>JAECWJ010000527.1:3330000-3925000 GCA_018150375.1 Drosophila sturtevanti | reverse complement strand
TTGTTGAAGTGTGAATTGCCAATTAGATAGTCTTCGAACTGCTACTTTCTGAATCGGCTGTGAATATTGGCAATCTTATGAGTATCATTTAATATTGATAGATTGGACTGGCTCTCTCTCTCACCTGATTTTGTACTGGTATCATGTGACTGAATTGTGCCAGTGCCCACTTTACGATTTAATTCGGCCAAATCAATCGGAGCCTGCTCATAGCCTGGAAGTTTGATACGGCAAAAGTAACCATTACGTAGTTGTTGGGGCATTAGTTTCTGGACAATGCCAAGACCTTGAGGGTTATCAGCCAGACGTAGAAAAATACGAACCACATGTTTAAATATACAAGGCTCTGGTTCCAGTGTCAATTGATTTATAACGCGACCCAATGTGTGAACCAAATGCAATCGGCGTGCCTGATAGCGACAGGCAAATTTGAGACCCACCTCATCCTCAAGAATGCGATGCAATATAAAGCCAGATAGAACTTTGCTCATAGTTGAACCTAATTCCAAATAACGTAATACTAAATGCATTAGCTCTGTTCCCAGAAAGAAGCATACTATCTCAGTTGAATCCAATTTTATAATGCCACAGATAACACCCAACACAGAGAGACGGACATGCTCCACAGCCAGTGTTTGTGGTGTCATCTTGAGCAGGGGCATCATATACAACATGAATTGGGATCGTAAAAATAATAGACCTGTCTCCGGATGCGATGCAATCGCCTGAAATAGGCCAATGGCTGCACATACACGTTGCGATTGCATTGAGCTCATTTCATTGGCCACCACTGATGGATAGATGGCAATCACTTCTTGGAGCAGACCGGCTACAGCACCAAAGGCATGCCAAAGCAATGGACCCAATCCGGGCAATTGACTGCGTCTCTCAAATAACTCCAACATAGCACCAAGACGCTCATCCTTGTTGCATAAATTCTCAATCCATTGATAGACACGTTCAGCTTCAATTGTTGTACCAATTGTCGATGCTGACGATTGCGAATTATTATTATCCATTCAAAAATAAAAATTTATTGATTCTTTTCACACGCAATAATCAAATGATTCTTGATTGATTCTTAAAATTGAAATGGAGCAATGAGCCAAGAGCCAAGAGCCAAGAGCCAATAGCCAAGTCTTTCTCTCTGGCCTGACTGAAGTTTCACTCTATTCTACTTTGCTGATATGGCAAATTAGATTCGGCAAGTTTCTCAAATATCACCGAATGTTATTTACAATTTGCAAACGATTTTTATGTAAATAAAAACGCACAAATTGCTGATCGGTGAAGAATAAACAATAATCAACAAACATTCAACCGATGGAAATTTTCCCCTTGCCTTCTATTTGTTTTTTGTTTTATTATTATTTTGTTGTTATTACTCAGATAATATCAAAATGTTATTGGCACTCTCAATTTCTTTCAACAAACTTTAGTAATACTATAATATTTGACAGTGCAACACTATATAATGTTTAAAAAGAAAAAGTTACATTCTTTTACTATATTCAATCAATATATCAAGTAAATAAATGTCACTGTTTAAATTTGTCATTTCTACAAAGGTTAAAAACATTACCGAATAGTCGTTTTGTGTATACTTATACATATATACATATATATACAAAACATACTGAAGAAATGTGAAAACGATTTCCATAGATGATTTCTGAGGCCTTAGATATTTTCTCGGATAACATGATTAAAGCTGTCGCAAAAATATCTAATTAATTATTCATAAAGCGGCAATTAAATTGTTTAATATTAAATGTTTTAGTTGACTAACCTGTATGCCAAATTAAACTTTTTTTTTTAAATCGGCTTATTTATAGGACAGATACTGATACTCTTTGGAATTTCTAGTAAACTCTATCCCTCTTTAATTATTTTACCCATATTAGCAATTAGTTTCCTTTAAATCTGTTTTAAGTTTTGTCATGATCCTTTAATTAATTAAGCAAGCCATAAATGTATGGAGACTCGTATATATTTATGTGTATTTATATAATATATATATAGATATACACACTATAAACCACATATATAAACCACAACTGAAACCAAACAAGTTGTCAACATTTGTCATATTTGCAATTGCTGGTGAATATGGAGACATTATCATTTCTCAACTGTATCAACTGAATCGACGACAGCTAACCCATAAGATAAACGAGCTGACGAGATGCAGTTAATTAGCGCGACTGCATCAAATGTCCAACAAGAGCAACTGCAATAACAACAACAACAACAACAACAAATTGATATATACATGAAATATGCATAATGGCGACAATGTCAGTGGAAGCAACAACAATTTGCAACAACAACAACTTGCAACCAAAACCATGCAATTAAATGCAAACAATTTGCTATAATTTATGTGTAGAAACGTCACCACGAAGCATTCTATGGACCGACTAATGCCAAACGGAACCGGAAATCTGTTTGGTCGCCATATCTATGTTTGTATGTATTTGTGCGAGTGTGTGTATGTGAATGTGTGCTTGTAGGCGTGTTAATTGCTGCAGCACAACCACCAAATATTAAACAATGACAACAACTCCATTAGAAGAATTTTCGCTGACCCGTCGAATGCGGAAAAATTTGCCTTGCTAATTTTTGACCATTATAAAAATTATGAAAGCCAAACAAATATTAAATATATATAGTCGATTGAAACATTGATTCGGTGACTTGGTGGTGCAGCTGTGGGTATTCCCAAAAAAATAATAATAATTTTTGCATATTCATGTCGTCTATGAATGTATATTAATGGTATTAAGTGATGCATCAAATGTACAAACAATGCAAAAAGTTTTTTTTTTTTATTCGGTAGTTCATACAATTTAGATTCGAAATATATCTATATATGTATGTATATAGATACTATTGAGTGCATTTATATGCAGGACAATGTGCAAATGTATTAACTACATTTTATGGTTAATTAGGCAGGCCAGTCAGGATTTCCGCTTCCGTTGCCCTTTATTCAAAGTTCGATTTGGCATTGGTAAATTGCTAAATTTCACGCTACATTGATCAACATTTAGTCCGCACGTAACGCCAAAATCCGATAGTGAAATAGATAAAAATAAATTTAAATCTAATGTTCGACTCTATGTATACCACTTAATATTTATTTATAAATTTGAATACTTTAATTTACTTTAATAAGATTTGATTATCTGGCAGCTTCTGTTTTTCGCTTCATATTAAGATTTGGATTGGAAAGATAATGGCAAGTAAAAACTTCATAATCGTTTATTTCTCTTACTGATATTTAAACTATTAAGATAATTTTTTAATTAATCAAAATATTTATTTATATATTATTTAAATCAAATCAATATGCTTTTGTTATATAGAAATGTTGCAGGGTAAATTGATTAGTCTCGACAGGTACATATATATATATATATATATATATTTATACATATATAGGCATATGCCACCCTCTGGCATTATTCGAGTTGGCCACCTCTCTCTAAGCTTGCCTCCCCCTTACCAAAATATCCCCCCGCTGGCAGCATGAAATTGCATTTCGATGCACCGCTGGGCGGCCCATCTCTATTGAATTCCTGGCAAAGGCATTTTGTCTAATTTAAATTAATATTATGCCAAGCAGCAGCAAAAGCCACAGGCAATGTGCTGTATAGTCCTTTGGTTCTGGGGCACAATTGGATATGAACGAGACGGACAATTCCATTGTTCGGTATAGCCACGGCAAATTGAAATTGAAACTACAACCGGATGTAATTGGGCTTGCATATGTTCGGTTCGTTTGGTCAGGAAGGACAGAAGACCATGATAATATCATTGATAGCTTTTCCCACAATTTTGTAACCACAATAAGCTGTTGCCGTTTACAGTTGATGGAAAAAAAGAGTAGAGAAAAAAAATAGAGACTGTGTGACTGGAATTTTGGGTACTGTAAGCATAAGGACGATATCCTGGCTGGCATATGGAATTTAAGCTCTCTATTTCGACCTTTTTGGATGTGTGGTGTATCATTTGTGAAATGCTTTGTTGATTATTACCAAAGTAATCAAATGAATTTTCTAGACATTAATGAACATCTTTGTGGGCCATAGACCAGGCCACCAACTCTACATTCATGTAAGCTTGTGTGTCTGTGTGTGTGCATATGCTTGAGTGTGTGTATTTACAATTTCAATTGATTGAGAAAAGAAGACTATGTGGATTAAAAAATAAGTGAATCCTACAAGTTGTTAGATTTATTTTAATTCATCGTCAAAGCATGATTTTGCTGATTTTATTTTTACTTAAAATACTTAAAATCTTTTGATCTCTGACTGGCTTTGTTAGTCTTTTTAGTCTTTTTACTAATGAACAACTCATTAAATATTATGCAACCGCCTTTACCTCAAAGCAACAAAATTTTACCAAATTATTATTACTCATTCTCTAACTTTATAATATTTTCTCATTTACTTTGCCACATGCTACCTTTGTCTCCCTCTCTCTCTCTCTCTTTCTTTTTCTTTTGCTACCATCTCCTTTGCTCTTCTGTTGGTTTATTAAATATTCAACAAACACAAACACAAAACCAAAATCCCATTCCAAAAGGCTTGTACAAAAGTGTCTTTATTTATATTTAATACATTGTATGAGGAAGAGAAAGAGATAGCGAAAAAGAGAGACAAAAAGAGAAAGAGAGAGAAAAAAGGGTTAAAAACTATATGAAACTATGTAAAACTGGTATTCGAACCAAAGGTACTCTGGATCAGGTAGTGGTCATTGATAATTGTTAATGCGTTTGTTTAATTTTTTTTGATGGGTATTGAATTATTATTAAATTTTTGATGAGCTTCCATCTGCTAAATTAGAGGAAAATTAACATTACAAGAGATATATAAAAATTATTTGTCAATTAAGGCTAATCGAGAAGTTTTCCTAACTTCGACATTGGCATACCCAATAACTTTTCAAATCCAGGTCATCCATTGGGAAAAACTAACAGGGAAAACTGTTGAGTTGGAAAACTAAAAAGTGTCGCAACAATTCTTATAGCTTTTTTTTATATACAACTATTGTTGCTGTGACTTGTAACTGTTTACAATTGTTTAACTTTGGTCAATAATATCACCTGAGCTTTCCCCCGAACCACGAACTAAAATAGACTGCATTTGGCTGAGACAACGTGTAAAACGGCTAAAAGGCAATGGCAATGGAAATGGCAACAGCAACAGCAACAGCAACAACAATGTCCAGGAGCCTTCCACTTGGAGCAACAAGTGAAAGTTGCACGTATTTACCATTTACTAAGTATTTCTATGACTTTTAGCTATTGTTTTTTCTCCTGTTGTTTGTTATTCCTTTTTTCTCTCTCCCTTTTATTATTGTTTTTTGAGGTTTACTCGAGCATTAAATAAGTCAAAACACTCATACACAAGGAAAAATCGTGGGCTAAGCATGCCCAGTTGCAGCTGTTGGGTGTTGTTGTTATTATTGTTGTTGACTCTGGTTGGATCGTGGAAGGATGGTCGGATTGGATTGTTGCCTTGTTGCCTGGGAACAATTGTCAACGGTGTGTATTGTTGTTAGCTGTTACAATGTGCAACAACTTTTCTGCTTAACTTTGCCATTGCACAACGTATTAAAAATAATAATAGTTTTCTTAGCCAGCTGAGCAATATGAATGCCTTTTACCGGCTCTATGTTTACCTTATTTGTTGGTCAATGTGGCGTATGGGTTATAAGACCGTATTACAACAATTTTCCATTCAGAGGTGGTAGAAAGCAATTGGTTGCTTTCGAGGGTAATTGGACCAACTAAGAACAAAACTGAACTTTAATTATACAATTCATTTCCAAGACTTCTTAATTTTCTATTTCCTGTTTTCTAATGTCGCTTTCAATCTTTTTCGATTATCGCTTTCAGTGCTGTCACTTTCAAATTTATTTATTTTTAGCGGCTAAAATCTATCGGGTTTTAAAGCTCAAGTTTTACAGATCACTCAGAACAAAATTTTAGAATCTGGTCACATTGCAAGTTTCATTTTATTAGTGGTCGCAATTGTTTTGCGAATTGTTTTCCTTTTAAATATGTATAAAAGTGTTTAAGTAAAATAAGTTGGCATTGAGTTGGTAAAATGATTGCATTCATGTTGAAACCGGTGCCCCGTTTATTGAATGAATGCAAAATTCGGATAAAAATATGCACAAAATAAATTTATGGGCCTGCCGTTGCCGTGGCTGCAAAAGGATATAAAAAGAAAACAAAAGACGAAAGGGAACGAGAACGAGAGACATGGACATACATATGTACATATGGATGTGTATGGGAGAGTGTGATCATGTCTGTGCTCAAGCTTTTTTTTACATTTTTTTTTATTGTTTGTTGTGAAGTGAAGGAAAGGAATGAAAGTGAGATTAAGTAAAGTGCAAGTGAGATAAAAAATAATGTGCAAGTAGGATGGAATGCCATCTTACATAAAGCTTAAATTTAGTTTAACTGAGAAAGGGAAAGTGAAAGATAAAGAGGTAAGTGAATCAGAATAAAACTTTAATTATGAATATCAGTCTTCGATCGCATTTAGAGGAGGGATTGATATTCCAGATTCTAATCTCACTGATAGGAGAATTTCCTCGTCCTTCCTTTCCTCCTATTCACTATAGAATGCACTTTGAAATATCAATTATACTTACATATACCCATCAGCTGTAGACTCTATAGACATAACCATAATCATTTAGTATATTAAGTTGAAAATGAGCCCATATTCTAAACTGATTTGTGAATGCAATTAAAATTAATGTAAAAGCCAATCTTTAAATTTTATTAAGCCATTTATTAAAACAATATGTTAAATGTGGCGTAACCCCCCACAGAAAACCACAACAACAACAACAACAAAAAAGGAGAACAAACCAAATTGGAGCATATGACAATATTTTGAAAACGATAACTGACAGGCGTAGCGATTGAGGGTGGGGGATGAGCAGCCAGCGGGAGGTGATTGTCATTACAATGTTTCCGCTGGAAGCAGCAGCAGCAGCAGCAGCAACCGACAGCACCGGGAGCAGAATTATCCATTGTCAGCCATTGCCGTTGCTAATCAGCGATGGCTGTTAAAAGGTATTCATATGCAAAAGAGATGCTGCTCTGCTGCCAGCGACAACGCCGGCAGCGGCGACGATGACGACGTTGACATTATTCATTGCAAACGGAAGGGATAGCTATGCATACATATGTGTAGGTGTGTTTGTGTGTGTGTGGGATGCCCTGCCAAAACTTTAGCGGCGCTTAAGGTAAAATATAATCAAAAGCCGTGAAAACATTTTTACACGTCATTAAACTCAAATTCAACAAACCATAGCAGCGTATGTTACAGCATACACGGGATCCACCATATACATAAGTAGAGATGCCTGGCGGCACACTCATACATACATACATACTCACGCATACACCCTCTCACACACACACACACACACTCAGAAGAATCTTAAAACCTTGCACAAGATTGATGGGTCTCGGTTGCATAAATAAGTTAAAGCTCCTTTCAAAGCATATTACAAAAAGAAGAACAATCGGAGGGTAAAGATTGAGGGGACAATGTTAGTTTGTCGAAAACTTCTAATTACCATGTAATGATTGCAATTTACATGTTTCAATCTTGTTGACTACAATCATGCCCCCATCTTCTTCATACCAGTGTGCCACGCTGACACTTATGAGTAATGACTTTTTGGAAACTTTTTGGCAAAACGTCAAAGTTGTCATTGTTGAGAATAGTTTTCATTTGTGTGTATGTATGTACATATCTATAGTGGGATTTGTGTGTAAATGTGAGTGTGTGTTTCTCTATATACGAATTAACCAAATTGAATTTAATTAAAAATAATTCCATTTTAATTTCACTTTATTTCTATTTTCCCCAAGCTGAAAGCAAAATCAATGAGACTTGAATGAAATTTGATTTGCAGTTTAAAGCATAGCCCAAGGGGTTGTGCTTATTCGGTCAACTTTTGAACCATGAACTTTTGAATTATTAATTTTTAAGCTCTGTATATATATATATATAAATATATGTGTATGTGTGTGGGTGGGTAGAGACTGAGGGGGAAAAAGGACAGCCAGCCAGAGGTTGTCTTTGATTTTAGCAGAAGGTCAGTCAAGCTCAAGTAATACGGAGCAAATTTTTTTCTGCTACTTTTTTTTTATTTTGATTATTTTATTCGTATACCCTTTTGTCAAAGTATCAATATCTTTTATAAACACGTTGGTATTATATAAGGAAAGAAACCTATTAGGCTATTCCAACACAATTTTAAAATTGTTTTGCATTTACATATATTATTTAGAGATCATTTTTTTTGCTATTAGATTTGCAGATTTGGTTATAAAATTGTATAATAATAGTAATCTTAATTATATTTTTATCATTCGAATTGTGTATACAAAATAGTTCTCCAGAAGTTTTTATTCTTGGCAGCTGGACTTTTGCATTAAATATTATGTAATTAGTTTAAAGGGTATAGAAATTTCTTTCTTTCTTTTTCTAATGAAAAACCGGACCTCTCATGATTTTTTTTTTTTTGTGTGTAGTTTTGGTTAGTCCCCGATTTCATCATGCATGTAGTGTGCGTCTTAACGCTCGAGTGCACATTATTAAATTTAAGTATCTGCAAAATGGGGAGGAATATTATTAAAAATGAGCAGAATAAAAAGCAAAAACAATAAAACCACAACAAAAGATCTATATATGTATAAATAAATATGTATGTGTGCATATACACACGTACATACATATATACACGTGTTTGTTTTAAACAAACATACATACATAATGCATTAGTTCACTTCTGACCAATACATTTCGAAAAATAAAGTAGCGGAACCCTAAAAGCTGATTATATATATATATACATATATACGGGGAAAGGCAATTTGCGCAACTGCCAAAAGCAGACAACAAAAGCCAACAGCAAACATCATCGTCATTGGTCTCATTGCATTAAAATATTTGTATGTATATGTACATATACAAACAAATACATATACATATATATAAATGAAAAAAAAAAAATATAATGATACCCATGCAAAACATTGGAAAAAGAATTTGAAATACATACTTTCCTCTACCCTAAGGGTATTACAAAGAAAATTGATGTGAAATTTTCCACAATTCTGAAATTTTGACAGTTTGTATATTGCATTTGCCTTTGCCCAATTTTCCAAACTGTCAAATTGAATTGTGAAATGGTTTTGTGTTTTATTGTGTTGCCATTATCAGAGACAAAATGAAATTAGCTTCCAAAATTAATTTACTTGCCACCAAAATGTTGAGGCTGCTATTTATTATCAACATGATGTTTTTCATTAGCTAATTAGAAATTTACTTTATTCATTTTTGTTGTTGTAGTTTTTGTTGTTATTGGATGTGTGTGTGTGTGTGTGTGTGTGTGCTGACTTTGCTCTGCCTTCAGGGGTTTTTATTTGCATTAATATTGTGAAGGAAGTTTGCGAATATATATTATTAAATTAATTTGACAGAAAACTAAATAATTGTTTGACCAGACAATCAACTTTTGTGCAGTGATAATGCGATTTTCAACAATAGGAAAAACCAAAGATAAATACTGGATTCGTGGTAAGACCTCACACCACCTTATACCACCTTATACCATTACACGCATATCCACTCAAACACGCACACACACATACACAATTGTTGGGCCTGAATGAACTAAGCCAACCACAAAATTGTCTATGAAATTAATCACTTGACAAAGTTGTGCAATTTGTGTAGCCCAAAAATTAACTTAAATGTTCGGTTTTTTGTATGCACAATTGCACACATACTACTGGTGTATATGAGTGTATAGGGACAGACACACACACACATACACACGCATCTATATGTATATTTTAGAATGAATGGACAATGCCCAGAAGTGGTCTTCGAAAAGGTCGCCACAAATAAGGACCGAGACCAGAAATGCTTCTCCACCAGCTCCAGCTTCGACTCAGCCTAACCCATTGAAAGACCGAAAATGTATGGCAATTAGAGTAGCTATTGTGTGTTGAAATGGACTACACTTGGAAAAGAGTTTATGTTTTTTCATATGATGTTTAAGTTTACATAGTCAACATAAAGCATTGTGTAATTGAGCCTAATAAAAAAGGTAATTAAATTGCCCTTTTTTTCTTTTAGCAATTAACAATTAATGTATATTTTTAACAATTTATTTGCATGCCAAAAAATGATTTTTTTTTTAATATCATTGTCGTACATATTTTTTACACATATTTTGTTAAAGTGTAGAAATAAAAGTTGAATATGGGAGGCATAACCGGGCAAACTATTAGAGAGCAATCCCGAGACTGTGTGTCGTTGCTGCTGTTCATTTGGCCGCATTTTGTGGCAACTAGTACAAATGGACCTTTGCTGTTCCTAGCCGTGTAGAGTAATTTTTCAAAAAAAGAAAAAAAAAGAACCCAAAAAAAAAATAAGAATGGAGAGAATAAAATTGTCGCCCCTCATTGTTATGCAGCTTTATTGTTATTGCATAAAAATGGCCTTCTACTATCTACCCAACTCTCTCTCTCTCTCACACACACTCCCACACACACATGCAACAGTTGCAACGGTCGCGCAATTAAGCGCTGCAATTAACGTGGCACAATGTTTAACCTGTAACAGTGCAGATTGTCTACCTTCCCCCATCCCCCATCCCCCATCCCCCCACCCCCCGACCCAACCATCATGCCCTTATCCCACTCTATATGTGTATACGTGTTGGCCATTTACATGGTAAGGGGATTTTCTAAATTTTAATGCTGGCCATTTTGCTTGGCACATGGCTGCAATTGGCAACCATTTGTGTGCCCGCAATTGTCGTGTCCATTGGCCATTGCTTCCATTTAAGCGTGCTCATTTTTCAAAAGCTTTTCAGTTTGGTTTTTTTTGTTTTTCCGTTGAGCCTCTTTTCACCCATCTATGTACCATGCATGGTAGTGAATGGCTAGATTTTGGTGACTGTGAGTAGGGTGGAACGAGTTAAACGCATTATTTTTAACGCCAATTATATGTAGGTACTCTATATATGTATATGTATATATACTCACCAGCTCATTGGCAGTGCCTGGAAGCCGATAAATTGCCAACAAATGCCGAGCCTTGATTGCTTCCATTATGTTAATTACCGCACGTGTTGGTTTCCTTTTCATGCAATTAAATAATTTTCTGTTTAAATGTCCATGTTAGCCAATTATAGTGATTAAACTGATGCAAGGCTTACATATATTTTGGAAAACGATATTAACTAATAATAAACTTTGAAATTAATTTCATAAAATTTTATTCTCATTCAAAAGATAGATAGATACGTTTTAAATGTATTTATAAAAAGGATTTTTTTACTTCTAGGTGTGAGAATCGTATTTGTCCTCAACGTTAATTTATAAATTTAACTAGTTTAAATTGGTTTCATAATTGATACATACGATCAAATTATCTTGAATTTGATTTCAATTTAAATTTATAGTCTACTAAATTATGTTAAACTTCTTAACATAACTAGGTATGGGCATTCACTTATATACTTAAATATTGATGAATTGCGCTAATTGTATTGCAAAAATAATTGGTTATAAGATATCCATGCATATGACTTGCTTGCATATACCAAATGAAGCTAATTTGTTAATTTATTCAAACTGTGAGGTAAACAGAAATTGAGACATTGCATTTCCCCTTCCCAGTGACAATGTATCAAGTATTTTTATTTAGTCATACCCATACCCATAAAATTATAATTTAAATACAACAAAAAAGAGAACATACATATGCGGAAGTAGAGGCGAGTTGTCGAGTTCGTTGAGTTCGTTAAATATGCTAAATTTAACATTTTTTTGTGTGACCACTAGACTAGCAAATTAAGCATAGCATACTTTTCTGGGCTAACATTCTATATGAAACATTTCACTGTGCTTAATTATGTGCAAATTACAAACAAAAATAGATTAAATATTAACCATATTAGGCAAAATATATCTAAATATGTTTCCATACATATTCAAGGATATAGAGTAAGAGAGAGAGAGAGAGAGAAATAAAGACAGAGAGAGAAATTCTAATTCTGACCGCATACAAAATTCCATTATACATTTTTATCCGGCATGCGTTGTCCGTTGGGCAATCATAAAAATTCATAACCCACAAAAGCTACGCTTGAGTGGACTCTGACAAACCGACACACACACACACACTTACGCACACACCAACATATGTATACATTCATAGAAGAGGAGGAGATCTCAATCATATATGTATACATTTCAATTATTTGACCAATTCAGGAAAAATCAAGCAACAAAAAAAAAAAAATATCATACACAGACAATTTATATCAATTACAGTATACAAAATACTATATGTAGGTATAAAAATCAAAATCAAATCGAGCGAAATCGTGCGTAAGAATTAATAATTTCCGTTATATTTTATTTCTCTATAGTTTACCTCGGCTCAGAAAAACGGATATACATATGTACAAATATGTGCCGGAAATTAGAGAGTCATAATTGAAAAAATGAAAACCAATATCATTTCATATGCTATGCTGAGTTGATGAGTTTTTCCTTTGAGCTTATACAGCACACTTGATATAAAAAAAGGGCGAGAATTACTTGCGGCAACGGGAGCTATTTTATTTGTCAAGCATAATGACCGATTGCCGGATATCGTTGAACATCATCAGTCAGTCAGCTTATGCACAGGGTTACTTTATTTTCCTTTCCTTTTCCTGCATTTTGCCATTGGCAACTGCGTCTTTATCCTTTGGCGTCATTGGCTCAATCGTTCGCTTTTGCCTGATGTAATGCGAAATGGGATAGTGGCAAACACGTAGTAAATGTTGGTGGCAAAAGCGGTTAACTTGGTACATATTTATGTTTTCGATTGGCAAACCCAGAAGCAGAAGGATTTTGCTTAATATTGCAATAAACCGGCCAAGCAGAGTTAACTTAAATTGTGCTGACATTTGGATACTTTTGTAAGTGAACAATACGTTAATCAGCAGATATTAATATGGAATCAGATTAATTATTCCACTTACTTTGTAATATATAGAAGAAATGTGTACAGAAATGACCTTAGTAATCATAATTATGATATCTAGTATTTATATTTTAAAAAATGTATGAAAAATATAGCTATATTTCATTATATTCTGATCATGAAAATGTCTGTGCGTCTACATTTCAATTTCGTTTTATTTTCAAGCGAACATTACCGCCTACTTTTTCCTTTTCCCTTAATTTTTCACATAATAAAAGTCTCATTTTTGGCCAACCGATTCGTGTAGGCATAGTTTGTCTTTAGCCTTAGTCTTCTATCTTCTATCTTCTTTGTTTTACTTTTTCCTTCTTCATATTGTTTGTTTGCTGTTTCCGGTATTGCCTTTTTTTCTCGTTTATCGTGTGTGTGAGTGTGTGGATTTTGTCGGTTATTGACTATTGACTTTTTTGCGGCGTTTGTTGTTTTAAAATTGCTCGTTTTATGCACATGAGTGAGTGCACGTGTATACCCTCAATGTTAAGAGGGGGCTGTCAACAGGAGCGTAGTCAACGTTTTACTTTATTAATATGTATGTACCTACTATTTACTGAATCGAGGCATGTACTGATACATATATATCCGATAGAGTAGATGAAGAATATAGAATTCATGAGAAAAATACTTTGTATAAATCATTACTGTCCAAGCATTGTCATTTCTAGTTCCCTTATTGTTTATTTTATTTCTCAAAACTAATATATCTGATTATATTTGATTCTAGCTTTAAAAGAAAATAAAATAAAAGAAATGCATTTCGATAAATCTATAGCACCCTTTTGCTACGCCTATGTGTAATAGTTTTTTTTTGGTTGACCGCATTTTAGTTGTAGTTTATTATAGAATATTTTCTATTTAAATTGGACAGGTGAGTGATTATAAAATTGCTGCTATCGATGATTACTTGGCAATGGCAGGATCAAGGTGTTAAATTGAAGTGTCTGTTTGGTTTACGTGATGGCGCAGGTGCATGAAATTGCACATCAAATTGAGTTATTACCCAACAGGCCTTCATCGAAAGGCGTTCATCCATATAGCTTATTGAGTGCGAAAGTGAAAATCAAAAAGAGAATAAACATATTTTTTCTTTTTCACAAAATTTCGAATCGAAATCACAGCTGCAACAAGTTTGAACAACTCTCGAAAAGAGAAACAACAACTTTCATTTGGCATTTACTATATATGTATGTATATAGAAACCTTTTTGCTCAGTCGTTGGGCGTTTTAATTAATGGTAGCGATTTACTTTCTAATTGGGGCAAGAAAAGGTGCTTGGCTATATTTGTGTGATTGATATGCCAAGTTTCAAGTTGAAAACCCAAACTCAGGGTTCATGAGGAAACGGCTATACCGCACAACTCTTTTTTCTTTTATTTGGTGGGTAAAATTAATTCAAGTGTGTAAATTACTTGAGGGAACCTCAGGTGATTACCAGTGTGGCACTTTCATTCACTCCCACATATATACACCAATTTCTCTATCTCTGTCTGTATAGTGAGTCTGTGTGTGTCTGTGTGTGTGTGTGTGTGTGTGTATGTGTATGTTTGTGCGTTGTACTGGCTTAATTAAAAGTTGGTGGCCCAACATTCTGACGACCAACCCAGAAGATAGCCCAAAGTGTTTGGCGGTTGATTTGCGGTTGAAGAAAAGTGAAATATTTTCGAGACTCACTCTGTATGCTTCAGCCTGGGTTGCCGGTCTAAGGCTGGCTTGGGCAGCTGTGTTGTTACAACCGGAATTGCCACTGCTGCCAACTGAGCTGAGCCATTGGGTGTTTTGCTTAGAAAAATTGAAACGATGAGACGCCACTTTGATGTGAATGCCAGTTAAGAGTGGAGTAGGATTCGAGAATGTGAATTTAACTTTGACTTTATTAAACTTACAGCAGACACAAAAATACCAACGGGAGAGAACAATGCAATTGGTTTTCAATGTACAATGAAATACCATGCTGAGTGAAATTCATTGAAATCAACAAAAAAAGAAGCAATATATACAAACTTTTATGAAATAATATTACTGCACCTTTCACAATCATATTAATAAGCTGGCAGACATTCTTGGGTTTTGTGTTCGAAGAATGCTGCAGTAGTAATAAAAAGAACAATAAGCTTTCTGAATCAAAGGTTTTATCTGGAGATAAATAATCCATTGTTCGTGTTTATATTTCATTTTGGGTTTCATTGAATTTTTGTAATTGAAAAGGGCACAATTTAAATTCTCTCATACAGTAGTTTTAATGCTTGAGGTGATATCTGAAGTATCGATAGAAAGCATTAACTATCTTTAGTTGGTTTTGCAATTATCAAAATCTAAATATCAGATTTTACCCTAAAATATTTTAAAATATTTAAAAATATGTCTTAAAATCTAAAATTAAATAGAAATAAAAACAATAGATTCTTTATAACGACGTGACTGGAGCATATTTTCAATTGTTTTCACCACAAGTATACCAAATATAGAAATATATATATATATATATCTGGAGTAATATAATTTACAATATACTTCAATTTAGCCATTACGATAATAAAAATGCGGAGTTTATTTGCAAGAAGTCGTGGCCCAACTGTGGTTTACAGTATCAACGTCAAGTCATTGCCTTCTTATGCCTCATTGGGTGCCCTGTGAACCAGCGAGCACACAATTATCCTTGAATCCTTGTATTTTGTGTGCGGACGCTGGATTAAGTGAAGACTTACAAAAGTGAAGACAGATAACACATGTTACAAGCTGCTTTTTGGCTGGTTGGCAGAGGCCAACCTAGGGTTATTTTATTTATACGACTAGAGACTCCTATGTGTGTGTGTGTGTTCCTCTGGGTGTCCTTTGTGTGTGGGTGTCTATGTGTGAGTGTGGGTGTGGGTAGTGAAAGGTATAGAATATGACACTGCAGTTGCTAAAGCTTCTGTTGCTGTTGCCGTTGCCGTTGCCGTTGACGTTGCACCGTTGTTATAGTTGACCCTTTATCATAATGACATTGACATGTTCATGTCCTTTGACTCTTTTTCCTTTTTTTTTTTTTATATGTTTTGTTGGTTGATGTTGGCCTGGCTTTTTGTGGTCGTTGGGTAAAAAGGATTGGTAGAATATAAAAGCCAAACACACATGCACACATTGACAACATGTTTCGAGTTTTATGACAACAATTGAGCTCTTAACATCTACGGCCTGTTCGAAGGCCATTTGGTTGCATTTTAATTACTAAATTGTCCTACAAATAACTTACTTAGTTTGGCTTTAAACTCAATGGCAATGCATAATTAAGTATTTTAAATTATTGCAAATCGTTTCAATTTACAACTAAACAACAATATTGTAAATTGTTTGAGTGTTTGTGTTTATTTGGCTTAAATGCCAGTTATTGTTTCCTATTGTACGTATGTGTGTGTGTGTGTGTATGTATATGTAAAGTTGTTTGGCATTTAAAAATTCTCTTTGTTTGTTAAATGTTGCAATTAAAAATACAAGCGTGAATTAAACTGGCTTACACAACAACCCGCCCAAAGTCAAAAATATTTTGTTTGTATGCGTATGCGTGTGTGTGTGTGTGTGTGTGTGGAGTCCCTTCCACCAACATCCCATCACCTTTATCTTTCTCCCATCATTCTCCCCGCCCCACCCATTCAAATACTTGCTAGACGAAGCAAACGTAAATACAGAACTGATTAAATATGCACTTTGCAGCATGGAAAACGCGGAATAAATTAAAGTGTTAATTTAACATGACACATTAGTGCAGCCCGCACTCTACCCCAAACACACATACACACATACACAGATACATATACACACAGGGGTAGCCCCAAACATCTACCTCTCACTTGGAGACGAGTTAGCTTTTGCTCTTGGCCTGAGTTCTGTCTGACTTTTCCAACTGATTTTCTCTCTGTGTGTGTGTGTGTGTGTGTGTGTGTGTGTGTGTGTGTGTGTGCGTCTGTGTGTATGTTTTTCCTCTTTTTTTTTTTGTTGTTTTTGGTAGCTAAAACTCGACCATGCTCGCTCTGCTAATGAGCCACGCTGTCGTTGCTTCTGGGTAGGGTTAGATACCCTGTAGCTGTGGCGTATTATTGGCATACCAATGCAGTCTAAATGAATGTAACAGGCTAGGTTATACATTGAAGTTAACTACGTTAACAACTTATGCCCTAAACTAAAAATGTTTATATAGTCTCTCGATGTAGACTCAAAGAATTCTAGAGGCCACATAAGCCCTCTTCAGAAAGTGAGATAAAAATCATAGTCATTAAAAAGCAGGGTATTTAAAATTGGGCGACCCTGTAGTGCTTTAGGGATTTCTTTGGCCTGGGATTAGGTACTGGTGCTATTCTCGATTCTGGGTCTGGTCCTGCTTGCTGCTGGTGCTAGCTGTTGCTGTTGGTCTTGGGGCTCAGTGCCATGTGGCAAGGTGTTTGAAGTAATTACGCTTACGCTGATGTATTAGCATTTTAAAGCGTAATTATTGTTGCTGCCACTGCATGTTAAGTGGCAAAGTTGAGTGCCCATGCTCTGGGCAAAAACAAAAACCCAGCAACCAAAAAAAAAAAAAAAAAAAAAGAAACAAATAAAAAAAAAGGGAAAAATAGGAAAGGAAATAAACACACACAAAACTCACTGCTGTTGCCTGCTGTTTACAACTTTGAAGTGGCTTTAATTGAATTAGCGGTTTTTCTAGCTGCCACTTCTATCTTTCTCTCTCACTCTCTCTCTCTCTCTCTCTCTCTCACGCACACACTCACACCTTCTCTATGTCTCTCTTTCACACTTACAATGCGTGTGTGTGGTTGCTAATGGTATAATGCGTTTAGTTGAGTGCTATGAAGAGTTCGGTCTGCTAAGGACCTTACTTAACTAACAGCAATTTACTTCTTCTATTCGACGTTTAAATTCTTTTCATGAAGGGCCAAAACGAAATCGGCAATCTAAATATACTAGCTTCCTGAATAAATTAGATAAATTTTTCAACTTTTAACATTATTACAATTAGGAATTACAATGGTAAAGTCAATTTGATTGATCTGCGTTTTTCCTTCCATTAGCTAATAGATTCGATATATTGTCTGTGCAATTTTTAAACTATAGATAGTTAAAGGTGAACTTAAAGAAATAGAACTAAGTAAAACTAAGTGTTTGCTGTTGTTTCTTTATTTGTTATACACATATTAAGGCATATAGTATGTTAGAGTGCTTTTCAGATTTGTTTGTTATAATATTAATGATACTTTACTTTATAATAGTTCAAAATTAATTACACATGTTTTTATTCGCGATGAATTTCCACTATATTGATTCGTTAACTAGATTTGGAGCACCAAAAAGTATGCTATAAATTCCCAATTAGTAGATTTTCAGTTAGTTGTCTTGAATAATCTGTCATTATTAATTATCTTTTCTAGCAAAATCTCGATTGCAGACATAGATTGTGAGGAAGTAGAAGTAGTGATTAGGTTTAAGCTTTAGGATTAATTGTTTGCTCGTATCAGTCAGATATACTTACTAACACACATGTATACATGCATATATACTCGTACTCTGTGAAGTATATCTATTCCTGCAAATTGTCAATGCAATTTATGCAGTTGTCAATATTGGGAAACGAACGGAAAAAAATCCTTGAGATTCAGAGATAGATATATGTATTTCTCTCTCTCTGTGTGTGTGTGTGTGAGGGATTGTATATTTCACATTGGGACGTGATTAAATGTTAACTCTAGCAATTTTATGTAAGGTACAACAATGCCATAAACATAGTGGCAAGTAGCAATGGGAGGTAAATCGGAGAGCCATTGGTCACGCTTAATCGCTGCCACGATGGACAGCAGGTAGCAACAGCAATAGCAAAAAGCGAAATCAAGTATACGCGCCGTGTACATAACTCTATGCTAAAAACTGTAAGGGAAAGAGTGTAACCAGAGATTGAAAGAGGTAACACACCAATACAAATATAATGGTCTCGCTATATGTGTGTGTGTGTGTGTGTGTGTGTATGTCTGCAATGAGAATAATGAAAAGCAAAAGCACCCTGGGAGTTTTATTACAATTGATCACCTGTTACGTTCATTGGTAATTGCACCCAGAGCCATACTAAATACACACACACACACACACACACAGATACACACACAAAGCTATGGTCTATGGAATTACCGAGGAGTGAGAAAGGTCTCTTGGAAGCGTTAGCCAACGAAGCGCATGATGTGGCTCTTATATCACACACACGCACACAAGCAATAGCATTGGAGACCAGCCATCAGGACCTGGACCAGGACCAGGACCAGGCCAGCATCAGTTCCCAATGCCAATGCCAATCCGAATCCCATTCCCATTCCCATTCCCATTGCAAGTTGTTGTTGCAGGCACTGCCATCGTTTGTCGCTGGCTTTCGATTTTGTGCATGAGGTCAGCTTTTATACATATTTGGCTAGGTCTGCATTCAACTGTGGGTTGCCAATTGAACGCTACAGTTGCCCATTCAATTCAGACTGTGTACGTAGGAGACGGCCCTGGGACATTTGTTACAGTTGAAATGCACTCGTAAAATGCTTTTCGATCGTTTCTACTACTACTACTACTACGACAACAAGAACTACAACTGGGTAGCCTTCAGCAGTGGGTTAAAATGCCAGGTGAGGTAGAGTTTCTCTGTATCCAACAAGTAAAACAAATTGTTGCATTTTAATGTGTTAACCCCGTTGCATATTCCGGGTGCGTATAGGGTAGAAAGTATCTGTGTATATCTCTTTTTCTTTCAGTGTGCGTGTGTGTGTGTGTGTTTGGGATTTATTGAATTTTAAATTTTAATTTTGCAATTTTTCAGCCGGCACAGAGAAATAAGGCAACTGGCCGACTGAGCTGTTGATTGAAAACTGTGGGAAAATAACCCAGATCAGCGTCATGAAAATGCAAACAAATAAATGATAGAACCTAGCAGCAAATATGTACATACATACATACATACATAAGAACATACAGATATACATACACAAACTGTAGACCTCTCACTATTTCATTGTGTTGTATAAACTCTATATTAAATTAAGGCAAATGAATTCATTGACAATTTTAAGCTGATGGAGTTCCAATTGTTTGCTATTTAAAAGATAATTTCATTACTGAGGCAACGCTGAAAAATTGTGACGGATGATTCAAATACTCTTCTTTAATCAACTCTTTATATATTTCTCCTTCTGTTGAACTTTGAAACTGATATAATATTGATATACTTATATATTCATGTGTGTATTAAGTTATATGGTATAAAAAAGTAGGTTTACTTCTTTAGTGAATTGAATGATGGATTAGATGTTAGAATTGTTTGTGGATCGGAAATCGGAATTGGCTAGGGACAAAAAAAATATGTTTCTCTGTTTTTTACACATTTCCAATCCAGTATTCATTTTTGGCTTAATTTCCACTTTATGGAATATAAAGGCAACGGCCCTTTGGCTTAATTTCCAATCATTACGTTTTCGACTTGGTTAACTTTAACCATTGTCCCTAGAGAATAGGAATATGGCGAAACAGATAGTTCAATTGCTGCAACAATTCTCACTTTGAGAATTGGATACCATGCCCACAAAGGCAACTAAATTGTGTTGCCTGGCTCAACAACATGAGACCGCCTACACCGCTTCAAATGTTTCTGTTGCTTTACCACTGTCAGTTGTCAAACATGTTGCAGTTGTTGTTGCTGTGCTTTGTGGGTGTGCAGCACATCAAAGGCTTATATTGGAGATGCAAGAGAGAGAGAGAGAGAAAGAGAGAGAGAGAAAGAGAGAGAGCGAGACAGAAAGAGTTGACAGCAAGATTAGCATTTAGTTTAGTTGGCTTTGTTTGCTATAACTGGGTGGGTGGTACAATTCGGTTTGAGGCACCTGCGGCTAGAAATGCCACTACTGATGCTGCTGCCGCTGATGTTACCGGTTTTCCTCTTTCTCTCTCTCTCTCTCTCTCTTTATATATGTATGTGTGTGTGTGTGTATGCACCGTTTGTGTGGCTAATTTCAGTTGCTGTCGCCTAAAAGCATGCCACGAATGCGAATTCTCCCTCTGCTGCCCCTCTGCTTGCAGACATTAAAAAAAAACAACAACAACAACTTTGATTACGCGTGGCAATGGCAGCGGCAACCAGAAATGGCAAACAATGCCAAGAGAGAAAAAAAAAATGAAACATAACTTTTAATGAAATTCAACGCATTTGCTTGTTAATAATAAAATGCGACGACAAAGTCAGGTAAATTATGTTTATTATTTCATGTTTTTCCATATTCTTATTCTTTTGGGGCTGGAATTTTTCTTATTACACCTTTTTTTTTTTTTGTTTTTCCTAAAGTTCAGCGCAAATCAAAGCCTGGAGGGCATCGGAATGCCGTCTTGTCAACATTGCCTACCCTGCTTTGGATCAGAGTACTGAATTTGATTCTGAATCTGGATCAGAATCAGAATCTGGGTCCCGCATGAAAAGAAAATGTTATGCCAACCCCTCGGCGTATTATCGTTCTTGTCGTTGTCGTCTTTCTTGTATTATTCTTTTATGCGTTTCTAATTTCATTTAGCGACATTCGGCATCCTCCACGCCGACCGCCCGACCGACCGAACACCAGCCCGCCCGCTCGATTCCGGTCCCGGTCCGAACTTTGTTAAACATTTCTTTGGCTCTGGCTTTGGCCTCTGCCACTTTGCCTACCCCTCCTACCCTGCCGGGATGCATTGTTGTTTTTGTTTCGTTTTTCCTTTCTGAGTGTGCGTGTGTTTTTATTCTCCCTTTGCCTTGCCTTTTATACAATTTTCATTTGGCTGCGTGCATTCGACGCTCCATCTCAGAGTATTTTCTTTTAATTTTTTCTTTTTTCCCCCTCAAGTTTGGTGAAATTAGATTAGAAATATTGCTACCAGCATTCTGTTTGCTCCTTACCTTTCCTCTTTTCTCTGTATTCCACCTACTACTACTCCACTCCACTCCACTCCATTCCACTCCACTCCATTCGACTCGATTCAGCCAAGAAGAAGAAGTCTGCGTATTTCATTTCCATCTCCAGCCGCTTTCTGTGTGCTTTATTAATACGCATGTTGTGCTTTTTTTCCTGTTTTCCCATGCAACAGCAACAGCAACAGCAACAACAACAGCAACAACAACAACTACAAGAGCAAATGGTTTTTTTTTTATATTTGTTTAATATTTGAGATTTCTTTCCATTTGCCATTTGGTGAAAATGGGGGGCTTGGGTGGGGGTATACTACTACCAATTGGCTGGGGGCCGGACAACTTTCGTGTGTGTGTGTGTGCGTGTATGTGTGTGTGCCATATTGTGACTGTGTTTCTCTTGAAATTATATTTTAATTTAGTTGGCGTTGTTAACTTTTAATTTGCCTTGAGCTAAAAGCAACTTCATTGCAATAATTCAAGTTTAGATTTCATTATTTGCTTGTCCTAATTGGTTTCAGATTATAATTCATGTGAAGTAAATGATATACTTATATGTATGTATGTATTATGTACACTGATTTTGCAGTTGCAACGATTAAGGCAAGTTTCTGTTTCGAATTTCCTTATATATTTCTTACACAATTCATTTGGATATAGTTTCACTTACGTTAAAGGAAACTAATTATGTTGAACACAAATTAAAGTCAATTTAATGTCGATTGAGACAAAAAGTCTAGTTTTGTTTAACTTAGATTCTGCCGGTAGATATTCTGTAGGTTTATCCTATCCTATATTAGACTATTAGATTTTCTATCCATTTGATACAAAGGTAGAATATGTTTTCAAAATTTCTAAAGCCGTTTGTAAAACTAAACTAAAGTTTTAGATGAAAATCCATATGCTTTACTTAATCTACTATCATTAACAATTTTTGCAAGTGTATCTACTGGAAGGTTATTGAATTGCATATGCAAAGATATCGCAACAAGGACGAATAATTCAATATCAATGAGCGGTATTTGCATTCTATATGGCATCAACAATGCGCTGTGGCCATCCTTTGGCAATATGTTCTCTGATATTGGTGACTGCAACAGAGATAGCAACAGTTGTGGCATTGTAATGAATGTATTTTGTGGCAGCGACTGGAGGAGCTCATATTGATGTTAATATGTGTGTGTGTGCATTGTGGCATATGTGGCATGCAACTTATGGTGAGGCATTTTGGCATTTAATCTTTGGCATTGTGTAGCGAACGTTTTGTTAAACTCTAATTAACTTTGTTACTTGAAATTTGTTGTTGGTGGTGTTTGGTTATCGATTACAATATTCATTTCAGCTTTTATTGATTGATGCACACACACACACACACACACACACACACACACACACATTAATATTTTTCAGAAATCTAATGAAACAGCCGTGGGGCATGCAGCAAATTAGTATTTCAGTGATGAGTTGGTAAGCATTTATTACGATTTTTTTTTTTCATATAATTTGTTTGTTTGTTTGTTGACCAAACGCATTAAACTTCATTTAAAATGCATTTTTATTTATTTATTTAAATTAATTGCAAAACTCCTCTCAAACATAATTTATCAAGTGTAAAGAGAAATTTATGCCACAATTAATTTTCATCATAGAAATGGTTGTAATTAATTTTATACGTAAAAACCAACAAAAAAAAAGAAGATAATGTATAACCCTCCAAAAAACAAAGAAGGGTTTTCCACATACATATGAGAATTTTCAATTTCTAAAAGAAATAATTTCATGGGGATCCGAAAAGAAACCAAAAAAAAAAACACACACACACACATCCGGCCAAAGAAAAATGCCGTAAATTGAATTTTGGGTCAGTTTCGGAGAGAGGAAAACCCTTTATTCTGATTCTCCCAGACAAACGTTTCTTTAAAAATGTGTGTATGTGGGAGACTTAATTAAAAGTGAAATTATTTAAGCCCCATTTCTTTTTTGTTTTTTTTTTTTCTTGTTCATTTTTAAATAAAAGGCACACGCACATACAACACACACAGAGATTGTAACAATATTGTCCGATAAGGGTGGTGGGATGGGGTGTTTGGAGTTGTGAGATGGCAAAGATGGTCAGCTTAAAATCCCCTTTCGAACTTTGCACCCCCACCCCAACAAAAAAAAAAAGCGGAATTGGTGACCCCGTTGCCATTTGGCAAATTGAACTCATGTCCAAGTTTTAAGCAGATTACAGGCCATTAAGCATTTTTTTTCTCCTTTTAAATATGTAGATGGATGTCTGTGGGTGGGTGATGCGTGTGTGTGTGTGTGTGTGTGTGTGTGTGTATGCGTGTGTGTATGGTCCGTTGTAGACGGGACTCAACGTATGCTTTTCCTGTACAATTTCTGCGTTTAACATATGCGAAGTCATATAAAATATTTTTGATAAGGGTTGCCAGCTCTGTGAACATATTTTGCTGCCGGCTAAGGGTTGGCCGCTTAATACGCATCATGACTTTTAAGTTATCTCTCTTTTTCAAATTAAAAATGGCCCATATATATATATATATACCTACATGAAGATACATATTTATATATATATATGTGTACATTTTTATATACATATGTATCTATACAATATATAAGTAGCAAACTTCAAAGTATGCTATATAGTTAGTTGTCTGACCTTTTCCTTTTTTAATACCCTACATTCGATTGTATTTGTCTGTTTGTCTAGGAAGAGGTGAAACCAGAAACCAGAAAGATCTGATCTGTAACCTATACCCGAAATAAACTATAACCACTATAAAGTCTAAATTAAATCAACGATCATAAAACGGTATATATCGAATCTACCCTTTTTATTGAGACATTTACTATTCAACCTATCTAACAATAAAAGAGTTTAAGCTGATTAGCAAATATGGCTGCTAGGATATGTACAAAAATTGTATTCTATTCCGCATTTTAATTCGATTTGTGGAAGAATTAACTCTTATACACTTTGATTATTTGAAAATTGAATTTTGTTTCAAAATTGTAAATTGTAATGTTCAATTTCATAGAGTATTTATATTTCGATTCCACTGTGTATACAAATAAAGTTTTGTTTTTTATATTTTTTATGCCGTTGGACAAATCCCAAAAGTGCTTGCTGAAACCTTGTCATTATTTTTGTGACAAATTAAATGGGCAAGGGCATTGTATACGCCAGTACCTGACGGTCGGTCGGTCTGTTTGTCTGTCTGTCTGTCTGACTGTCACTCTTACATTTTATGCTAATTCATTTCATTAAAATACATAAAAATGATGAAACGAATGACACACTTTTTGTTTAGCCCTAGATATTTAAGAGAAAGGGAGACTTTTTGAGTTGATTTAACATTTCACAGTCTTGACATTTTAATTCAAGTAAATTAAAACAGCATTTTCATAAATATTTTTGCATCTAATGGAATAGCTCTTGTAGCACTTTCATTGTATATATTTAAATATATAGATATATATATATATATATGTATATCTATCTAGTAACTTCTTTGACACTCTTCAGTCAACAGCAAATTGCACATGTCAGTTACAAATTGTGGCGGCCACAAAAAGTTTCCAAATTCATTTTAGTGAAACAAAATAAACAGAATTTTGTTTGGCAAAAAATTGAAAAGGGATAGCGGGAGGGGAAATTGTGGCTTGGCAAATCACTGTTGGAAAAACTGTTGAAAATTCCATTAAACTTCGCGCAAATAACCAAAGGCGTTCAATTCTAGTCGACGTCGTTTATACTATATATATATATATACATACATATATATATATGTATTTATGTATATAAATTTTGTTGTTTGCAAAAACAAAAAGCAACAAGGACAAAAACTGAAAGACTGAAAGAGTGAGCAATAGATTGAGACAGGACAGGTAAAACTCGTTTGGAGGGTGCTAGATTAAGGTACTGTTAGGGTAAGGTGGCGTGGGTGTTCTCTAGTGCAAAAAACTTGTATGCAAAAACTTAAAACAAGCACAAAGAAGGTAAAACTTTAACATGACTGACGTTCATTTTTTTTTGTTCTCAGCATCCATTTTTGCTTTAATCCAGCGAAATTAACTAACGCATACTTAATAATAATGTTTTGCAGACATGGAGTAGGTCCTGTTGCTTATCTATCCGGTGCAAAAACTTTGCAAACTCACTGTTGCATTTGTGTGCCTCAGTTGTTCTGGCTTTTGTGTCTTGTTGGGAGTGCATGTAGAGCTCCAGGCATTTATATATACATACATATAAGGGTGTGTGTGTGTGTGGGTGTGCATGTGGTACACATCAAATTACGTGCCACGTATTGTTTTAAGCTTTCAAACTTATCATAAAATAATTTCATAACATTTTCAAACTTAAAGCTCAAACTAAGGAACAATCCTTAACTTGCATCTATAACTTTGACACAAGAATATATTTGCCTCATAATTCTATATACCAATTAAATAATGAAGAGTGATTACTTTACCAATTTAAATCTCTTTCTTGTTGTAGTTTTTACTCATTTGTTAATACTAAAACCATACTTTGAAAAGTTTGTTTTTTGTTTTTCTTTTGATAAAGATTTAGTGCATTTGACAATCTCAGGAATTTTGAAAAGCAAATTGCATTCTCAAATTCAATTTGGTGATGGCCTTCCTCCTTTGGTGATTATTAATTAAATTGAGTAGAAAATGAAATTTTAGTCTAATGCCAAATAGAGAAAAGGAACCTGAAATGGTAACAAATAAGAAATTTGCATTAAACAATTGACTTATGGGCAGAAGCATTATCCATACAACACAGTTTAATTATTTAACTTGTTCATAGTAAACTATTTGCGTTAATTAGTTTTTGCTTTTAATAATTAAAGGTCATAAATAATTCCATTCACATAGTTAGGCCAACCATTGGGAATGCTTAAAAACTCTTAATCCATTTTCAAAATGCATTTGATAGTTAGTTGACGGAGGAATTAAAACAATTTGCCTAAACTATGTATTAATACTAATACTATATCAATTAAACTTTAATTGCAAATAAAGAAATGTATTATCATAAATTTTCAAACTGTTTAAATTGCTTTTGCCATTTAAGCAAGCGAAGCTAGATTAAGTTCTTTTGTTACAAAATTGCAAATTATTGAATTGTAAAGATTTTGCTATGGAAGCCGTATTTGAAACTTAAATTCGTATATTAAACCAAAATGTAATATCTAGAAATTAATTAAGCATTGCAATAATAGGCTCAAGCTGTTTCAAGTTGTGTCATAATAATCCTTTATAGTCATTTAGGACTTGCCAGTTCAGCTTTCAATTACAACTACTTCAATTTTGTGGAGGCCTCTTCATTTGTGTGTCGTCCAAGCGCAAAATCGAATTCCAGAAAATCAGCTTAGAGCCTTTTGCATATTCAAATTGACAATGCTCGATACGAAACGCCCCATTCCCCATTCAATTGCCACACCCATCATGCCATCACTATCACAATCACAGTCACTCCCACTTTTTCCCCGCCCCCCGCCCCAGGCAATGTGAATCCTGCAAAAATGATTTGATAATTAATGCATATTGCTTGAGAATCGAAGCGTCTGCTAATTCAATTTTCGAATAACCTTAACAATCACAATTTATATACATTCTAGTACAATATATACATATGTACATATATGGTAAATGGATAAATTTTGCCAACAACTAGAGAAAAGATGAAGATTATCGAATCTCTAGTAGAGTGGAGAGTGTGGATGTGAGAAATTATATGTGAGAATATACATGTGAGAAATTTGTATGCTTGCCTATCTATCTAAATGTAATTTACATTGAACATTAATCAATTGAATATTATGATATACATACATAAACTCAGTTGCGAAGGTCATCACAAAAGTTAACCGCTTACTAATAGAATATTTCCTGGAAAACCTTGTTCTATATAATATATAGTCAATCAGTAGCATTTTTAAGCTATCCGAAGTTTCTTTTAACTGCCGAGGGGAGTAAGAGCATAAAAGATAAAGTATATATAAAGTATATCAGCTTTTCCCAAATTATAGTTTTCTTATTACTAAATAACCCTCGCACAGTTTAAGGACAATATTTCAAAGGGGGGGGTCAATATCTAATATTTTGAAGTGCATTGTCGAAATAATTTTAAATCTCGTCTCTCTCTCTCTCTCTCTCTCTGTCTCTCTCTTTGATTTCAAGTGTTTGTTTGTCTCCCTATATCTTTGTTTGTTTGTTGGTTTGTTTGGTGCCATTTTGTATCAGCTTCAAAACTCCAACTTTCAATTTGCCATGCAAATTGAGCGCTGCGTCAGCAGCTGTAACAACTTTTGTAATTAATATCAACAGTTATATTGGGATTTAAGTGCACTTGAAACTTTTTGTCTTGAACATCGGTTACAGCAGGTAAAACCTGATGAGATGAGCATTTAATTTTGTTTTCAGTTAGTTTGTTGTTTTTCGTATTATTATTTCATCATTTTCCGCTTGTCTGCGCTTCATCAAATGCTCAACTTTATTTTTTTGTTTTTGTCTTTTTTGCTTTTAATTGTCGTTTTTCCTCTTATAATTTATCTTTTAGTTTTTTTTTATTACGTTTTTGTTTTTCGTTTTTGTTGTTGTCTTTTTTTTATATTCTTTTATATTGTGGAAAATTTACACACAGCTTCCAGCTGGGGGTATACACCATTTTTGTTCCTGGGCTTCTTTCAGCTTCAGCGAACTTCATAAGCAGCTGCTCCTGTTGGACAGATGAGCCTTCGGGCAATGCACACTGTGTGTTTATTTAGTTTGCTTTGCCATTTGTGTAATTGAAATAAAATTAAAAAGGAGATGAAATTGTTTCTTATCAAATGTTATTCCTAATTACATACACACAGCAGCAGAAAAGAAATGTTGAAAACTTTTCCATTCAATTCTGCATTTTAAACTCGATTGGAAGGTAATTATTTCAACTATATATTTCGGGCCTAATAAATATTTAAAAAAAGCTTTCTTATAATTCGATAAAGTGTATAATTTTTAGAGAAACAGTTCCATTTCTAATTAAATTTATCGTTAATTTTGCTTCTCAGTTAGTTCAGTTGGTTTCTTTTCCTTTTACAAACTGTCTCAAATTTTTCTTCAAAATTATATAATTATATAGTTAAAGATATATTGGCAATGCTTTATGGAGCTCTACAGAGCTAAACAGTTTTTTTAAGTCTTACTACAATTACTTAACACTCGACAAATGCCATTTGGATAACAAAACGAAATTGAATTTACGCACACTTTACGACTCTTTTGCCATTGCCATTGCCCGCGCACTTAAAGAAAATTAGAAAAAAAAAAGAAAAGCGAAGAATCTTTTTTTTTTTTTTCTTTACACACCTGCCACGCCCACCATACAGAAAATGGAAAAAAATGCGAAATATGCCATTAAATTTAATTCAATTACGAATTTCATATAAGAAAATTTTTGCAAAACGCATCCTCTTTCCTTTGCCTTTGCCTCTGACTTGGGCCATTCAATTGAATTCAATTTGCCATTAACCCATTATGGTTGAGCGCGCAATAATAAGTGAAGGCATCAATATGTGTGTGTGTGTGTGGGTGTGTGGGTGTGTGGGTGTGTGTGTGTATGGTGGGATGGGCGTGACTGAGGCAAAGAAATATGCAATAACACATAAAAAAATGTTTCGTTGTTGGAAGACTTGCAAACTATTGAATACTAATATACGCTCATATGGCCACACACAAAGCGGCCCTTTTGAGAACTCCGCGTTGTCGGCGTCATCAGAAATGGTGAAAAGTGATGG
This sequence comes from Drosophila sturtevanti, assembly GCA_018150375.1. Classification (NCBI taxonomy): domain Eukaryota; kingdom Metazoa; phylum Arthropoda; class Insecta; order Diptera; family Drosophilidae; genus Drosophila; species Drosophila sturtevanti. Next base: position 3,895,190 of record JAECWJ010000527.1, on the reverse strand, counting down.
AAGGAGGTCACCAGATGCCACGGGGGAAATTGGCAAAGAAACGGCAATGGCAGCATTGAAAGGTGTGATGTGCATTAAACGCAAAAGGATAGAAGGTAGGTAGTGATGCTGCCTGCTGCTGTTGTTGGAGAAGAACGATGATCAGGAGAAAGGGGGAGGGGGAGGGGGAGGGGGAGAAGATGAGTGGTTTGATGTGTGTGGTATTGAAAAACTCTGGGTAGAATTTTTCAATTTTCCAGCTTTTGTGTGTCAATAAACGTTCAATTCACGAGCATCCGCAAAGTGCCTACAACTGCCAACATACACACTATACACACACACACACACATGTAGAACATATCCTGGCAGGCAAACACATGGTTACAGTTTTTGCTCACCGGCATTGCCTTCTAATCATTGCAAGTCCAACCCATCACCCACAATACCAACACCACCCACACCTTTTATAACACCCTTTCTGAACCACCAATAATGCCAGCAGCAGCATCGTTAGAAGCTTTGCGCTATTTTTTCCCCCTACCACTTGTATGGTATTCTCTTTCTTTCTTTTTTTTTTTTTTTTTTTATTTTTTGTTATCCATAATCTTTGTTGCCAGTTCTGCGTAATATTTTCTCATTCTCGCTCACACGCGTGGCCTGTCATCGTTGTCCTTGATGTTGCTTTATGTAGTTGTTGTTTCAGTCAATAAGCTTCTAGAATGCGGCAACATTGCATACATATAATTGCAGCATTGCTAGTGTCTTCAGCGGTCAGTAACCATTTGGTGGTCGGATGGACCACAACATTCAAAGCTTTCAAATACCTTAATCAATTTTTTTGTCAGGTTTTCATTTCTGTTTTTTTTTTTGTTTGGTTTTATGTTTCGCTCTTTGTCCCTTTGTCGTGTCATGTGTCAATAGAGGTTAGGATTCAATTTGTTGCCATCGAACAAAGAGCCACATACATGTCCATCATGACCAGCTATCGTGTGCGAATCGAATTAAATATGATTATCGAGAATATCGTGGTTAATTGCTGCATATGTATAAATACTTTGGTTGACTAACTTATTGAATTAATTAACGTTTAATTGAAACTATTTAAGGTTTATTTGCATTTCAATTTTCAATAAATATTACTATAAATTATTGCCTGAAATTATGTATGGTAATAAAGTAGTTATTAATTATGTAATTTTGAATTAAATATGACAATAATGAAATAATCGAGAAAAATAAATGCTACATTAGTTTTGCATAGTAATAAACATAATTTAGTTTTGATGTATATTTAGTCAGTTGTTCTTTAACTCGCTAACAAGTTAGAGTTAAAGATAGTTAGTGGTATTTATATTAAATCAAAGATTTGAATATTTTCTTAAATTTAAAATTTCTATTCGATAAGCTTCCAAGAGTTATTCCAAGGGGAAAAGCACATACATTTTGTGAGTACAGGAATAATCGTTTTCATTCTCAACTTTTCTTTATTTTTTTGAGTTGTTGGCAGAGAATTCTCGATGGCATAACCCCGGCATCCCAGGCTAGTGTATCAATCAGGACTTTCCTGGCAAAATTGATGCACTTGAGCTGCCTTGGGCACTTTTTCTTATCATCCTCTTTCCGCTCTCTCTCTCTCTCTCTCTCCCTCTCCCTGTTTGTTGTCTTTCTTTATTTTCTATCTCCTGTCTCTAACATTCTCTCTCTTCATTTTGCATTGTATTTTGCATATTTGAATAGTTTTTATTTACTTGAACTCACAATTGCACTTTTGCCATTACTTTGGCTATTATACTGACGCTTTTAACATGTAAGCCGTCAGCAACAAACATGGCTACTATGTATGTGCATGTGTAAATGTGTATGTGTGTGTGTGTGTGTGTTTGTATACTTTAAGTGTAGGTGTATTCATTATTTATGCATAGGTGTTAGCTTTGTTGGGTAGATTGTCTCTATGCAATGCCCTGCATTGTACTTCACTATAGTGTCTTACGCGTGAAGCCTTTCTTTGCATATTTAAAGGACATCTATATATGTCGTATGCTTAGTTATCCTCTACTGAGTGCATTTCTCATGTGAGTGTATGTGTGCCTGTGTGTGTGTGTGTGTGTATTATCGCTGATGCCATTTATCCTTTCTTTGAATAATATAAACATTCAACTTTATTTGCCATCAAAGTGGCACAAAATCAAAATAATAGAGAAATTTTACAAGTTTATTTTGTTCTTCTTGAAACAGTTTCTCGATTTCATTGCACTGAGAATAATAATAATAATAGCAATGAATGAGTATTATTAAAAAGTTGAATAAGATGTAATTGATTTCAATGAATCAATGGAAAGTATTCAGTTTCTTTCCTTTGACTAAGATTAAATATAGTATAACTTGAAAGTGAAGCTCGCATTTAATTGCACCACCGGCAACTTGAACTTTTTTAATTAAAAGCTGCATCAACAATGACAAACGCTCTGGCCAGGAGGCCGCCATAAGCGGGCAACAAATCTTGGTTAATGTCGGCCTTCTGACTTCTCTTCAGGCCACCACTAACGCCAAGACCACCACCAACATCATGACAAATACTCGGACCATTTTTGCTTTACACTTTACATTTTCTAAGCAATTATATATATGTATATGTATTTATATTTATATATATATATATATATATATATATATATATATATGTATGTATAGGGAGAAACGGCAGGCTCCTGCACTTGACTGTTATCTGGCTTAATTGCAGTACTCTAGCTGCCATCTCCTCTCTACTATGCTATCTATGCTTCTTATACCGCTGCTAAAAGGTGAAAAAAATGGTTTATTGTTGCAGCAGCAGCAGCGGCAGCGACAGCAGCAAAAAGTTAATTGAGTTTACTTTGGCTAAGGGTAAAAACGTTGACAAAGTTGTAAAATTGCAGATTGCAATAGCAGCAGCAGCAGCAGCAGCAGGAGGAATAGCAACAGAAACCAAACAGGTTACTGACGATGTCAGAAGGGCAAAACTCTGTTAATTTATATGACAAAGCGATTAAATGGCTCGATTTTGCCTTTTTACCCCGTAACCCGCAAATTGGTTTTGCTAGGTTTAATGATATTGGAAATTACATTTACCATTCGTTCTTTTGATATAGCCATCGTTGGGCAAATTAATTGACTTCCTACTGAAAATGCAAATTTATACTGTAAGCCTACGTCAAGAACACTCAAGTTGTTTCTTCCTCTTTTTTTTTTTTGTTGGTTTACTTTTCAATTGCCTTCGTTTATGTTCGGCTAATTGGCCAAAAAAAAAAAAAAAAAAGAACTGAAAAAATCAAAAATAACTACTTTTTCAGAGAGAAAGAATTCATTCGTAATGCGCTTATTGAGAATTTGGCAAAACAAAATGCACTTCAGCGTTACACAGGATGCTCCTTTTGCGACTGCCATTCAACTGCCATTCAAAATTTCCTTTTTAGGAAGAATCGCCTTAATTTTCAATATATTAACCTAATGGAATATTGTTGCTTATTTGTGTGCCTTTTAACTTGTGATATCGACTATTATTTTTAGTCTTGAAATATTTAATTGATAATATTATATTCTTTTGTTTGCTATTTAAGAGTTTTTTCTTCTTATGAAAAAATTAATTACTTATGCCATGTTTATGTTAACTTTTAGTTTCCAATAAGAAATTGTTAAAAAACTTTTCTAAGGGATCCTTAATTAAAATCGCTTTTATAATTATTATTCCTGCTTTCTCTCACTATACCTATGCAAAAAAATAATTCTGCATCTTCGGCTAAGACTTTAGCAAAATGTTTTAAGGAAGATTAAAGTGACAACATGCAGTCAAATAATTTCTTTGCATTTTAACTAATACTTATCATTATTATTATGTCGAACCTTTGTCAAAATGCAGAACAAGGCTGTGTTCATTATCCTTGCTGCAGTCAACTAAGTCTCAATGTATGCATTGCTAAATCTTTGGATTTGGGATACCAACTAACTGCTAACTATGTAGATAATTAATTGAAGTTACGCAAATACAAAATAATTTCATTCAAGTGAATTTTGTAAGAGCAGCTACTGGGAAAATTCGATATTTAATTTAAATGGTTTACTGTGATAGTGCTTCATTTTAATTTAATGGAAAAGTGTGTGGCATTGAAACCATATTTCTTTGCATCAAAATGCAGGCCACCTGTGGTGCAAGAACATAAATGAAAATATCAAAGGGAAAGTAAAATTATACAGCTATCAATAGTGCAAAAATAATTTGTTCAAACTGAGAAATCGAAATATTTATATAAAAGAAAACCAATATGTGAACATGCAGCATTCTGACAAAAGCGTCCTGGGGAACCACATGTGGAAACTTTTTGATGCTGCTGGTGGTTGGTTCTGATGCTGGCTCTGATCCTGCTCCTGCTCCTGATTCACAATGGGTTGTGGCTGCGATTCAATCATTTTTGCTTTTACAACAACACAATATGATGAGAAAACCAATTAAAAATGCAGAGCATTGTCAATGAGTTCACCTGTTTTTTTTTTTTTTTGCCAATACCATGGGTACCATAATATAAAATACAACAAGGTACACAGAAACGAACAAATATGTATGTATGTATGTATGTATGTACGTATATGTATATGTCTAAGGCATATCCTTGTTTGCATATACAGCCAGCCAAAACCAACAATTACAACAAGAATAAAAACAACAGCTATCACTTGGTATTAGCCAAGCAACAGTCTTGTCACGTAAATCTACAGAACTGTTTGCCTCAAAGGGGCTTCCTCTATTTCTATCTCTATCGTTACGTATCTGCCTCTCTGTCATCACCTCTTCATGTGTTTTTCTTTTCGCTACTTTTCCTTTTTTTTTTGTTGTTGTTGTTTTGCTTTTCAATGTTTTTGGGGTAAAAATAAAACGGGCTTCAATGTCCTTTTATTGTTTTTATATGCTCAATTTTTATTGTTGTTTCTATTTTGATTGTTATTGTTGTTATTGTTGTTGTTGTTGCTGTTGTTGTCGCTGTTATTGCTGTAATCGTATTGCTCAAGAAACCCATGGAGTAATTTATGTAGCGAGAAGCACTACTGACACTTGGACGACACTCAGCTGAGATAAAGAGGATAACAAATTGCGCTCATGCAACAGATTTCCATGCAAAAACACACTCATGCACCCACACACAGACACTGACAGCTGAGCAAAAGAGATTCGCAGAGAGAGAGACAGAGAGAGAGAGAGAGAGTATGATAAAGACTGAATGAACAGACAGAGAGAAAGAGGGAGAGAGCGATAGAGAGAGAGAGAAAGTGGGGTTTGGGTTAGAGAGTCTGCGCAAGTACAATTCTCTTTAGCTACGTCATCATCAAGCTAACAAAATGAATAATTAATAATTTAAACAAAAATTATAATTTTTTAATTAAGAATTCCCAAAAGAAATTATATTTAATTGTAATAAATTAAAATAATTTGCAATTGTATTTAGATTTTGAATTGATTTGGATGTGCCGCCAACAGCTGTGCGCAACTCACCACATCAACGAGTGCTTTCTCTCTCTATTTATCGCTCTCCCTTTGGCGGCCCGCTCTCGCTACGGTGGCTTGAGTTTAGTAACGAATGGTGAAGGTGCGAACAAATCAACACGGTTTGCACACTGCACGTTGTGTGGCATCAAAATAATTTTAAAAAAATTATCAAATTCAAAGCTGAATGCCTTAAATTGCGGCCATTGATTGCCAATAAGTTGACATTATCGATGCGTATTGAAGCTGTGTGTGGTCTGTGCGCGAAATCGATGTGTTGTTGTGAATAGAAAATTACGGCATCACGGCAGGAGGACATACGACAAAATCGCGTCCTACGCCACGTTTCGCATAGGTGTGTGTGTGTGTGTTTGTGTGTGTGTGTGTATGTGTGCGTGTCGGTGTATATGCGTTCGTCTGTGTATGTTTTTGAGTGAGAGCTTTGTGAGTGCAGAGAGAAGTGTATTGGTATTAGTGCAGCTGGGCAACGTGCTCTATGACTCTGTGTGTGGCGCGCTTACTTAAACATTTGAGTTTGTTTTCTAATGAATAATTACATTATTTAACTTGATACATACATATACACATACATATAATCATATGCATACATACATACATACATGTATGTACATAATAACAGTAAAGTTGAGAAATTTCGCGGTTGTGTTAATTAATCATACATAAGGACAAAACATTAAACATCACTGTTTAGATATTACTCATACGCCGTCGCGGCCGTTTCGAAAATGTTAACATGTGGCGTCAACGTCGACATTATCGTTGCTGTTGCTGCTGTTGTTGTTATTATTCTTGTTGTCGATGCCTTGCCTAATGCATAATTCATTCCATTTAGCCTGACCCGGCAAAAGAACTTAATTGCTTAACTCAATTTCATGTAAATGCGGCCAAAAAGTGCATTGTGACAAAACTGCGAGCTGAGCAGAGGAAGGACAGCAAGTAAAAAAACAAAAAAAAAAACAAAAACAAAAAGAAAGAATATAACTTCTCGAGTGGCTCAATGGGTCGACATTGTCGTCAACGTCGTCATCGTCGTCATCATTTGGTTTCAAGGCTGTATGACTAGGACGTCGCGTTGTTTATCTCTGCGAGTGTGTGCACCTGTGAACGAAAATTCATACTAACAATCCCAGACAAGTGGTGGCACTTGGCCAGGCAAGCCAAGTTAGCGCGCACGTGCAACGTTACAAGAAGGAAAGTGAAAACACTCGAAAGTGACTTTTCAGCACGTCAAGCTGACTAGTCAAGCGTTGGTAAAGAACTGTGCTGCGATATCCTTACACGGCCAACGACATTGGCAACTATAGTAATCGGCCACCCATCAAAACCGAACCCACCGCCCTTCAAAAAATAATATAGAAGAACACTTTCACAATATCCAATACCAATACCTGCCGCGCCCACCTGACCCAGTCATTTTCAGTGCTTCTTCTAACCGCTAACTGGCATCTGTACACCTAACGCCCTAGGACTAACGTCTATATATATATATATGCATATATACCTAACTACAACTAAAGCAACAACAATGCGCATATAGCGAGACAAACAAAGAGGTGAGCTTCATCCGATGTTAGCCCAACCCATGCCAACATATTGATGTATATGCAGACATTTGTGCAAACAGTCTATTCAAAAAGTGCATATACCTTACTTAAATTCAAGTTAAATAAATAATCATTTCAACTAAAAAGGATAATTTAAATATGCAAAGAAAGTAGTAATAGAAACAACATTTTTAACTAGTATAAAGCAACTTAGATATATACATATATACATATGTACATACTGTCTTCTTCTTTGCTTTACCCGCCCGCAGGTCTGGAATTGGAAAATTTCTAGTTAAATTTTGTCTGTTCATTGTTTAAGCATAAAATGAGACTGAGCTAAGCCATGCGATGCTAAGGTTTTATAAAACTATGATTTTTCCCATGGTATACTATGTAATAGACTATGAATTATTAATTTTTAATTTGAGCAAAGACTTTCTGTGCTCACTGTTTGAACAACTAAACAAAACACAACAATTGTTACAACTTTAAAATACCAAATATATGACTGCCATTTACATGTGAATATATATAGAGTGCAAAGTGTATGGTGGCACACTTTATAGTCTCGGTCCAATGACCAAGGCAGCATTAACATTGCTCTACTATGTATAGTTTGTATGTGTATGTGTGTGTGGGTGGGTGTGTGTTGTTGTGCGGTTGATGGTTGGTGGTTGGTGGTTGTGGGCGTCCTGCTATTCATTTCCGTTTCCGAGTGCTACGTCCGCTTCCCATTGTTATGCTAGTCGAATCCCCTAGGACTGGTCCAGGAATCCATCTTCATTATGGAAGCGCGGGCGCAGTTTTTCGATGCTGCTGCTGCTGCTGCTGCTGCTGTTTCTTGCTTGCATTTACCCAGCCATAAGGCGGTGTGTCAGTGCCATCAGTTGAGGGCAATATGGAACAGGAATTGGAGCAGTAACAGCAGTAGCAGTAGCAGTAACAGGGACAGCTACAGCGACAGCATCAGCTCTCCTCTTGGCATTTTCTTCAGCTTCGCTTCACTCGAGTTGCGTCTTGCCAACCCAAAATGTCATGTCTTGCTGTCAAATCAAATCAACTGTCGTGGTTCTGGAGCTGTCTGCCTCGTTGGTTTGCCCCATTCAACGACCACTTGTTAGTCTGTAATTTTCGCTCTCACATACACATACACCCACTCAAATTCACACAAACACACACACACACATGCGCGTCAAATACAGAGCCAGCCAGTGAGGCACAAAACGCTTACGCTACTTGCTTGGATGGCCTCTATCCCCAACTCCATCTTTCCATATCCATCCATCTATTCCTTCATTCCTTTACCTTCTCCCCCTCCTCCTCCAGTGGCTGCTGTCGACGTTCTGTTGCTTGTTCGTGGCTTTTGTCATTTGTTGAATCTTCGCGAACTTTGCCTTAGTCATTCAAAGCGCATAACATGCGGTATTTTCTTTTTTTTTTGTGTTCATTTTTGTTTTTTTTTTTTCGTTTATTTTTTGCTTTTCCTTCCATACATTTTCAACGAGTTTTCGGGGCTGGTTTTTCTTTGTTTTGATGTGGTCTGGCTCTCGCGCTCTCAACATTTGCCTTTTGCCTTTTGCCTTTTACCCTGGCTTAGAAACTCACCACAGCTCAAGAGTTAGTTTCTCTCTAAATTCAATTTTGATTTCCTTTCTGCAATTTGATAATGTGACACATACATCAGCAGCAGCAGGAGCAGCAGCTGACCCTTATAATGGTGCTCCCTTATACTTTTAATATTGCCAAGTAAATGACATTTTTGTTCGTTTTTTGCAGACTATTCAAATTATCGTATTTATAATGAAATTTCATAAAGATACAGTATAAATCTGGTTCAAGTTCTTTAACTCTGACGAGAACTTTTAAACGTTATAATATAAAAAAATATATTTTATAAACTATAGTTGTATTTATCCATTATTTGTCCGTTACGTTAAAGAAAATATATTAAGTATCTTAAGTAATAAACTTCTAAAGGTCCTGTAGATAGTGTTACTTAATACTTTCTTTGCCAATCATCTAATTCTTGTCACAACTAATGATCTAATTAATGATCATAAGCTAGTCAGTTAGTTGTGTAAGTATATTAAGTAGGTATATAAATTTACAGCTGATAATTGGAACTATTTTTCCCACTCCTTATCTTTTCAATTTAGCATTAATTATACATTATATAAAACTATAGATTATTATAGGCAAAATAATTTTAAGAAAAAAAGCAAATGCATTTAATTTGAGTTCAAAGTAAACAAACAAATCAATTAGACATTGAACATTTAATTGAGCATAAAACTATAATTAAGTTTATTTTGTAAAAGGGGTGGCATGGACCCTTATGGTCCCTTTTTGATCTGCCACTGGCATCTGACGAGACCAACCCTTCAGACATGCCTACCCAAGCCCAACTATTGACATGTCGATGACACCTATAAAAGCCTTGCCAGGCGTTGCCACTGCAATAATAGAAGAGAGGGGGGGATAAAGGAGCAAAGTAAGAGGAACCATTGGTGTTTGCAGTCATGGCTGATAGCGATGTGTGGTGTGTGTTGGTTGGTGTGCGCGCCTACAAAAAGGCTTACAAACATTGTCAGACGCCCAGTTATCTGTATTGTTTCTCTCTTCCTCCTGTTGCATTCCCCCCCCCTGCCTAGCGGCAATTCAGTGATTCGCATTGGCGCGCAACAAGCTGATGTCTTTCACTATACTACTGCTACTCCTGCTACTCCCTCACATATCACCAATTCCAATTGAATTGAATTTTATGTGGGTCGTTCTCCGCCTGACCCGAAAAAAAAAGAAAACGTTTTCCGCTGCGCTTGTCTGACATTTCAATTGTGGTTTCATTTCAATTCGGTTTTGATGACACAGTCAAGACGTCGCCACCACCAACTCTGCCACCATGGCCACCATAGCCACCATCACCACCGCCAACCAAGAACAACAATAACAGTAATAACAATATGCTGGGTGTCGTTGGTAATATGGCAGCAATTTTCCTGTACTGCACTTGGCGGCAACGTCGCCGGCTTCATTGCAAATTGAGTTAAGTGCCTGGCCGCATGCAACTCAGTGCCAGTAACGGGTAAGGGTAAGGATGAGGGTAAGGGGATGACTGTCTGGTTTTTGGGTGTTCTTGGGCTGGGCTGGCAAGTGGACGGAGCTTCATGTTTTTAGTTGCCAACTTGTAAGTGGGTCATATTTTTTGGTTGCATTTAAGGCCATAGGCAATGGCTCAACAAAAAATGCCCAACAGACGGTTTGTCGTGTCTTTATATATATGTATATATATACATATGCTTGTATCTATGTAGGTTTATTTGTCTTTAGTGGCATATTTAAGAATTGGTCTCATGGGATTGGGGTGTGACAGTGGGTGCATGGTGACGTCATTTCAGCCCAGTTAATTAACGTTCACATTGAATGCTGGTGAATGTGTTGATAAATGGCTTATACATACGTATTTATGTGCCATATGTATGCATGTGTAACATACGTCTCACATACATATGTATGTATGTATGTATGTCTGTATAAAAAAAACCATTTGCTGTGCACCATTACCTGCCAACGGGTGGTGGCAATACCAATAAACTAAGTACGGGTGCCGGGTAAATGTCACCATGGGTCTAAAATGAAGCTATTGCAAATAGAAAAAGTTATAAAAGAAATAACAATTTTGTTGACTTAGTACCAAATGAAAGTTTCTTTACCATTTTAAAAGAGTTAACTTAATATTGAATATGTATATATAAGCAATATAAGCTATGCAATCCAAATTACCCCCTAAAGAGTCGTGGTTAATAAATGTTTCTGTTTAATATAGGTATTAAGAATAAAGTAAATCCTATTTTCACTGAAATTAGGTATTTTAGTAAGTAGTCCAATTTCAGGAGTTTCTTAAATTTGTATCTGCCTTTAATTAATATTGAATCCTATTTGTTTAGAGAAAAGATAATGAATGGCTCAATCAAGAATTTATTCGAAGTTGATACTTATTAAGTGGAAAAGTCCAATTCCAATCGATATTTAATTAGTTTTGTCTTAGAATTTAATAATAAATATAATAAATAACTAAAAGAAACACTTGATGATTTCCTTTCACTTAGAATATATATATTTTTTAATATTAATTATTAAGTATAAAGATTGTTTTTTTTTTGTCTAACAAGAAACAACAAATGGTTGAAGCATTTCGGGGTGGCATTTCAACATATGATAAAGAATTATAGGTTGGTTAAATCTATTTAAACTAGTCTCTTATGGAGGTTCTTTCGATATTTACCCTTGGTTAAATATTAGTATATATGCTAGATATTGGTTACTTTGTTCATTTCATTACATTTTATTGAACACTTAACGCCGCATAGAGAAGCGTACTACATGGAAATTACATATTTAGTAGAAGGCAGTCAACATTTGCATTTTGAGTTGTTCCATTTTGATGGTAAACCCCATTGTGCTTGAGTTTGTGCGTTTCTTTCCCTGTCCCATCATCTCCTGTTGCCGATGAGCACCCGCTGCGTTTTAGCATTTTGGTGTAACGTTTTTTTTTGTTGTTGTTACTTTCGTTTTTCTTTTTTTGTTTTTTTTTTTGCTATTTTGTTGCTTTATACTGCTGTCCCAGCATCCCATTCAGGGGCGTCCCAGTTGTGCGACACCATATCAGCTAACAGCAGCAGCAGCAACAGCAACAGCAGCAGCAGTAACGGCATCAGCCCGTGTCAGCCTTCACAGCTCATTATACGCCAAAGTGTGCAGGAGCAGCTCGCCAGTAGCTTTAGTTCAGTGTGTTTTGTGAACCGGCTCTGCAAAGTATGCAACAAATTTGGTTAACTTTTACTAGTTCAAACTTTTTAAACGCCTAGACTTGTTCTAGTCTGTCTCTTAACTCTTGCCACCGCCTTCGTCGTCTTCCTGTCATCGTTGGAAAAAGTTAAACTTATGTTTTCCATATAACAATTTGTTGAGTCCTGAGGTAAGTTCAGCAGTCTGTAACAGACGTTGCCGTCCATGACACATTATCAACCACACAATTACCACGTGCCTAATTAATTTGTTGTCATTTATTTGTCGCGCTCAATCATAAAATTTTCATGACTCTGTCATGGACACGCGTCCTTGACACCCTCAATTGTTCTCTTTTACCATTCAGATTTCCATTTCGGTGCGAGTTTCACTTTAGTTTTTTTTTTTTTTTATAATGAATTCATTAAAGTTGCGAGACCGCGAACAAGCCATGCCAGAACAGTCTGGGCTAGGCTAGGCCAGTCGAAAATAAAGGCACGCAAATGGTTTTCAACGCTAATCAGTTGCAGTGCGTGCCATGGCCAAGGCACCGATAGTGATGGTACCGACAAGGGAAGGAGTCTGGTTGGGGAAGGGGTTGGTGGAGCGTATTCTAACGCCTAGATGCCTGTCAAAACAGTGAAAAACCACGACGGCCTGTCAATTTGGGTTTTAAAATGTCTGTCTGACTGTCTCTCCATTTCTCTCCCTCTCTCTCTCTCTCACCAACTCCCTCTCTCTCTCCCTCTCTCTCAGTCTACTTTTGCCCTGCAGTGTTTTAAAAATTTCTAATTTTCTTAGCTTGACACTGTTTACTAACACCCATCCCCTTTTAAGGACTCTGAACTCTAACCACTGAATTCATACTACGTCCTTTGCCTATCCTTGGGGTCATTTTAACTTAACAATAGGATATTGCGAACAATTTCCGTTACGCGGCCGGATGTAATGGTAATCAATTGATTGTTTTATTGTGAATTAATTGTGGGCATGGCATTGCACATGGGCAATGTTGTTGTTGTTTCTGTTGCTGCTGTTGTTGTTATTGTTGTTGCTGTTGTTGCTGTTGTTTTTGCTGTTGTTGTTGGTCCTGTTGGCTGGCATTGCTTGTTGCTTTTGTTGTTTGTGTTGTTGGACATTGTTTATTGTTTTTACGCAATTGTTTGGCAGTTGGCCCGAGCGGCCTCTGGTGATGCTGCTGCTGTTGCTGCTGTTGCTGTTGTGTTGCTGTTGCTGCTGCTGCTGCTGTTGATTTAAAACAACCAAAATGCGAAATGAGTTTTTCAAACGGAAATTGTATTTTTGGTTAGGAAAAAGCTTTTGTTATTTGCTTAACATCTGTACGGGGTAAGTTTTTGTCAGGTGGTTGGTTGGTTCGCTTGCGGCTAAATTACTTTCCATTTTTTTTCCTCTTTCTTTTTGCATATTGTTGTTGTTGCTTTGGAAATTTTCCAAAAAGTGTGTGTGTGTGTGTATGAGTGCGTTTAGCATGAATAACAAACAAAAAGTTAAAAAGAAAATTTATTTCTAAAAGAGAAAGAAGTAGGGCAGGGCAGGGGGTAAAAGTTTAAGTTTTAACAATCACTTGAACTCAACTATAACATTTGACTTATCTTGAGAAAATAAATGATCAAATGCATAAAATTTTTGCTAAATTTTTGCATATTTTTTGTTGCAATTGTGTCAAGGCTGGTGCAGGATAGAATACCTACCAAGGATACAGAATACAATTGCAAAACAAATAACAATGAGATATAGCCATAAAGTTCAGGCAACAAAGATGAAAAAAATGTAAAAAAAATTTAATAAACTTTTAAAAGAGCAATTTCTTGAATTTATTATATTAATTTCTTTTTTTTGTTGCATTAAAGGTTGCTAGAACCTGAAACCAAAAATTGAATTTCGATGTCGAAATTCTAAGAAACAAAAAATTCCATTTTAACTAAATTCCATTTCAGTTGATGATTAGGATCCATTTGGGATCATTTGATCAAATCATAAATTTATTTAGTTTGTGGCCTTCAATTAATTATATTTCATATAACATTTATCTCAATTATTAGTCAATCTTTGTCCAACTAGCCACTTAAACCCTTTCCAGTTAATCATTATGCCTATTATAGCCAAGTTAATAAGAAGCCATAGGCCTATTCACATCTATCTTACAGTTAATAGACCAAAAAAGAAAGCAACAAATATAACAAAAACAGCAACCAAAATGAAAAACTTTCCTAAAGAACTTTTTGTTGTACTTGAGTTAATTTTTGCGGCATTTTTGGTGTTCATGACAAATGACAAAAGCCATTGCCAAAAAATAAAAGTTTTACCATAAAAACAGACGACGCTTCAAGTTACCGCCCCTCATCCCACCACCCCCAACCCCAACTCGACAAACTCTTATGTCCTTGTCTAACGGTGGTGACAATTTTGTTTGCTTTTGTTATTGGTGTTGTTGTTGGTATTTCTTATTATTGTTGGTGGTGTCGTCGGCAACGTGGCTCATCATCATTAACTCATCAATGTCAAAGTTTATCAAAGAGGCTGGGCCTAAACCAGATTTAGCGTAAAATTAACACAATCTAGACGTATGTATGTATGTGTGTGTGTGTGTGTGTGTGTGTGTGTACATAGCGCTTATTGGAAATCAATTTTCTGCCTGTCTTTGGGTGAATGGCGCCTGGTTGACTATCTGTCAGTTACCAGCTGACAGCCAAACTGACTTCACCAATGGTGGATCCTGATGATGTTGGAGGATAGTAGATGTCGTTGTCGATGTGGATGTGGATGTGGATATGGATATAGATATAGATGACGGTGTCTCTCTGTCATGGTTAAATCAATTATATGCTCAGTTTATCCCACGGTGACTGCTCCAAAGCTTTTGGCTCCTGTTTAATGTGGATGTGTGTGTGTGTGTGTGTGTGTGTATGCGTGCGTGTGTGGGAGTTGAGCTCATTTATTTTGGGCCACTTTGCCTCGCTCCGTTTGATTGTTAATTAAATAAAGCGATTTATTGCATTTTGTCTAATACATTGCTATTGATTATGCAGCGATTAGTTGGTTTTGGCCAAATGCAAATATTGCGTGTTTACCGATGGCTAAAATAACATTTCGCCATTTTACTGTTATTATAGCGATTTTTGTTGCCGTAACCTTTTGCAAGTTGAATGGTTCTGCTCTATACATGTGTGTATATATATATATATATAAATATATATCTATGCACAAACAATTCGAATGTCCTGCTGGTGTGTGGCTTTGGCACATTTGCAGCTGCTTAGCTTTGCCACATATACATATATGTGAGTGTGTGCCTCTCTCTCTGTGTGTGTGTATTGCTTCAGCCACGTTGTATGCTATACTTTTGTTTATTTTTCTATTGCAATCATTTAGCCACACTAATGGCCAATAAAATAGTTACAATCACCAAAATGGAATCATGGAAATCCAAAATAGTTCCTCAAGAACTTACAAGTTAACTTCTTTATTTATTAAAGAAATACTCTTCGCCAACTTTTGATTTTTCATTTGCTAGCCAAATACAATTCTTTCATTTAATCTTTTCCATTGCCACTTTTGCTGTACTTAATAAGTTACCCCGCAATGTATCTTCTGGTCGTATTTTGCGTATATTTAGATATATATTTCCACGCAACTGTATCGCTTCAGCAATGCATAATATTTGCCATCGATTTTTAGTCGTATTGTTTTACATTTCATACAGATAGAGCAGATAAAGCAAAAAAAAAATAGAAAAAAAAATACAGTAGAAATGGAGGATAAACTAAACTAAACTTGTTATGCTGCTGACGTTTTTTGTCTCTGTGTTTGTATTTGCTATTGTATTAGTATTAGTATCGAATAACGAGCGATTGTGTGTGTTCACTTGCGTGTAACAAAAGCGTTTCATATGCCGATTGGCTGACTGTTTCATTTTTGTTTCCTTCTCTATAAATTTTTGTCAACATTTGAAGCAGTTTGACTTTAGATATGTCAATATTGTTGCAATTGTATTTAATTGAAATCGAAACTGCCTTTAGGCAAATTGAAAAGTCAATTTGTAAATGTCGTTGACAGTTACTACAATACACATACAATACAATACATATGTAATGAATGAAAAATAATTAATTTTCTCTTTGTGTCAGAGATACACATACATATTTATGCATGACAAAAATGTAAAAGATTAAAATTTTATGCAATTTCTTAAGTGAATAATAAAAGCAACGAATTGAATAAATCATTGTCATTTTTCAAATTTTCTTGCTATTTCTCTTAGATTTGTCATAATTTGTTAAATGTGAGCAAGTTAAGCGAAAATTCTCCCATTTAACATGGTCAATTTTAGATTATTTTATAGGTCACTTAAGTAACTAGAAATTTAGAAATTGCTTAGAAAATCATTTAATATCCAGTAAAAGCATCCAATGGATACATGGCCCTAGTTAATCTATAGATGGGATAATTTCTCAATATTGGATAATCTCGATTTAGCAGAAGAGCAAAAGGAGAAAGTATTAAATTCTCTCTTAGTCAGGATAATCACAGAAAATGGTGAGAGTGCA
The DNA here is from genome assembly GCA_018150375.1 of Drosophila sturtevanti. Lineage (NCBI taxonomy): Eukaryota > Metazoa > Arthropoda > Insecta > Diptera > Drosophilidae > Drosophila > Drosophila sturtevanti. Next base: position 3,878,778 of record JAECWJ010000527.1, on the reverse strand, counting down.
GATAAAGGATTAATTTGAAATCCCTTAAAGAAACGCTATAAATTTCAATCGAGTTTTAATTGATAAAAGAAGATGTAAAAGGGCAGCAGAGTAAACTGATTATAAAGGAAATGTTTTTTTTTCAAATTTATAAATTAAATTTACATTTAATTGTCCGAGTTCATATGTAAATATAGAAAGGGAGGAATTATCTACATAGTTTAAGAAATATAGAAAATAGAATAGAATAGAATAGAGAAGGAATAGTAAATTTTTAGTAGTTATCAAATTTAATGCAATTTTATTTAGAACTAATCTCTTAAAAGTCCTAATATCGTCCCCTGATGTGTTTAATTTGTGGCACGTAAATCATAGATGAGTCCTTGAAATTTTCTTAATTATGGAACATCTAATCAACCGCAATTAATCTACATATAGCGGTTAGTTAAGCTGATTACATATCACATTGAAATGAATTTTCGATACTATATATGCGTGTGTATGTATATAAATATTTATAATGCAAATGCGAATGCTTTAATCAATTTTTAATTAAAACCTAAACAGGCAGAAATCTGCGTGTATTAATTGTCATTTTGTATGAGTGTGTGTGTGTGTGTGTGTGTGTGTGTGTATTTAGGACGAATCCGCTTAGATGCTTTACAAATGAACGTCATTAGCAGCTGTGGCAAACGTTAGCCATCAGACCATCATAGTATCATCCCAACATCCCATCATCCCATCATCCCATCATCAGCCATCATCATGAGGCTCAATAATATTTGCCATAATTGTTTCAATATCGAGCTGCTTGCGCTTAAGCCGCAAATTGGCCATGGAACGTCAGCTGGCCAAGCAATGGCTCCGCTTATTAAGGCTAAGGCCGTGTTCTTACCATGATGATGATGATGATGATGACGATGATGACGATGCTGATGATGGTCATGGAAACTATTGCCTTGGCAACGAGGCAAAGAGCTTCAAGATTTTCTCAAACAATCGACGTCAGCTTTGTTTTAACGCTAATTAATTAAATTCATTCAAATTAACATGGCAAAGTCGGCAAATCTACCGATTTGCTTCAAACAAGAATTCGACTTTGGTTTTTGGGCTCAAGACTTTGCCTTTTTGGCTTCAAAAAGCATTAATAAAACATTTTTTTTGTTTTATTTTTCTCTCGGTTTTGTTGTGTGTTGGGGAAAAACACGAGTAACATCGGCAGGATAGGAAAAACAGAGCGTGGAGAATACTCAAATATTTCGCATGTAATTCATTAAAAGGGGGAAATGCACTCAACCTGAACTGCAACTGCGGGAAAAACGAAAGCCGATTACGCGGTTAGCTTGAAATGCGTACTTAATTGGTCAGATAGAAATTCTTGGTGGAAGCGAAGTATTTAAGTGGCTTCTTGCCAGGAATTTATGGTCATTAAATATGGTTTTAAAGTGAATACACTTAACATTAAATTTTTCATTCAAATTTGTTTTGGCTTGTTCCTTGTTGTTGATTTCTTTGAATGTTAATTTTAATGTGATTACAGTTCAAGTAACTGGTACTTAGTTACATTTGACTGCAGATACAAGCAGATGAAGTATCAGTAGTTACTTAATCATCATCAGTGCATAAATCAATTGTATTAATAAATTAACAGCAACATTGTTCATGTTGTTTCGGCTTATACAACAAGTACAACATATACATATATGCGATAACTATATACATGGCATCCCAATCTCCATTCGCTCCATTTCCATCTGCTGACTGCCAAGCCGCTTGTAATATCTCAATTAATTATTACTGTGCGGTCAATGTGGGGCATAGTGGCAAGACCTGCAGTAGCAGCAGCAGCAGCAACAGCAGCAGCAGCAACAGCAACGGAAATGTGTTCTCTGCCGCCTCTGATGTTGTCTGCCACATTTTAATTACACATTAATGTGAGCACACACCGACCCTAAAAAGTTGCGCAAACTAACATTTTGTTCTCTGCGGTTTTGCAAATGTGATAACATCAACTGACAAATGAAAATCGGCCTTTTGAACTGATGCCATGGAAACGAATAGCCAATGCTCTAAGATGATAAAAGAGCTTATCTTATTCAAATGAATATTTGATTATTATTAATCCCCTTACTTCTGTTCTATCCTTTCGATTTCTCTTGTGATTGAGAGATATAAAAGATTCAAAAAAGAAAATGGAATTTATCCTTTAGATCCTCTAAAAAATACTCGAAGCCAACTGAAAAAGAAACTATTAAATGAAAAATCCTTAAATAAATTAAATAATATATATACAATTAAAAATTGATAATAATCAGATTTGAATTGATCTGAGAGTTCAGCGGTTAGTAACACCGACATATCACAATTTTAATGATAGTGTTTATATTATATTGACCTGTTTTATGTTTTACTGCATCAAGTAGATAAAAAGATGAGATTATTTAAATGAAGATTTTGCTTTGGCAAAACTTTTTGCGCTGCATTTCCATTTGCGATAAATATAAAACAAAATCATAAGAAAATATGAGAAATACAAAAAGAAACCAAAACAAAGTTGTTAATGAATCATAGCAGAAGATCAAAAGCAAAAGAGATGAAGTAGAATATTATTATCTTATTCATCTTATTCATCTTTTTAGTTTTCTCTTTTTGATTTTAATTTATTTCTCTATTATTCTTACATTTCAACTTTGTCATAGAATTTCATAATTAAAAAAGTGCAGTGTATTCAAAAAAATTATGTATATGATGTAGGTGTAAGTGTGTGTGGGTGTGTGCGGGTTGTTTTTTCTGTCCGTTTTCCACATCTATTAGCCATGCAAAGGGCAAACGGAAAATAGTTTTATTTCTGCTGCGCATAAAATAAATTTAATAATTAATGCATGTAATTCGTTGTTAAATTCCAAAAAATATATATACATATATGTGTATATGTATTTGTATATGTGTGTCTACATAATTGTTAAACATTTTGTGAAAATGCATGTTAATTAATAGCGACAAGGCAACAAAATGCAAACTAATTAAAATTAATACACCAATAAAGCAATTTGATCAATAAAGACACCACAGCCGCAAAAGCCAAACAAAGTTTCGCATATTTTGTTACAAATATACAAATATATATCGGTATATATACATATATATATATGTATGTATATGTATATATCATTATGTATTTACATAAATATTTGTTGCTGCGGTTGGCTTTGGAATTTTAGCTCAAAACATTCCAAATGCATTTCAATTGTTTGCCAGAAAGTATGCATTAGCCAGTTGGTCGGCGTACTGGGCGTACATGTCGTATGCTTAATGCGTTCATATGCACATATGTATGTACACTTTTGCCATTGAATATGTAAAGCACTTAATTATTCCTTATGCACTTTTTTAAATGATTTTCATTCCATTTCCTGGCATTATAATTTACGTTATGACTATACGCTGCCGTGCATGCAAATAGTTTCGGAAAGGACGGCTTTTATTTTTATACTATGTATGTATTTCTTCTTTTTTTTTTTTTCGCCACGTTCTTCTTTTACTTTTTCGGGTTTTTTATTTTATTTTTATTTTGTCGAAAAGTTTCGGGCGCCTGTTTCTGTTTGTTTGCATTGGTAATGAGTTTACTTTTCGCTGTAAGTTGGGCAAACAGACCGCCGGCTTCATTCCAAACCGCTTCAGTTCGGTTGTCGAGTCGTCTCCGGCCGCATCCACAAAGCTAAGCCCACAACGGTTTGGGCCATGTTGGTAATGGCAAACGGCAAGCGGCAAACGGTAGTAGCGCCAACAAAAACTTATGCATTAAACTTTCAGTTTTATTGTAAAGTTCTGTCAACAAAAATCTTTCCGCCCGCAAAAATAAATGTGCATGAACACATACATACATTCATATGTGTGTTTGTCTGTGTGTATGTGTGTGTGTGTGAATGTTATTTTTACTATATTTTTTTTTGCTTGGTTGTTTTGGCAAATTGCTTTGCGGTCCATGCAGGTCTAACTTTGATAAATATAAAAATTTTAATTAGTATCACAAAAAAGAACAGAAATTCTAGTGTGCAAATATGAATGTAGCACGTCCGGTTGCCAGGTTGCCAGGTTTCCAAGTCGCGATGATTTCGCTACATAAACATACACCCAGTCATACATACATTCATACATATGTACATACATATGTATGTGTGCTCTCATTTGAAAGTCACTTGGTTGGGGTTTTTTTTTTTTGTAAAATGGCACTTTAAAACAAGCTTTAAAAAATGGCATAAATCAGAGCTGCTGCTGCTGCTGCTTCTGGCTGTGGAGTTTTATCAAAGTGCCTTGTTTGCCTTCATCATCGCCATCGTTAACATCATCATGATGCGACGACTATGGCGATAAGCTTGGTCCAGGCTCTCTTTTACTCCCCCCCACCACTACCCCAACACACTCTGACCTCAGCGAGATAAACATCAGGCGGCGCCGGCCCATAAATTACACAAAACCGAAACATCAACTTCTCTCTCTCTCTCTCTCTCTCTCTCTCACTCCCTATACAAAAGATTCTATTTTTGATGCTTTTGTCAGGTGGTTTGGGGTGGGGGTAGGGTACGCGGGTACGCGGGTGCCAGAGGGTACGTGCTCTGGCACTTACTATACTATCAAAATCAATTCATTAGGCCTAGTAGCATTAAGTGCAAAATTTAATGAAATTAGTTTGTTTCTCTTGTTTTTGTTGTTCTGGTTGTTGTTGTCACGCTTATACATTTGGCGAGGACAAGTCGCCGCTAAGTAGGCAATTGTTCCACCCTTAGCAAACAAAAGGAAAAAAAAAGAAATGTAAAAATTGTGGAAAAAAAAAGTACCAAAGAAGAAAACTTCAAACAGGACAAGACACTGTATACGCTATAAAAACAAAATCTGCCACTAAGTAGCGGTGCTTAGGGCATAATAGCTTTACCTAACCGTGGTTCAAAACTTAAGAAAATAAAAACAAAACAAAATATTGTGATACATATTTCATTTCATTTCAGAAGTTTTATTTGTTATTTCTTCGGCAGATGTGTATTTATTAAGTTGTATTCTGTGTTGCAATTGCTTTTAATTAAACCGAAACAAAATTTACTTACAAAATTTGCTAAGCTAAAGTCTAGCATTATTTGGATTTGATCAACAACTTTATCTTGAATTAATAAAATATACATATAGTCTTAAGGTGGAATGCAATTTAGAAGGCAGGCTTTAGAAGTGTTAACTTATGATATATAACTCGACTTACCAATTTGACTCAACTCTGAAAGTTTCTATCACGTTCCTTCCTATGATAAAGGTCAATCAAATGAATCCTTACTCAATCCACAATCGAAAGGAACTTCTCTGTTTCTCTTCTTTTCTGTTCATGGTGGCAATTCATGGTTATAGGGAAATTCATATTTATTAGTAATTTAAATATTTTATAAATTCAAAATATTATGAGTTCTTGGATTCAAAATTCTCCAAGAATGTACATACATACATATATTGTCATTTTTGGCTTTCAAGTTTAACTAAAATGAATTTCCTCACACTGTGCTTCAAGTCACATTCAAGTCATGTTGCTTACCTCACCTGGTCGTCCACAGATTTGCGTCTCTTATTTTCATATTAATATATCTTTGTGTGAGTGCCGTTTTGTATGTGTGTGTGCATGTATGTGTGTGTATGTTTACAACATTTTAGGTAAATTAAAAAATAACATTATTATTTGTATTTTTATACACTTCCGAAAAAAAAGAAAAGAATAACAGGTGAAAAATTGGTAGCAGCTTTGCTTCTAGAAAAAAGAAACCAACTTTATTTTATATATAGGTACATATATGATGTAGATCAGCTTGAGAATATATAGTTCTGGTAATGCAAAGTTTATGATGGAGTATAAAGAGAAAAGAATCAGTATTATATGATTCCATAAGGTCAATATTGTTAACGTTCGATGATGAATTCGCTTGAGCTTTTGAAATATTTGTCTGACAACTTAATTGTAAGAAAGTAATTGTTAAATTTATTTAGGTAAGGGTATATTAGCTTCGTTGAAGTTTATTTCAGTTTTTAGCCCTGTATTTATAGTCTGCTTAGTTTAATTTTGTTGTTTTCTGACAGTTTTGCTTTGGCAAAATACATTTAGCCAAACGATGCCTGCAAATTGAATGTAATTTTATAGCGCTAATTTGCTTAAAAGCACTTTAAAGATAACCAGAGCGTAGCTTGGCAAAGGAATTGGCTAATAGGCCACTCCAATCAAGTGTCAATAAGCCAAACACTTTACAGCCGTTTGATCTGCATTGACTCTGTATGTGCTTGTGTGTGTGTGTGTGTGTGTTTGTGAGAATATTTCCAATCAAAGTCCAGCAATATATCATCATCAATTGTTGTAGTCTGGTTGAATATGGTCTCGCTCTTCCACTCTAGCTCTCTCTCCCTTTCTACCTTTCTCCCTCTCTCACCCCCTCTCTCTCTCTCTCTCTCTGTGGGTCTCTTCGGTCAATGGCTTTGAAGCCAGTTAACCTGAGCTCTAACCCCAACGCCAAACGAAAATCCAAGCGTTGAGCTGACAGTGACAAAGCAAATGTCAAATTAATTTGATGCCTTACTTAAGGCTGGATGCTGCCTGCCTATCCGCCCCCCACCATGGCCAAAAACCCAGATCCTATCACCTAAATTCACCTCCATCCACCTCATTGACAATGCCGGGGCCAACTTCAAACGGTACAAAATGTCAAGCTGCTTAACAAGCCATCTATGTGGATACGGTTGTTCCTCTTCCTGTTGATGTTGCTGTTGCTGTTGTTAGTGTTCCCTCTTACTATTGATGTTGCTTTCGTGGATGGGTGGAGCGCTTTTCACACGGTTCCTGGTCACCTGGCATGCTGACTGTCAATTTCATTTACGTTTTCAATCGATTTATTGTGTCAGACGCATACATATACATATACGCATATATGTATATACACACACTCATACACAAACACACGCACACACACACACACGCATACACACATAGATGCACATTCGCAGCCAATATTGGTCAGATTTTTGACAGCTCAAATTGAATTTGCCTTTTTGCCAGAGCCTTTTGCCAGCCAAGTGAAATGTTGTTTGCTTGACCGCCTACTCTCCATGTGTATGTGTATGTGTGTATTTGTATTTGTTCGTGTATGTGTGTCGATGTGCGGGTGTGGCAGACAGTCAAGGTGTGAACACATTTGGCTTTTGTTTACTATACAACAACGATTTGTCTCGATTTTTTTGATCGATTGTTTATCTCCATTCTATGTCATGTTTACCCTGCGTCAACATCTTGGAATTGGGTTCGGTTATGTTAGGCATCTTGTGTTTGTTAGTTTGTCATTTGACCACGCCCCAAGCATATTTGTCATCTTTTTGTCCAGTACCTCTTAAAATGAAAGGGTATATTAAAGTCATGTGCAAAATGGTAAAATACTTATTATAATCCACATTAGAGTAGAGCATCCAAAAGTCCACACAAACGCACAACTTTCTATAGAAATCAAATAAATCATGACATTCCATATCTATTTATTGTTGATAAAAAAAAAAACTTGACATTTATTTGCTATTTGTTTTCTAGTGGTAAAAATACACATTCGATATCTCAAGTTATTTGTTCCATTCATGTAATTATGGTATGGCGAAGACAACCAAAAATCTGGTCTATCCTTAGCATCTCGTTTTATCAATTGATTAGCCAACTTCTATTCTATTTTTTGTTGGTGGATAGTAACGTGGCTAAGCTATTTTTTAACTTTTATATATACATATATAACTTTTTTCATTCATTCAACTAACGATGGATTGAGAAAGAAACTTAAAATAATGAACATAGCAATCCAAATTAATGCTATTTGATCAAAAAGAAAATGAGGAATCAGAGAATAGTTTATCGTTTTCCTAAAATCGAATCCGTTAATCGAAAAGTCTTTAATCATAAATCAGATTGTAACTAAAGTCTGAAATAATTTATTTGTTTCAAAAAGTAAAATCAGGAATCATAGGAAATTAAATCAATTTCCTAATCAAACGATTGTGTATTTTTCTGTGAAAGATTTATCTAAAAGTTCTTTAACCACAAAGCAAGTTGTAACTAAAGATTAATAAATTTGGTTTAATTTACTCGAAGCTTTACTTGAACGATAGATCTATAATCCTATAACTGGTAAGCACTGAATCCTTGTTTTAGTTTCTGGTCCGAAATAATGCGGTTTGATTAAAAAGAACATTGGAAATCATAGAAAAGTTTTTGACTTGCCAAAACAGTCCTGAAATGTTTTTGTGAAATATTTTAATAATTTATATAATTTTAATAATTTATTCTATTTTTTTTTTTTTGCTTGCAGCTTAATTTCAACGATCTGTAATCTTACAATTGGTAAGTACTGAATTCTTCTTTTTTAGTTTCTTCTCTACTTATTCTTCCTCTTTATCTTCTTCTGGAATCCTTTGCTAAGTCTCTGTACTTTATTGTTTTTTTTTCTCTCTCTCTATTTGACTTTGTCATAACATAAATCTCTTCTTGGGCATACGCACACACTCACAGATACAAACACACACACACACACATATATATATATATATATACAGAAGGAAAAAATCTAACTTACTTTATTAAAATTTTAAATGTCTTTCGTAATGTCTTTTTTGTTAAGTCTCTGATGGCTGATGTGAAGAGAGGAAGGGGGAGAGGGAGAGGGGACATATTTTCACTTTTGCTATAAATGACATTTTGGTCGTCTTGTCTCCCTCTTTCTTTCTTATTATGTCCTAGTTGAGGAGTTTTGGACATTATGTACAGGCAATGGCAATGATTGTGTTGTTGTTGCTGTTATTGTTGTTGGTCAAATGGCCATGCAACATGTGGCAATGGTTACTCTTGTTTTTCTCTTTTAGCTGTTTCTAATTTGATTTATATTTATAAAGAGCGGGAATCATTTGCTTTTCGATTGCCATAATAATAAAGCGTCATTACATTTAAATAATGACCGGCCAACCAAAGACGAAATCGGAGACGAAGACTCCGGTGATATATCCAGAGAGTCCTTGTAATGGCTATGAAAATTCAATTATAACCCAGCCACATGATGATGGCCACTTGGCAGAGAGATTTTGTTTCCTCCTTCTTTTTTTTTTTGTTTTTGTTTTTGTTGTTGTTATTGTTTTTGTTTTTTGCTTCGCTGAGAACGAGCCACACATATAAAGAGCAGCGTGCAAAAAGATTAATTGTCCACGCTGTTGTACATTACAATGCGCATACGCCGTGTTGTACATGTGTAAATAAGGACACGAGCGCAATGGCCAACATACACAGTTGGGCAACTGCTTTTTCGGTCATCATATTTAATTCAAGCATAAATTTTTGCACGCATATAAAAAAAAAGAAAGGAAAAAAAAAGGAAGAATGAAAGAAAGAAAGAAAGGCCATTGCGGCCATGGTCAGGGCAGACAGGAAGTGGAAGTAAAAAGAAATTAATACGTTTCGGTTAATTTATGTGAGGGGACATCCAGAATGTAGAGAGGGGCGTAAGGGGGGTGACCATGAAAAATTACCCAAGCTCTGAATATTTCTACCGGACGAGAACCCAATGAGCCGAACCACAAACGGCCGTGACGAAACAGCATAACCAGTCTAACAGTCAGGTCCTGCTGATGGTTGAGTCCTTTTGTCTCATCACCCTTCCCCTTCTCCCTACCCTTTTAGCCCTCTTGCCCACTCTCTCTCTTAGTTGGTCAGTGCCATTTGGTTGCTTTTGTTATTGCAATGACTGTGGTAATTACGAATGGAGGCCCGTGCGACCACCTGCCTTTGTTATAGACGGCGCCCCCATCGCCCGACCCTTCTCTCGTCTCCAGCACTCACCAGATCCTTTTTAATTTATCATAATTTTCCCCTCTCTTATTCAGCGACTATTGTGGTGTTGGCTTGGCTAATTAGTTGGCTAGTTTCTCACACTAACCAGCTGCCATTTAACTTGGTGTTTAGCCCATTTTTTTTATTCTATAGAAAAATGAAATGAAAACTGAACTGAAGCGATCTATAAGATTCATAAACCATAAACAAACTTGAAAATAAATTAGAATCAAAATCGAATGATAAATGAATAATTAATTAATCATGATCATCCTTCTACTAAATACAGAATGATATTATATTCACTCTAGATAATCTATCTATAAAAACTACTTTATTAGCAGAATAAAAATGGTTTAGAGATGTTAACAAAAAATCTTCTATTGGCTTTCATATTGAACGGAATCATCTCGAACGATGTCCATTGGCAGTTGCTTAAACTGTTCATACATCAAATAGAAAGCGGTTATGTATTACAAAACCATAATCTCTTTGCCTCATCACTTTGGGCCAACAGCAATGGCAATGGCAATGGCAACAGCAACAGCCTCACTTCTATTGAACAACACTCAACACATGCCACTACCAACTTAATTTTTCAGCCAATAAACCAAACCAAAGTCAGCCCCATATCCGAGACTTACTCACATAGTACATATCCACACATCCATCCGCCCATTCACTCATCCTCTCTGTACTTACAACTACACAACAAATAAACTCAATAACAGCAATAGCTATAGCTATAGCTATAGCTATGGCAAGCAGCAACCGACCAGAGAAACCACATAAATCAATGTCTATGAATGAACCCAAAAACCGGCAACATGCTCCACTCCTCCTCCTGCCATTTATGCAGCTTCAGGCTCATTGCCATTGCTATAGCGATTCTAACTCTGATGCCGCCTCCAATGCCGCCTCCGATGCCATCTCCGATACCGTCTCCGATTCCCATTGCCGCCAATCGGCAATGGCATGCAGTGACAGAAATTGCAAAATATTTGATTTGTGCTTATTTAATTTGAAATTTTGTGCACGCATGCCAGACCCAGAATTGAGAAAACGAGAACCCACATCCAAATCTAAATCCAAATCCAAATCCATAGCCAGGCCCTGGGCAAATAGGGGAAAGGGATAAATTGAAGGCCATAACCGCAGGTTTCCTTCGTTCTCCTCCCCTACTCACATATTGAGTGACTCAACTGATTTAGATAGATGACAGTTTGGGTAAGATTTACCATGCCAAAGGCATTATGGCCAACTCCAACTCCTCTGTTCTCTATTCTCCTTCCCCTTCTCTCTCTCCCCTATCTAATACTTATGCGAAAGTGCACTGTGAACAGTTCACTGTGCCTTGTGCAGTTTTCAAGTGCTGTCATCTGCACTTAGACATCATCTGATGAATTTTCGTGCACTCTCTCTCTCTCTCTCTCTCTCTCTCCCTCTCTCTGTCGCACATACAGATACACACCCATAGATGTGTACATACATATACCAATGGCAGATAGTGTAGGACATAGGAGAAGTACTATAGTAGGCACTGTTTCATGTTCAATTAGTTAGACCATCCAGCACTTAGTACATACATATAAAATGCCTCCAAGTCTAATTAATCATTATACACAAGATCATTGTGCTGCTGTCCTTGTTCGGTTAGTTACTCGCTCCCCCTTTTCCTAGTCAACGCCTATCCTCGACTAGCTCTGTCTCTCTCTCTCTCTCTCTGTCAAATTGTGTCTGTCTCTATCTCCATCTTGTCAGCAAGATGATTATCAATGTTAGAGTATCAAATGAAGTTGCAAATAATTGGGCGCCTGTCGTCAAATGATACACATCAAAATTGTATTTATATTTAGCGACTAAATATTCGGTAATTGAATATAGCTGCCGGCGCATTCATGGTTCCATGGCCATAATCAAGAGGCTCATACATCATTCTCGTCCTGCTGGTGCTATTGCTGCAATCAGTCCATGGGAAAAACCCAAATGAAAAAGTAGAAAATTGTTGTCGCCAATTTGCATATTGAATTACATTCATTGTTGTTCCTTGTCCGTGTTAAAAAACCCCCATACCCCTTTTAGGCCCTTCACCCCCCCTCAAGCCATTGGCTCTTATTACAAATATGCCTGCCGCCAGTTGGCGGCTGTCGCTGTCGCTGTTGATCCTTTGCTCTGTTCCATAGTTGCCAACTCATGTGCTTACTTTTCTTTAACTCTACTCTCACTCTCTCCTCACTCTCTCTCCCTCTCTCTCCGTTTTTTTTTTTTGTTGATGCTTTTGAGTGACACTGACAATGCTGCCAATTGGCAGCCGCCACGCAAAATGGCAAATGTTATAAAATATTCAGTTATAACAACAAAAGGGGCATCTCCCCTCATGTTCAAGAATTTACCACATAAATCATGTATACAAATTCACAATTCTGTTTTATTTTTCATCATATCTTTTTGCTATTTTTTTTGTTGTTTTTTGTTTTTTGTTTCGTTTTGTTCAATTTGCCAAAGCAGCAAAATAAATTGGCTGAAAAATGCAACTTGAAAATATTATAATACTTTTTGTAAGTAGACAATACAAAGGCAACCACAGAGGAAAAGCTTACAAAACTTTACTTCAACACTTTCAATAAGACATTGGTAATCCATTTCAAAATAAATAATCATAGAATTTTACTTTTACTTTATGGAAATAATCTTAAAGTAAAATGAATATAATAATATATATATATATATATGAATGAATAGCATTCCTTTAAGCTGCTTTTATGGGTAATCTTCAATCTAAACTAATATTTTTCATATTGATTTAAAAGATCATCTTTTATGGCAAAAGTCATTCGCAAATAACATTAATTTAAGGAACGAAAAAAAAGAAGAAATAAATATTAATTACTATAAAGAAAAAATGTTTAATCCACTTGCAATTATATTTCCATGAGATTACCTTGAGTAAGCCAAAAGGTCATTTTGCAATCTAACCAATTGCTGCTCCTCTGATGTTTTCTTCATCCATAATACATTAAACTTTTCAATTTCCCAATTTACAATTTGATTAAGTTTTAAAAATTATTCAAACGAGCTTTTATCCATGCCCAAAACTATATACATACATACTTATATGAAAATCTGTTAAGAAACAATTTAATTTCCATTGCTCTGCATCCGACATGAGTCGCCAAAAAAAGAAGGAGCCAATTTACTCTCTTTCTCTATCTATATGTGTGTGTGTGTGTGTGTGTGTGCGAGAGATGTGTGAGAACTAGGCTAACAGTGGAACTATTTTTGGTCAACAGAATTACGGCAATTTAATTTAAAACTTTTCCCCACACACTTGGCTTGGATTGGCTTCCAGGCAATTATTGCACACATGTAGCAAATGAAATTTTTATTATATTTTTAACTTAATATAGACAAACGATTCTCATTCTCCGTTTTAGTTTTTATGTGGCATGAATCTGACACTTTAACATTTGAGTTTTATTCCATTTTATATTTACAGATGAGAGAGTTGTATATTTGTAATCTAGGAGAAAAGGGACATAATTATATAGAAAAATATATATTTTCAACAACCACCAAGGGTATTCAAAATTCGTCTCTCGATGTCAATTAGATTTTGGAAATCTTTTTGTGCCAAAGGCAGAAAGCATTTCAGTTAGAGAGGAATTACCTAGCCAGTTTTCAGCCAGTAGTAAAGGGGAAAAGTTTTCTTGTTTTTTCTTCCTTTTTTTGGAGGGGGGGAGTTCGGGTCGAAGAGTTTGGGGAAAGCACATTAATTAGAAGCTGCCACGCTTGGCAGACACGCGCCAGGCGCCAAAAAGTTGGCCAAAATATAGTACAGGGGGGAGAGTATGAAAAAAGAAAAAAAAAATAATAAATGTGCAACATGCACACGTCAAAGTTTTTCGGTTTGAGTTGCATTTTGGGTTTGAGTTTAAGTTAAAGTTGTATTTGTTATTGTTTTTCTTTTTCTTTTCATTTTTTTGCATTTTTCTTTCTTTATTTTTTTGTTGTATATTTCAGCGAATAAAGTAGCAAGTTGCTTTTAATTAAGGCCGCTGTCAGCATCAGCAGTGAAAAGGCGGCAGCATGTGGCAGCCATCAAAAGTAGAAGCCACTTTGGCTAGTAGATATAAAGTTGCATTATGCCGGCATCATTAGCAGTCGCTTCGCTTGGCCAAAGATGAGGTGTTAACTTTTTAACGTAACATTTAATTTTGTTGAAAGCCATGCCCTTGTCCCTACTACGGACATATGTTAGTTGAAGCACCGCACTTAGTGTGTGTGTGTGTGTGTGTGTGTGTGGGGGGGCATATAACGGACAGTTATAAATAACACAATCTTTACGCACGTAACTCAAATGCTCTACCATTTTGTGGAGGTGGTGGAGGGGGATGGGGTATGGGAAGTGCTAATGGTGGGCGTTTGCGTCGCGTCTCATTTAGCGCACGTATCCAAATAATGACCCAAAATGATTGCGTTTAATTCAAATGATGCTGATGACCAAACCGAACAACATGGCGTATACATAACGCGAATTTCAAAAAAAAAAAAAAAAGAAGAAAAAAAAAACAAAACCCCAACAACTCGAACCCCAAACTGCGTGCGTATTGTAAATAAAATAAAAACGAAATGAGACGAGACGAAATGAAATGAAATGAAATGAAATGTTTTATCAACGTGCCAAGCGCACTAAACATCACTCCCCCCCTCATTCATGCATACATCAGCCACCCTACCCCCCTACCTTAACTGCTACTGCTGACAGATGGCTCTTCCTTGACCACAATGAAACCCCCCTGCCTCCCCTTCTCCTGCCCATCTACAGCCCTATTATCTTTTCCGCCCATGTGATGATATTTGTTATTGTAATTGTTTCTTGTTGTTGTCTATTGCACAAATGGTAGGAGAGGGGTGGGTGGTGGGGGGGGGTAAAGGAAGATAGATTACAATTGCCAGAGAGATGGGCAGAACATTACCAAATGGAAATTACGTGGGACAAAGTAAAACCTCATAGCCCAGAGATGCGCACAAATTTCTTGTCATTAAATTAAAAATAAACGACAATATTTTATACGCCTATAAATATGCAACACAAAAACGGAAAGTGAGCAGCTGTTATTTATTTATGTCTATTGTTGTTGTTGTTGTTGTTTTTGTTGCTGCTGCTGCTGCTGCTGCTGCTGCTGTCTGTGCACAGTTTTTAATGTCTTCTTTATGCAGCAAGCAATAAACAAAACGAAACGAAACTTGTAGTAGATGGCCATGGTCCAATGACCAGGTGCAAAGAAAGGCTAATAAAATGTATATATCTCTTTTTGGGCTTAGTCCAATGCGTACCATATACTTCCCAAACAGATGCAACATTATATAGTTATATAAATCTATTTATATATTGTATATATATATATATATATGTAATTCACAATCATAAATCATGATTAGAATATTTTGTTTTTATTTACTCTTCACACAATATTCATGCCAAAGGCTTAAACCCTAAAAAAGAAACGTTCATCATTTTAAAGTTAAAATCAATTCAAATGAAAATTAATTCTAATAATATTTGCCTTATTCGAGAGGCTTTCTTTATCATTCGACATAAAGTATATGGGGGGGTATAGCAGATAAGCCACACCCATAAATAATAACCTAAAAAGGGTTTAAAATTTTGTAATAGGCCAAATTGGTTTTCCATGGCTCCGAAGCGGACTGAGATCAAAATCTTCTGATAAAGAAAACTAACATAAATAATCCTATTAGATTATATACATATTACTATATCCTTTAAGTTTGGTTAGCAAACGTTAATCATTGCTTTAAATTATCAGGATTACTTTCCGATATCCCACCGAAAATAAAAACAATTTAATTTTCACTATTTTTTTATTTATTTTTTTTCTTCTTCCTTTTTTTTTTGCAAAAAACTTTTTATAAAAATATTGATGATAGACGGTTTCATGGGTTTTTAAAAGTAATATTTTTTAATGCCTCACCATCGGCTATTTCCAGTTTAGCATTTTCGAATGGCTCCTCCTCTGGCAGATATTGTTGTTCAATTTTTCCAGAATTATTCCATGGCTGTGTCTCAGCTGTACCCCATATTAAATAGATGACATTACCGGTGAATAGAATGAGGGCAGCAATGGTAAATACCACCTGCCATTCACTACGCTGAGTAGGATCCTTGACAAGAACGCCCACCACAAGGGGCGTTAGCAGAGCCACCATATTGGTAAAGGTGCTCATTATGCCGGCCAGAATGCCAGCATGTATGGGGGATAGGTCAATAGTATTCAGTTCGCTGCCAATTGTTGCCGCACTGCTAACGCCCACGCTCAATGTGACAAGGACCAGAGCTAGTGGTTTCTGTTCCCTTCCGACAAAGCCCAGAGTCAACATGATGATAGCTGGCGACCATAGAGCAATGCTATTGTATGTCTTACGGAGGGCAGTGAGAGTTAACCATTTGTGTTGGAGTATTGTATCGGCCACGATCAGATAGACATAGCACATGCCCCACATTAATAGGAACGGGAGGGCCGAATAGAATGCATTGCTATGCATATTTAATTGGAGGACTCCACTTAAATAGGCTGGCAATTCGGCTTGCATGGTAGTCAGACCCCAAGTGTCGGCACACCGGGCACAGAGAAGGGCATAAACGGGAGCCGATGTGAATATTCCTCGCCAGGGTATGGCCATTTTACGTTCTCGCTTAGCACATCGCTGTATATCACCGATAATATAACGCTTTTCCGCTAGGCTAATGCAACTGGCCTCATTGGCTCGATTTGTACCCAACAATAGCCATAGAAGACACCAAGTTAGACCTAATCCTGCCGAGGCGTAGCTAATACCTGGCCAACCCATTGACGAACTGGCTATCATGCCAGCTGCATACATGGCCAAAACATTACCACAATCGAATCCCGTATAGGCGAAGGCACCCAGACGAGTACGTTCTACCTCTGGGGCCCAGTTAGCCAAATGTTGATGTATGCAGGGTAATGTCACACCCTGGCACAATCCCTGCATAAATCTAATCAAACAGAAGGCACGCCATCCGGCTACTGTCACACCATAAGGAGTTGCTGCACTTAACAGGGCTAAGCCAATGCTGCCCAGGAATAGCACCGACTTGGCGCCAAAACGTTTGCATAGATAGCCACCGGCAAATTGTGTCAAAGCCGATCCCCAATAGAAACTGGACAAAATGTATGATTTTTCCGATTCGGTCCAATTGAAGTGCTGCAGAGAAAATTGAAAATGGTTGTTAGAGAAAAAAGAGAGAAAATGGAAGCTTCCTTGTCTCTACTTACGGGAATCTCAGTATTTGTTGATGTGGCATTTGTCATGGCTACCACAGCCACTCCCACATTGAATTGAAGCATCGTATTGACCACCAGACCAATGAAAAGTAGCAAAGCCTGTAAATGACGTAGACCAATTCGAGGTACTAACGGCAATGAGACATTGTGTGGTGGGTTTGTTTGTTTGCAATGAGATAATTGAAAAAGAGATATTTGAAACAGGTGCCACACCCCTTCCCCTTACCTTTCTCCGCCTCCATATTCAACTCCATTTCCGTTTCCTTTTCCATTTCCATGAGTGCCATGAATAACCAACTTAGCTTTAATGTTGTTCCTATTCTGACTGATGACTTCAGATGATAATGCTTCTTCTAATGGTTGCCTTCACTCCCGATCACTAGAAAGAGAAAGTACAAATGTGACTTATTTATCGTTCATTCCGAATATATTCCTCTACTGTATATTGCATTTTATGCCGATTTTGCTATTTAACCAATTTGTTGACAGTGTCAAAAAAATCTTCTTGAAATAAAAGAAAAATAAACAAGAAGTGACCATTGAGAAGCGAAATATTTGTTATCCATTTGAAAAATTTCAAACAGTGTCTCAAAATTAGATTATCTGTACTATGAAACAGACTGATGACTGTTCATTATATATGACAGATATTCGAACAGATGTTAATTTTATTTAAATTATATTTTCTTTGTTATTTTAATGTAAATCTTTATTTTTATTATACTTCAAAATCAACAAAGAAAAACTTTCAATACGATCCTCAAAATCGTAAAGTGCTACATCAGATATATGGCAATGATAAATCAAGGAGTGGAAATAGGAAACCCAATAAAAAGGGAAAAATAAATCAGCAGTTCAGTCAGTCATCAGATATATGATTAGTTACTATAATATCGTTGCCTTTGGAATGATTAAAATAAATGTGATACACTGTCAGGAGACTTTTTTCTACTCTATTACCAATTGAATTTATAATGTTATAGCAATATAATCTTCTTAATTATTATTTTAGTCATATTATGGGAAAATATAAATATGCTTTTCAATTTTCTTCAATCGAGTTCAATTGATTGATTTTTTATTCATTTTTGTGTCCACTTAGAAGATACGATAGCACCTAATCATATTTATGACAAAGCTTGTCCATCCATAATATTTACAATATTTAGTTATTCAAGCAAGGAGACACTCATAAAAATGAAAGGAGCACTACTTTGGAAAGGATGTGTAGCAGAGTCCTTGTTGAAGAAACTCCTTTAGTGCTCCTGCTGAAAACATGCTTGCTTATTATTTTAACAATTGTGTTCTTTTCTCTAGTCTTTGTAGCATTTTTCTTTTTCATTTTTTTCTTTATCTTTTTGGCAATATTCATATATGCCTGAGTCCGTTACGGATTTTGACTCTGGACACACACATGCAGGGAGGGACTGTGTGATATTATCAAGCAAGCAAGCAAGGGATGAAGAGGAGAGGGGAGGAGGGAGGGGGGATGGTTGGTCCGGAATAATAACAAAAACAAAAAAGAAATTCAAATCTCAGCATTTACAATTGTATCTCTGCGCAGCTAACAAGATACTTTTTGGTGTTCGATGCAGTTGCACAGTCAACTTATTTACACTTGGAGAAATAACCGAAAGTTAAGTAATTCTCGATCTCTAATATGTCTAGAATTAGAAAATCAATATGAATCGAAAATTGAGTTTCGAGCAGCAATTAAGGTTGGACACTTGTAATTATCCATCTAAACTAATTTTTAAGTTTTAATTGGATCGAAATTTATTGACTACATTTAATAAAAGAGATCGTCTGGAAAACGTTAATAATTGGCGGGAAACCTGACTTACTGAAAATGGTATTGGCTTTTCAGTCTCTTTGTTGAAAACTTTTTAGTTTCATTAACGATTTTTCTTTAACTTTTCACAGATACAAAATGTTGATTGACTTAATTGTTTTCAGTGTAGGTACATTTGAATGCAAAGCCATTCGTTGTTTGTGCTGTTATTGTTGGATTCTATATGCAATTTCTTTACGTTTTTTTTTCTCTATTTTGTTTCTTTCAATTGTTTCAAAAAGTTTGCCAAATGTGCCAAAACCAGAAGCGGGGTGGTAAATCAATGGCGCTAACCGATCTTTCCACCCAGTGTGTGTATTTTGTGTGTGTGTGTGTGTGTGTGTAATGCGGCCTAAAAACAATAACCAAATTGAATGCAATGTTTGAAGCATATTTTTCGGGCCCATGCAAATATTTGCACAATCGAATTTTTGTTTACATTTTAGTGCAAATTTTGTAAATTACTCGAATAGCCCCAGACACGATGTATGGATGTGCGGTCCGCAACCAACCACCCACCGACACACACCCACCCACACACACATTCAACACTCTCCCCAAAATTGACAAAAATAGTACTCACGATACATTGTAGTTGAGAAATGATTGCTCGGTTTCTTCTTTACGATAAAGCGACACAAAATAAAATGAAATGTCATGCAAAAAGTTTTAGGTTAGTGTCGCCGATTTATTTCAATACAGACAAACGATATATGTACATATGTACATATATATTTTATTTTACTGTTAAATGAAGTCTTACAAGAACACTTGGAATATTCAATATATAGAATATATATTCGGGTTTCCCAACTGAAATTGTTTTATTAACTTAAGTGTTCTGGCAAAGAAAAGGGAACAAATCATTTGCCAACACTGTTGCATATTTGTTATTGAGCGGTCTCACTTTATTATAGTGTTGGTTAATAAGAACACCACTTTTAATGGGGTCACCATGTTTCTATGGAAATATCAGTCAAGTAAGAGTTACATATATTTAAACTGACCTATATCCCCTTTTGCCTCAGCCACTGTTTTTTCTCATTGTTGAGGTCTCAATAATGTTTAGCGTTTTTGTCTCGCATATATTGAAAAAACAAATAACTTTGGTTAAACACGAATACGAGTGCACAGATATTCATTTACTCACACACACACACACACACACACACAGACGCACATACACTTGGCAAACATACATTGTTGTTTGCATGTTTCTGTTTCATTTCAATTTTACAATAACTTTGAATTTTATTGCAGATATTTTCGTCTCGTTTTATATTATTTTTATTATTACTATTATTTAGTTCCCCATTGGCACATTTTTCATTCATTGTGCAAATGTGTTGGCACTGTATACATACATACATATGTGTGTATATGTATATGTATATATATACATATTTGTAATCCGGTTATGAATATTGAATTTTATGAATGGGGAGAATTCGGAGGGGGCGGTGCGGCGGGGGTGGTTTGAGATCAAGCAAGTAGACAACACTCACTTGTTGTTTGTTGCAATTGGAGAAACAAAAAGTCAAACAATTTGCTAAGAGCCGTGTGTATGCAGAAGAAAAAATTTGTTCACTATTTGCACTTAGTTTTTAGCTATAGTTTCTATTAATAACAAATTTTAATTAAATTTTTCTATTTGCTTGGTGTATTTTTTTTTTTTTTTTTTTTTTTTTGGTCGGTTTGTTTTGCTTTCTTGTTGTTTTTGTTGTTGCTGTAGTTGTTGTTGTTTGTGCTATTTGTGCACTGCGCTCGATTCGTATTCATTTACTTGTTTGAGGGGCTCTCGAATCACTGGCTAGCTACTAGAATCGGTTTGTTCGCCCGCATGTGAATTAGAAATTAGATGAACCTGATTCGAAATGTAAGCAGAGTGCGCCAATCAATTTGTAATAATTGAAAAAAGAAGAAAAAAAAACAACGAGCTCAAGGGACAAGTTTTCCAATTAATCATTGTCGCGCAGAGAAAGGGAGAGAGAGAGTGAGAGAAAGAGAGAGGGAGAGGGAGACAGAGAGTGAGAGAGTGGGAAAAAAGATTAATAGTGCTTATTACTATAGTAATAGTAATAATAGTAAAGAATTCAATCTTTTGATTACTTATGGAATATATGATAGACGTATAGTACCCTTTTAAAATATATTTGGTTTTAAATATGTAATTGCTAATTCAAGTTCTCAATAGACTTTGTTTATTTATTTTGGCATAAAAAAATAGTATATCAAGTGTGGAATTCGTATTGGAGTTGGAAAACTAGTTCATAATCGCCTTTCACAAAATGATCCCAAGATACTACAATTTTTAACGTTGAAATTTTTCGTTGAATAATCCTCAAAAGATTCTCTATTAAGAAATTGCTTAAAAAGTATAGGTAAATATAGCAATTTCAACATTTCTAATGTTTTCTATACTATCTTGCAAAATTATATTTACAAAACTCGAAAATTTAAAATTTGGCGCTCAAACGATGAAGTCTGACGAAAGCTCACCTACTTCAGTGTCAAGTGCGGCAACCGCCAACAGTCGAATACTGTTACGATCAGTTAATGTTAAAAGTTTGTTGATTTTACGTGGTCAAATACTGGGAGCTGAAATCAAATAGTGGGACAGCCTGCATAATATACCGGGAGTGGTGTAATCGATCATAAAATATTGGGAATGTTAGCTTACATTTTGGCTTAGAAGTGAAATAGGGGTCGTAAAGTAGGGAAATGGGTATATTAAGAATAGAGGGAATACTAATTAACTCAAAATTAAAATTAAAATAAGCGATCTTATTGTTTTTTTTCAGTCTTGAAGAAAAGCTGAATTGTAACGGTTGTTCGCGTCGCTAAGAAAAAGAATTAATTGAATAAATTAGCGTGAAAAGTAGCCGAATTAGATTGATTAAATTGAATTAGTTAAACATAAACGGTAAATGCAAAACGCGATAAATCTCGTACGTACATATGTATGTGGTGGCGTGTGTTATTGCTATTGCGAATGCATGCGTGTTTAGTTGTTTAAGCAAAAAAGTTGAAAAAAGCCGGCAGTGGATGACAAATAAACAACACAAAAAGAAACGCGAAAAATATTTATAAAAACGAAGCTCTCGACAATGCATGAGTGTGCGTGAGTGTTTGTGTCTGTTTGCGGGTGCGTGTATGTGTGTGTGTGTGCTTGTGTCGGCGTAGTGCAATTTGAGTTTACTGTCAATTTGTTTAAATTATATGAAATTTGTTTAAATCAGTTTCATTTTTCACATCTGTTCGATTTCATTACTCGTTTATTCTTGTTCCTATTTTTATATTAAAATTTTATCTAATCTTTTGTATTCTTTTCTAAGTATATATATATATATATATATATATACATATATATACATATATATACATACATATATATACATACATATATATACATATTCTTGGTGTATCGGCCTAATTTCTAAAAGGTGGTTCCCTATATTTTACACTTTACCCAAGGATTTCTTATCCTTGTATGTATATGTGTCTTTGCTTATTTGTAACCTATGGAATGTAAGTTTCGCGAGATCGTAAATATATATCTATATATGTATGTGTTTTATAAGCCACAGTTGCGTCTTTTTTTTAGTGCTAATACGTAGACTAAATGTGTAATAAAATAAATCGATTTTAAATGAGTGCTACCAAATTCTATCAAGTCAATCCAAAGTGTTCAAGTTAAACAAATTTCACGTGGATAAATATTATATGTATATCGTAAAACAACAACAAAAAAGCAACTGCAAAAGCGCCAATTGAAAAACTACAACAATAAGAAATATTATCCAATTTGCCTGTTCTTCGACTTGTAAGTTTTTTCTTTCTGTTTTATTTTTGTTTCTGAATTTTCTACATAATTCGATTATAATTATTTACTTGTACTACCTGTTGCCGGCTAAACTCTTGCTCCTCCTCCACCTTTTCCATCTCCTCCATTTGCTCCTTCTACACGTACTCTTCTTTGTTTTCGTTTTCGTTGCTATTGCATTATTGTTTGTGCCGTTATTTACTTTACATATACACGCACATGTACACCAACACATATCTACATACACACACACATACACACACACATACATACATATCTGTACATTCATCTATGTATGTGCATATATGCAAACGTCTTTGTAGATTTACCTAAGCCTATACATATTTGTATATATGTTTGTATATATATTTACTCACATTTTCTTATTGTGTAATCCCGAAAGCAACAACAATATTCCACCTTGAATTTTTTAACCTCATCTTTTCGAATTTCGTTTTTGCGCCCTTTTTTTCCTCCTGTCCCGCTCACACTCTTCCTATTTCTTTCTTTGTCTTTGTCTCTCTGCTGTCGTTTTCATTTGTTCATTTGTACCCTTTCCAACGAAGGGCACAATAAGTAAGTTTAAACACAAATTTACCAAGTGCAGATGAAAGGGAATGGAAAACTGTTTGAAAAACAATTTACATAAATTTACAATAATCTCGATCGGTGAATAAAGTTAACGCGATCTTGCCCACATACATATGTATTTCATTTTCAATTAGATACATACATATATGTGTGTACAAAACTATTTCGGATTTCAAATCCCTTTCGATTTGAAGGAAAGGGTATATAAATTACTATGTTTCCTTAAATAGTAGTCCATTTTTTTTGTTTTTTTTTTATGATTTTGCTGAATCATTGCTACGCTCAATATAATTTCATTCCTATATGTTTTCCGGATTTGTTTTGGCCGCACACACACACACACTTGAACTATGATTTATTTTGTGTGTGTACGTTTTCCATTTTACACTGCTCAAAAATTTAATGGATAAGTCTCATGGCAACACCTCTAATTAGCGTGAAATGTCAAAATGTATGTACATAAAGCACTTAATTTAATTCTAATAGACGACAGAAAGAGACAAATATTACTTTTAAACATTTCCTCGTTTTTGGTATACACTGCAATTAATTGTCCTTAACCCATTAAATCGGGATTAAATTGGGTGACCAATAAGGAGTGTATTCCAAAGATACAAACACCTACTAGCGTATCGATATATGTACATATGTTATGTTTTATTAATTTATATTTATATCATTTATTATCTACTTGCGATCCAAGTTCTCTACTAAAATCCGTGTAGAACAAACACACACTCTATGAGATGTGCACAACTAGCGCCGTTATTTCAGATATAGCAAAAGCGACACATTTTTGATGATGGACGAGGAGTAGACGAACGGACGGGGACCGATGGGGTTGTGGGGGTGATGGGGGTGGTAAGGGAACAGACGTAATTTGCAAAAACACAAACACAAAAAAAGCCATTAAAATATCAAATTAGCGTCTGGCTTTGGGCTCGCTTGCTCTCTCTCTCTCTTTCTCCCTCTTTATCTCTCTCTTTCTCTTTCTCTCTGGATACGGAGATTTAGTGACTCGTCTCGTCTCCAATTGTTGCTCTTGTTGTCGACGCCAATTGTGATGAACAACACCCGTATCCCTCAATTTCCCACCGCTGCTGCCCTTACCCTTTCCACAAGTGTGTTTGTTCCTCATTCTCTGTTTTACCCCTTTTTCCGTTTCCCCCCTCTCTCTCTCTCTCTTTGTGCCCAAATCTCGAATTGCATGACTGGAAATTTTTATGGTTTTTTTTTTTCATTTTTCTCTGGTTTTAATTTTTTTTTCTGTCTCCAATCGAAAGTAAACATTCTGACAGAGAAGGAAGGGGGCGGCGGCGGAATGGGATGGGGGAGGGGGGCAACCCCTCCCTCACCACAAAAAAAAAAAACAAAATTTATCACTATTCTCGCATGTTTCCATCATCATTCAGTTTCGTTCTTCTTATCAAGCAAAACTTTTAGTTAGTTGTATCTGCCGGTTGCAAGATAAGAAAAATTTACAAATCACATTTGCATTATTTGTTTCACGGCCAAGGCTATTGTGTTATAAAAAAAAATACATTATAATATTAACATTCAAAAAAAAAGATTCAAATCATTTGCTAAACACGTTTTACCTGCCTAACTGAGTCACTGGGTTGAAAGAACTTTCCGATTTTTGAAATAAAATCGTTATTTATGTCATTTTAAAGATAAATTTATGATTCTCTCCCAATCATGGGCAAAACGAAAGTGCAAAAGGGGTTTAAAATTGGAATTGGGCTAAAAGAACATTTTTGGAAGTCAGAACAATCGTATCCAACTATAGGGGATACGATTTACATTAAACATCTAATTCAAAAAGAACACAGACATTAAAAAAATGCGTAAAAGAAATTGTCGAAAAAATATTCCTTTTTAATTACTAAAAGTGGATAGATACCTTTCGAAATTATCATAGCTACGTCCATGTGTTCGCCAATCTTACCCTCAAACATCTTTTGATCCATATTTGGTTAAACTCGCACACCACACACACGTACACGAACGATCTCACACTCGCACTCAAATGAGTGTATGTGTGTGTATATTAAAGTACATTCATTCAATTTGTATCTGCGCAAAAGTTCTCGGAGCTACGCTTGCGCATTTGGTATCTACCCTTCATTTCCCCTAGGCCCGGCCTTCTTCTTCTTCTTCTTCTACTACTGAACAGAGAGAAACGCGTTTAATAAATTATGAAGTTGAATGCCCAGTATCGAAATTTCAAAATGCCTGACCTTGAGAAGAGCACACCGAAAAATTTTCGGTGCTTTTTTCTTTGGGATCGTGTCTGTGAATGAGTGTGTGTGTGTGTATCTGAGTTTGGTTCTTTTGTAAGTGGTTTCTTCTTTGGTGAGCAGCAGTTCACCCCCAGTGATTGTGTGTGTTGTGATGCATTACAAACGATGATTCCCAATAGTTTGTGTCGTACTGCTGTGGATTTCACTCTTCTTTTATCTTCTGTTAAAGGAGGGAAATCTCTTGACAAGTGTCTTGACTTGTTTTTTGTTGTTTTGGGTAATTTTTTTGTTCATGTATTTTGGGTTAATTAAGGCAGCCATACAAATTAACTAACGCATGTGCGTAACAATAATTATCATCATGGTACGGCTTCAAAAAACAACAAAAAAAAATGTACATATATACATATGTACATATATGAATATATATATATACATATATATATATATAAATGATTAATGATGGTCGGTTTTTGTATTTTTTTCTGGTTTTCGTTTTTTGTTGAACTTGAAACCAGTTTTGGCCCTTGAATTTGGCAATTGAAATTAATGAGAGATTGTCTTCTCGAAAAGGTCAAGACGATTACGCCTACCCAAAAAGACTAAACACAAAATCGGGGAAAAAAACAAATTGTGCGTTTGTGAAAAGAAAATGTCTATAAAATAATAAGGCATTCATTGTTCAAAATAGAAAAAAATGTTGAATTAAGTTTTTTGAATATTCTTTCAAGTATTTGGATAGTGATTTTAAATATTCAAATGTTTTTTCTATATTCTTCAAAAGAAGAGATGAAAGAGATTAGAAGCAATATTTAGTTTCATTTTAAAAACTTTTAAACTTTTATTTTAGAGAAAAGATTGTTTTAGAATTAGCTAGAGCGGTAAGATATCTAGATATATGTATTTTATAAAACTACACAAATTTTATGGTAAAATGATTATACCTGCGAAAATTCTTTAAAAATTTTGGTTTGTTCAAAACATGAATGTTATAAACAAATATAATAAATTATTATCGTTGAAATCTGTAAGTACTTAAAAAAATTATTATATAAATTAATTGATTTTAATAGATCCCTCCTTTATGGAAATCTGTGTTTTCTCTTGTTTTTCCATCAAGAAGTATTTCATGTATGAAGGGGGGCGGCAGACCATGATGAGGCACAGACAGAGCACAAAAACCAGCAGAAAACTATTATTGGATTGAGGAAAATATATACGTGGGGGGATATGTAGGAGCAACAGCAGAAGCAGTCGTCCCGCCAGATCTAAATATTTATTGATATTTGACATGATTGATCACTTTTCAACGCGCCACATAAATAGAGAGGGGAAAATATAGGGGCACAGGGAGTAATGGCAGGGCTAGGGAGGAGGAGGGGGTGGGGGGTCTGCAAGGTGTGGACTTTGAGGCAATTTGTTAAGGTGTTGAAATATGCAAATGCTAGCCAGATGAAGATGAAGATGATGATGATGATGATTTGGGCTGTCAAATTAGTTATGAGCCGAATT
Source organism: Drosophila sturtevanti (assembly GCA_018150375.1). NCBI lineage: Eukaryota > Metazoa > Arthropoda > Insecta > Diptera > Drosophilidae > Drosophila > Drosophila sturtevanti. Next base: position 3,851,597 of record JAECWJ010000527.1, on the reverse strand, counting down.
ATGTGTGGCATGTGGCATGTGGCATATCAGAATGATGATGGACACCACATACCCATAAATAGGCGTTTAACTTACCTATGTATCTACGTATGTATGTATGTATGTATGTGTACCTCAAAACGAATCGAATCGAAATGAAACGAATCCGACGTCTCTTGATATCACTGATTGGTGGGGGTATATATAAATATATATTTCTTTTATCACAGCGCACGTAAATGTCAAACATAAGCTCAATGGAATTTGTGTTGTTCTGATTGTGTTCAACTCTTTTTACTCTTTTACTCTTCCACCGCCCCCACTCACCCTTCTCCCTTGTATTTGTGCTTGCCGTTTGATTGATAAGATGATGAGTCGACAGCTGTGCGGCGGGGAATGCCGTCAATTTCCCCCCCAAAAACCTTCTCAACGATATTTCTATGATTCTGAAGACATTTCGGTTACCAAGGAGAATAGCAGCAAAAAAGGGAAGAAAAAAGAAATAAGCGGAAAGGGGTTGGCGGCCGCCTAACCGACAGGATAAGAAAAGGATGTTTTATTTGTATGTAATTAGGGTTGCATTTGCCGGTTTTCTTCGTTTATTCGGTGTCAAGAGAGCGTGTGTGATTCCCAAAGAGGGGGGAAGGAGGAGTCCTCTCTCTCTCTCGTTCTATTTACTTACTGAAGTGCTACCCAAAGGAATTGTCTAAATATTCACTTGAGAGGTTAATTTGCGGCAATTTATTTTAAGATGTCATGTTTAAACAAGCATGATTTAGATACGGTCAATATTATTTGATGGCATTTGTTAAATCGGATAAAAAAATGTTTTCCTGGAAGAAAAACTGTTTACCTTTTGTCTAATGGAAAAATAGTAAATACTTATTTCCATTATATATGTAAGATAGATAGGTTCATTCTATCCGCCGACTATCGATTAATTTACAATCGTTTGCTATATAGTTATTATATATGTACTTTATTTTTACCTTGCTGATTTTCTATATCCGATCTATCAACACTGAAATCTTATAATCCCGCATATTCGATTTAAATTTTCATTTAAGCACACACACACACTCACATTTAAATATTCATTAATTTACTGATTGTTTATGCGTCCAAACTAATCAAACAAAAACAAGAAGAAAAAAAAACACCATAAGAAAATAAGAAAATCATTTAATAAATTGGGAAAACAAAGAAACAAAATGAAAATATATCTTCACTAAATAGATTTCTCAATATATGTACATACTACATACATATATGTATATAAACAAATAAATATATTTATCCTATTTTCTATTTTATGCGCTGTGAATTTTTGTTCTACATTTCCGCCACCCCTCACCCTTACCTCCCCCCGCCCCCTCTAAAACTGTGCACTGTGTCAATTTTTCAACTGTATCTCTGTCCTTGTTACTCTTACGGTTTCAGCTTCTGTTTGTTTGCCCTGTCTCGGGCTATTTTGAAATCTATAAGAAAACATTTATATACTAATAAATTTAATACCATTTATTTTTTGTTCACAATAAAATATTTCTTCTAAATATGTATGTATACAATGCCACACACATATTCTCACACACTTACAACATACACTCACGATGTCATACATATATATATGTATATATACAATTACATTTCCATATACTCGAATCCAAAGCCAATGAAATGCATTTTTACAACACATTTTTGTTCTGTTTTCTTTATTTATCGTGTATTGTCAAGCAAAGTCAAAGAAAAATCGACAAACTAATTACAAACTATATATATATATAAAGCAATTTCCAAAGTATCCTGATAAAATTTCTATATCTCTCTCACTCTTTCTCCCTTTCTCTTTCTAACTATCTTGCTCTCTATCTCTTTGTCTATCTACATACATATATCTCTGTCTTTCAATCTCTCTTTCCATTTCTATAATCTCTTTCAAGCTTAGCCAAACGCTATTTGTTTCGTCTAAATATTTGAATGATGATGATGATTCTATATAGTATATAAACATACAAACTTTCGATTCTTACAGGCGGCCACAGATCAGCCAGACCGTCTGCTGCCTACTGAAGGCCGGCCAACACAGCGCATAAAATAATCATCATATTATAAAATGATATAACGATAATAATAAACAAAACAAAAAAATAGTCAAATTATAAAATTATAAAGGCAATTGCTAAGAGCAAACAAGTTAAATCCTTTAAACACATTAAAATGCAAATTTTTTATATAAAATTTGTATATTCTATTTTCATTTGATTTCTTTTTTCTAATTTTCGATATATATATGTATGTATATATATATAAATTTTGATTAAAAAACCATGAAAATTTTAGCCAATTTAATTGGCGAAATGATTTGAAATGAGCGCCATCTAAAAATACAAAATACAAAAAAAAAAAAAAACGAAAAGAAAAAAGAAAAGGAATTTGATTTATCAAAGAGGTATATAATAATACATCATATTTGGTTCGTTCTCGATTTTCAATTCTCGTGTTTTTCCTGTGCATATGTGTGTGTTTAAGAGTGTCTGTGTGTGCGTATAGTGTATATGTATTAAACGTGTTGCGTTCCATATGGAACCAATTACTATATATATATACAACATATTTAAATGTATATATAGATAGATATTATACTACATACATATATGTACGTACAAATCATATATATATATATATATGTGTATTCATTTAATGATCTATAAATAGTTTTCGTGTGTTAACGCGTTATAAACAATCAGCCAAAGAACATCAGAGCGCGCACTACAAATAATAATAATAAAATATCTGCAATTATTATTATTACTACTACTACTACTACTACTACTTCTACTACTACTTCTACTACTATTGATTCATCATTATTAATAGAAGGCGACAGCACAGAAAGCAACTCGCATGAGTGGCCTCCTTTAAAGTGGGTGAGTAGCAAAAATCTTTCTCATTAATTTCAAATTTTCATTCATGCATTTGACTTTGACAATAAGAGAAAAGCCAAAGAAACGGATAAAAGACAGAGACAGAGAGAGAGAGAGAGAGAGAGAGAGAAAAGAAAGAGAAAGAAAGAGAGAGAGTAACAGACTCTGAGAGTTAATATTGCATGGCATTTATTAAAAATGTTTAATATATAATATATATACTTGTTCTCTCGCACAGACAACATGTCATTGGCTTCTGGTTTTGGCTTTGTCTTGTCTTGGCCAGGGCAAAAGTTGCCTCTGCCATTCAGCTCGGCAGCACGGCAACATCCTTTGCATGCTAAATAGAAGACAAGTTTACTTGAGTCGCGTAGAGTTACTCGGGTTGTGGAGGATATATGTATGCACAATGAACATTATATATACATATATATACATATATATTTACATATTTATATTCTTTGGGTGGTTGTTCTCACTTTGACTGTGGTTTTCCCCTTTGTCTGAACGCTTTAGAAGTAGTTAAACTTCTTTAGCTTAGCAACATCATCATCATCATCATCATCACCATGATCATGATCATTATTTTTATTATTGTACTTGCTACAACTTGAAGTTGCTTTAAGCTTAAGCCAACATCTGTTGCCAGCTGCCAGTTGCAATTGCAATTGCATTTTGGTGGCTGCGTGTGGCGAAAAATAAAAAAACCCCCCCTTGTAATTGACTAAAATCAAGCTTAGAGAGGAGGATAGAAGTACAGAGAGTCTAAAAGTAAGAAAATTTTTTCAAGAGAGAATAAGAATGAGAATGAAAAGAAAGTCAATTCACTCATAACATAGTCATTAAAGCGTTAAAAATATATAAAATCGCAAATGAAATTTGTAAAAATTAATAACATAAAAAATATGTTAATTAACGAGCGTAAATCTCCAAAATGAAAATATCTCGAACACAAATACGGGTCTGATAATTCCCATTATGCTTTACTACAAACAACAAATGTACAAATATTGAAATATATTCTGCAAGATGTTTCAATTCCACTGAACCCCGAGATATGTTTTACATTGAAAACTTACGAAATTAATAAAAACAAGGGTATAATAATTTTGGCTTACTCTGTATTTTTTTTGCGTATGCGCGCCCAGGGAATTAAGTTTATAAATATATGTTTATGTACATATGAGAAGGGGCTGTATAAAATATATACCAATGCTGAATTTTTCATCGAAACTCGTTGAGAGGCATATTTAAAAAATTTTACGATGGTTTAAATATAAAAAAGAATAAAAAAATATCAAAGAAGCTAACTTCGGCCGTGCCGAAGTTTGTATACCCTTGCAGATTAATTGATTACTTTCTCCGTCATATCGGATTCAAGATATTTTAAAAATTAGAAATATAAAATTTAAAAAAAATTTAAACCAAAAAAAAGAAACAGTAAGAAAAAATTCGAGTTTGCCAACGGCCGGATTTGAACCTCCGCTCACGTCATTTCTAGAATCGATCTCTACCTATTGCGCTACCAAACTTATAATTCACCGTCTCGCTATTTCGGTATACATTGCAAGCGTCCAGCTTCTCGCTCTCTAAAGTTTCTGACGAATTCTAGAAAACAACAACACAATACAAATAGTTTTCTGTCTCTTTCTGTTTCGCACTCAGCTTGTAGTTTTTTCAAGCACGTGTTCGCATATATGTATGTATGTATGTATGTTTGTATGTTTCCATGTATGTTGTTTGTGTACGAATATATAAAAGCAAATATAAACGTATTTAATTGGCTGCATATGCAAACATACTGATGCTGATGGGGGTTGATTCATTGATTTTATTGATTTATGTCGGTGTTTATTATCCGATCTGATTCAAACTTACTGATATGATGTAAAAGTATAATTCTCATCTGTTCACCAAATTTGGTTGAGATATCTTAAAAAACAAAAAAGTTTTTCTCACAAAAACATACTTTTTCTGATGGGGGTTGATTATTGTTTTTATTGATTTATGTCGGTGTTTATTATCCGATCTGAATCAAACTTGCTGGTAAGGTGTAGAAGTAGAATTCTCATCTGTGTGCCAAATTTGGTTGAGATATCTCAAAAAACAAAAAGTTTTTCTCACAAGAACTGTTTTGAACAACACAAATTTTAACCGAGGTACCTCTGATCTTTCCTATTTTTCTATAACTTATAGTTGTCCGATCATACCAACTCTCGAACTTAATTTAGATAAATCATCAATGAAGAGAATGATATGACTTTTATTCACGTAGCTCAAAATTTAAGTTCGATTCCTTGCGAAGAAACAGACAGACGGACAGACGGACAGACGGACAGACGGACAGACGGACAGACGGACAGACGGACAGACGGACAGACGGACAGACGGACATGGTCATATCGACTCGGCTTTCGATGCTGATCAAGAATATATATACTTTATGGGGTCGGAAACGATTATTTCTATGCGTTACAAACATCTGACCAATTTTATTATACCCTCTGCAAGGGTATAAAAAATTAAATTTCTTTGAAGATTTAATATACATACATACGAAAAATACAGTCCATATTAAAAGTAATCGCATATTAAAATTGAAAATCCTTTTAATCGTAAATGATCCATAAATGAATAATTGTAACTCAAATATTGATCGACAGTTAATATTGATATTAGCGATATTAGATAATGTCACTCAACTTTTCTAAAGTCGAATTTTCCTTTTAAACAATCTATTAATACATACTTAAATACATTCTGTGACTGTTTACTAAGTTGCCTCATTTAAAATTAATGACATTCAGATTTTTAATAGCTGATGCATTTTGTTTGTCTGTTTGCGACACATTTTAATTGTAGATAATAAATTTCAAAGCTTAGTTTATGTAAAAATGTATGTATGTACAAATATCAAAGTGACATAAAACCAAAAATCTGCAAATGAAAGCATATTTATTATGTTGGAATTTGATTGTGATCTAATTTGGATTTCTCAAGTTTTTAGGTAGAATTATATGTATAAGCATATATTTAAATATACATAAATACATACATACACATACATACATATGTATGTATGTATGTCTATTTGTAAATAAGATTCTCTTGTTCACAATAAAGAGAAACAGTTTCAGGTACCATCAACACTCTCATGTTAAAATTGTCCGTAATATGAACTAGATACATATAACGAAGAAAAGTTTTTTTCACTAGAAAATAGTGTAAATGGTTTGCTATTACGATATATACAATAGTATTTCCAAAACAGGAAGTCTCAGATTGAGTCAAAATCCACCATAATAAAAACGAAATAATGTACATATGTATGTATGTATGTAATTCTAAAAAGTTTAATATGACTAATTCTCAATTAAGCGATAATACCAAAATGACTAATTTGGTTATTTCACGTTATTTGATAAATGCTTTATTTGTTTGTATATGCATATGGATTGATCGTCTTGGGATCTACATACATATGTATGTACATATGTTAATTCTAATTCTATTGATTACAACAACGGATTCGAGAAACAAGTTTTTTTCCCGCTCGGTAAATCAATCAAAATAAAAAAAGGAACATTATCAAAACCCACCACACGTGAAAATAGTGATAAAATATTTATTTTTTCCCTGGCAATGTTAATGGGACTTGTAATATTTTTATCATAAATTCATATTGAAAGCAGAACAGATTAAGTTTGTCTAATAGATAGTCAACTTTTTCCCTCAGTGTACAATAGTGTTATTTATGGCTGATATACTTGAAAGAAGAAGAATTCGTTAAAACAATAAACTGTGGTGGCAATCGTGTTAATTTACATTTCATCGAAATTTTAATTTACAAACTTACATACGAACCACACTTTTACATACAAAACAATTACAAATGTCTGTGTGTGTGTGTGTGTGTGTGTCTGCGTGTGATTATGTGTGTATCCGTGTTCGTCTCGTGTAAATTCGAATTATTTTATCATATTCGACGAGCGTTTCACATGCACTTCAAAATAAAACTAATCGCAAAGAACGAATTTCACATTTTTTTTGTTTTAGCTTTCTTATACTCTATAATTATAGTGTAAAAGGGTATATTATTGCCGACACTTTTAAAAGGCAGAATAAATAATAATGAGCTATGAATTTGGCATGTGTATATGTATCTATGTGTATTTCTGAAAGTTTATATAGTTTTCACTAAATCCTTTTTAAAATTAACTAAAGAAGTGTGTGAAAACGTATTTCAAAACTTTCTTTTTAGCATTTGAAAAATGTTTCCTTAAGTAATCCTTTAAACGGATCATTAGGAGGGTGAAGATCATCAATTTCTTGATATGGTGACAAGAGTAGAATAGGTAATAAACGTTTAGTATGTAATTATAAATTTTGATGCTTTTCAGGGTATCTGAAAGTCGGAACCTAAAAATACTATATTTTTTATTCACCATTCTCATGCCGACCTATTGTTATTGTTGTTGTTTTCATGCTAAATACATGTGACGCGATGTATTTTTGGAGCGATTCAGACCAGCACGAATAAAACTATGGTGAAGAGAGAGAGAGAGAGAGAGAGAGAGAAGAAAACAAAAGACCGCGCTATCGCTACAAAATAAACGCAAAGCTTTAGATAAATTATTTGGGCAAATTTAACACTGGACAACAACTGTGGGAATCAGCAGGGGGGACGGGAAGAGAAATGACAGATCAGCTGTTTTTGGTTTGGCATAGAGCGGATATATACATATATACATACATACATACATACATATATCTAAAGAGAGTGATAAGGGGGGAGAGTGGAGAGTTGTAGGAATTATGGTTTATAATTATTTTATATCATGTGCTCCGACACTCTCCTACACGGTTTCTGTTTCACTTTTCATACATGAGTCTCCCAGAGTTGCTCTTAAGTGCATAGTTGGGGCAGAAATATGACACAATTTAGCTTGTGTGTGTGTGTGTGTGTGTGTGTGAAAGTGTGTGTGCCCACTAAAGACCCATTTGCTTAGAGCAGCAGCTTTAAGTGCATTTGAACATTAGGCATTTGAAAAACAAAACCAAAATAAAAATTTAAAAAAAAAAAAACCATAAAAAATCTAAAAACAAAACTAAACGACAAATAAACAGGAAAACTCTTGTGTCATCTTTTGTCTGTTGTCGCTTTTAGCGTTCATTTCAATTGCTGTTAATCAAAATAAGACTCTGGCTGTGGGTGCTGATGGAGATCTTTAGCCACATCATCATAGAATGATGACGTAGCTCTGTTTATTATTCTCATCATCATCATCATCATCATCATCATCATCATCTTCATCTTCATTATCGTCATTACCTAGAAAAGTGATTAGCAAAGTTGCCCACGCAGATCCAACTAAATGAGGCAATTTGCCAATGCAAGTTATGCTGAGCAGGGCAAAGCTAAATGCCATGTCTAATGATTGCTTCCCGAACGATTAATATTAAATAAAAACCACAAATTTTGTTTTTTAATAAAAATATATCTCAAATTTGTCATAGAAGATAAAATGAATTAATGGCTATATCCAAGTCAAACATGTGAAATCAGCGGACCAGGGCCAATTTAATAGAGCCAAAAGTTTCACAAAACAATCACTAAGGCAGCGAAAAGAGCATAATAATTATTAATTTCATTAATGATAATTCAACAGATTTAATGTGTATCTTAACAATCATTCTTTAGTTTTGATAATGTTTTTAATCTATCCCCGTATCATCCCAGCAGTTGATGTCATGCAAAATAATGTTTAAATCCAGTTTTTCATAATGTTTGCAAAATGAGTTGTTTTTAGAAATAAAAATTAAAAGTTAAATTTAACAAATTAGCTATCTAAAACAAAACATGTGCCAAAAAAAAAAAAAATAGTGGCCAGAACCACCTGTTGACGTTGCTGTTGTTGTTGTTGCACCACCAAGCAGCAGCCGCCAGCCACCAACTTGGCCTGTAAAAATATCATTAAATTTCACTTAAGCTGCGCAAAAGAGCGAAGCCAGCCAACTTCAGTCGACAACAACGACAACCAAGATGACAACAACAACAACAACAGCAACAACAAAAGGCAGACAAGAAAGAAGACGACAGATAGGAGATGAAGAGAGGATGGGAGGGAAAGTCCATGCCGAAATCTCCAGCCAACAGCAAGTGCCAAAAAGAGTGGTTTAGTTTTCTTGCTTTTCACATTTTCCGGGGCGTGCGACGGCCGTATTTGCCGCACTGCATACACTAGCAGCAGCAGCAGCTTTTCCTTGCTCCTCCGCATATTTATCCTCCGTCTGCATCCTCCAGTGTCGTCTCTGGTATCTGGTATGGTGTCTGCTGTCTGTTGTCTACTCTGTGTGCGTGCAAGTTGTTGCACTTTGCGCTTTCGACCCACATTTGTCTTTGGCGTGGATTTTCCGAGGATTGCCTGAATTTGCTTTTCTTATTTTCTTTTTATTTTTTGCCTTGTTGTTTTTGTTTGTGTGGAGCATTTCCTGGTACATTTTTCTTGTTTTTGTTACACTCCCCACACACACTGCCCATTTCTTTTCCTCCTTTTTTTTTATATGCATTGGCATTGTTGCATCTCCGAGATTTTACACTACTCTTCCACTCAGTGGCACTTTAAGATTAAGTTGGAGTTTTGGCCCTTCCTCTAACTCTTTTCTCCCCCCCCTTTTTTTTCTTTTCTCTTTGCATAATGCAGTGCATTTTTGGTCAAGTAGTTAACTTGCTGCTTTTTTGCCCAGCAGAGGAAGAAAAATGTGTTGGAAAAATATTCAAAGAATTTATATTGTGTGTGAGAAAAAAGAAAAGTGGCATGCAAAAAAAACATAGTTTATGATATGAATGTTTAGTTAAATTTGTTAGTGAATAGTTTTAAAGATGAAATTATAATTACTGATTGCTGTTGAATACTTTCCTATTTGATTTGCACTTTATATACCAAATGAAAAAATATATTTGCATCAAAGAGTAATTTTCCATTTCAACACTTGAGGAGATTGGAGAATGGCAATGGAAAAGGAGGGGGGAGGGGTGGGAGCAACGATAGTGTTATTGGATATTTCAATAGGAAAAACGTGGGTAAAATTGAATTTATTGCACATTTGTTTGACATTCATCATCAACTTGACCGTCGTAGCATTTATATTTCCATTAGTTTTATTAGCATACATACATATATACATCTCTACCACCTATACATATACAATATGTATATTCAATTTAATTTCAATTTGAAATTTATAGAAAAAGAAATTTATAGAAGAAAGAATATTTCACATTTTTTTTTTGTTTTTTGATTTCCTTCTTCTCTGCTTTATAGATCATTTCTTGGTCTGCTGACAAGATTTCAATTTAAGTTTTTCATCTGACTTATGGCCGCTTGTCGGTTTACAAGATGGCAACCATTCGTTCTCGAGTGCGACTGACTGAGCTAGTGAGTGAGTCGCACGCGTATCTGACGGATTGCCGAACATTCAGTATATGGCAGAACCAGCAGCAGCACCACCAGCAGCAGCACAACACACATGTTTGACTAAATAATTGAGATTTCTGTTGTACATTTTGGCATTTGTGAGATGACACTAAACTTTGCTGCCGTTTGTTTTTTCTCTGTTTTAACTTGGGCAATCTGCCAAAAAAAAAGACAACAACAACGCCACTTTAATCATATTAAAGAAGGTCTACCCCGCCGAATCCCCCATCCCTTCCCACCTTATCCGTTTGATTATGTCTCATTGCACATTTTATCCACATTTTCTGGCCATTGTTCTTAGACTCGTCTATGTGTGGCCCTCCAGAGAAAGCGTTAATTGCCATTAAAAAAAAAAAAAATGTAGACATCAAATATGCAAAAAGTTTTGTACTAAGCAGCAGGGCAACAAGCTGTTAAATATTTACATATATATTAAGAGTCTTGTGTGTGTACTACTCTACTTAGTTCTTGACCAGGCAATGAACTGCCCTACCTAAGGCGGCAACACAGCTAAAAATGTCTTAAAAGATGATATACAGGCAAATAGATCTAAGTGAAATCATATACGTATATAGATTTATTACCTTTATATTTTCTGAAGTCTGTTTCGGTTAAGATATTTAGAATGAGTAGGTATAATCTCCGGTTTAAAATAGTTTCATTTAATCACTTAATTTCATTTTGAGGCAACATTGATTTGTTTTAAGAAACGAAGATATTTAATTGTAATTTGGTTGATTAGTTGAGTTTCATTTATATATATATATATACATATATATGAATATTTGAAGAGTGTGTTGTCACGACTCACTCTTTTTTTTTTTATAATATCTGTCCCCACTTTAGTACGGTTCTCTATCTTTTCCCTCTCTACTGACGACTTGGTGGGGCGTCATCATAAATTTTTATCAATTTAACTAATAAATTGTATGGTTGTATGGCTGTTGCTATTGTCATTTTGTTGTGGCTGTTGTTGGTGTGTTGTTGAGTGTGCGTCGCTCATTAGGCCGCTTAATGACCGTGTGGGGTTGGGGGGAATGAGGGAACTGGCATTGTTGCCGCCGTCGGTTGCTAAATGCTCGTAAAAATCAATAATAATTCACAGATTTTAAACGTGCCATATAATGGGCATAGAGCGAGGTGCGTTTAAGATAAGCCATGCGAACAACAAATGAGTGAATGAGATACGGTAAAATAGATGTGTTGGGAGAAGAGGAAATAGGGTCGGAAAGTGCGTGTGAGTGTGTGTGTGGTCTCTCTAAAGCTCGGTTGTGTCCAGCCAGCAATAGATAAATAACAACAAAGTTATAACAAATTAGATAAGCTATATATTAGCAACGATATGACAATTATACGTTGCCAACATACAAGATTACAACACCAAATTGGTGCTTTTGCCATGTGGGTGTGAGTACAGTATATACATTGAATTTTGAATATATATGTATGTGTGTGTGTGTGTGTGAGTGTGTGTGTATAGTATACAAATACAGCATATGGAAATTTTATTTCACACACTATTCAATTGCTTGGTAGATTTCATTTCGTTTTTAGTAACTAATTATATGAAAATGTGTGAATAAATAATGATTCATTACGATATATGAAATTAAATTTCATTGAACTTTTAAATTTTCGGAATAATTCTTTTCGTAGTGATGCGATTAATCGAAGAACTTAAATTTGATTCCAGGGGAAGCATTTTCTTTTACGAGTTATAATTTTCTATTTTTCCCCCTATTTTTTTAAGGGATTTTCTCTTTTTTGTTTTTACCATATTTGCTTTGCTTTGCTTGTTTTCTTTTTAATTGGTCATAATACAAATTCTTTTTCTGGGTTCTTGTTGTTTATTTACACCATCCGATATGTATACAAGTCGATAATTTATCGTCAGCGATTTAGCAACGGAAGTTCGCATGTCTCACAACCTCCCTACCTCCCTCCCTCCCTCTCACACAACTCAACAAAATAAACTAGTTTTAAAATAGTTTAAGGATATCCTTTATAAATATAAAACACAACTAAAATTATTATTATTTTTTACTCTTCTTTCTCGTTTTAGGTAAGTTTGTGTATATTCTACGGTCTGGGGGCAAACATCAAGTGAAATATATTGAGACTGAGACAGAGACAGCAACAGTCGTTAGCATGAGTGAAGCTGTAAGTGTAAAACTTTTTACTTTTCCCGTTACACATATAGATCCTAAATAGTCCTTAGCCCCCCCTCCCTTCCACTTCCTGCCTCACGAAAAAAAACATTTGAGCCGAAAAAGAAAAAAATGGGCAAGGCTAAAGCCAAATGTCGTGCCGAGTGTCAATAGCCAAAAGCAACAGCAGCAATAAAAATGCTAAACATTTGTTCAACAAAAGAATTATTATTTGTATTTGTTAGCTGGTATTGCATTTGACCGTTTGTCCGTCCGTCCGTCCGTCCGTCCGTCCGTCCGTCTGTCCAACTGTTCGCTTATCTGCCTGTTTGTCCTTTCTTGTCTGTCAGTTGGTCTGTTGGTCGAATTTTTCCCGAATATTTTTCATGCCATTTCACATTTGCAATTTGAATGCAAAGTTTCGAATATGTCTGATCTATCTCTCTATAAATATATATATATATACATGTACATATATATTTTTGTTTTTATTTTATTCTATTTGATTTCATTTGTTTTTTTTTTGTTGTTGTTCTCTGTTTTCTTCCATTTTCTTTTTGGTTTTTTTTTTTTGCTTTGTTGCCTTGCCGTGCAATTGAATTGCAAATATTTGTGCTACAATTTCGCAGCATGCCACAGATAAATAAATGAATTTCGATTGTATTTTATTAGTTGGCAAATAAACAGTAAATAAAGTTTCAATTTGTATCCATTTCGTATAAACCAGTCGGCTAAGTGTTCATTAAGCTGCCCATTCTATCGCTAGGATTTCATATATACATATATTAAAATGTTCACTAATTATGCGTTGGCATTTGCTAAATATCTTTTAAAGAAAGCCCCGTTGGTTTTTTTTTTAAATGAAAATAATTCAAAAATAAGATCATATTTTACAACTCACATTGCGAAGATTGGCAATCGTGGAATCCATTTTGGAAGGCAATATTAGATATATTATTAGGTAATTATTTATAAGTAGCTAAATACCTAAATTAGACTGTTTAAAAGCACTGCCCTAATTTTAAAATTCAAAGAACACTATATTGTAGATGCAAGTTATTATGTATGTGTGTGTGTATGTATATATCCCATTGGTATAATTAGTCAACAAACTAAAGAAAGTGCCATAAAACTCCAATCCCCTCATAGTATTCCTTCATCAAATAGGTAGAACCATTTCCGTATCTTTTTGCCTTGACTTGGGAATTTTCTTTTTATCTGATGTTTATTTTCTTTTTTTTTTCCATTTTACACTCATGATGTGGTGTATGCCAGCTAAAAATAATAATATTTACGATTCTACTTCATTTCATTTTTCATCTTTGCTGCTTTTTGTTGTTGCATTTTTAGGTTGTCTCTTAGGACACCGCCAATGCCAACAACCAAATAATTAGGTGCGTGAGGGGAGGGGGAAGGAGGAGGAGAGGTGGAAAGAGAGGTGGGGTGGTTTAGTCTTCTCTCTTCTCTCTTGCCGGTCATAAGTCAATAGTTGGCGACATTTTAATGGCGCGTTCCTTGTAAATCTTAGCGCTAATGAAAAATTATGAATTTATATGTTTTGAATGCCAGAACAGAGAATCTGCCTATAGCAGACAGAGCCAGACAGACTGAGAGGCAGATAGAGAGAACAAACAGACGGATAGAGAAATATACGGACGGTTGTACGGACATAGGATGCCATTAAAAAATTTTTTCTTTTATTTTTTGGTCATGTTTATTGTGTGTACCGCGAAAATGTTTTGCTCAATTAATATGGCCAGCACTTTATAGGATGTATTTTGTGTTCCTGTTCATGTTCATATTATACGAGTGGACGTCCGTCCGTCCGTTCGCCCGTCCGTCCGTCAATGTTGCCTATAAAAATTGTGGTTGCATTTGTTGTTTTTACAACTTGGTTGCCATTTAATGACTTGGGATTATTGTACAGGTTGTACAAGTGGCGGTAATGTTTTCTTAATTGAATCCATCTGAGAGAATTCAAGTGCAATATTGTAAGAATGTGGCAAAATATGCTTAGCTATTAATCTGACGAGAGCCAACTAAGATTATAATCTTTAGCCATTCTAGATTTCAGCCTATTCAAGTAAATAAATAATTTGGTCAAAAAAAATGTTTTTCCCTGTGCTCTTTAGAAAAAATAAATCATTCCAAATAATTTTTTACGTCATACTATCAAATTTTCTTTTTAAATCTGTTTATTTCTTTAAAAAAAAATTATCTAATAAAAGCGCCACCTCTTTGATAATATATACTATATATCTGAGTATATCTATAAAGTCGTGTCGTTATGATTTAGTTTTTTCGCAAATCACCGGAAACAAGCAGAATAAATTTGATGTGCTTCGCTTCCCTCTTCACCTCACCCCATTCTTTGTTGTTATAAGCAGTAGCATGAAAACTTTGAATTGTGTATTTTTAGTGTGATATTTAATTATAGCCATAGATTTATGGCTGGCCTAAGGCACTTTGCTATATTAAAACCATAATGTTTTGGCTAATTCCCGCCCAAGATTGATGTGGCAACCCGACAAATGGCTAAATGTGCGCCTCATTTTCACCAATCTCTCTCTCTGTTGCCTCTGTTTAATAACAAAAAGGTGCGCCATCTACTTTTCCCATACTCGCTCATAGTGGAAACAGTTTACAAGCACATGGGTGTAGGAAAGGATACATTTAAAGGGATTTTTACGGGGAACAGTCATAAAAAACAGAATTAGAATTATAATAGTCTTGGGATTGTTCATTATTGAAATAGATAATAAACATTTAAGTGAAATATTACAGATTAATGGAATGCAACCTGATATATTTTCCACTCCTTTAAATCATGTGCAGACCACGCCTACTCATATACTTATATACGCAAATGCGGTTGAGATACATTTGATTTTGATTACCTATTCATAGAATAGACACAACAAAAAATATGTATATATATGTATTATATTCCGAAATATGAGTGCGTTTTTGTTATATGTCCAGTCTGGCTGGCCACTTGCTACTCATAAAAAATGCTTTTTTAATATTGTATTCAAATGTATATCTAAATATATACATACATATAGAGGTTAGATATATACTTATATAAATATGTATATATATATATACTAGTATATATATGTATATATATATATATATATACTACATGTATATACATATTTTCTCACTAGTGTTTTGTCTATTATTTGCGTGGGTCGTTGGAGCGTGGCCAAGTTATGCACTTCTTGGGGGCGCCCAAAAATAAATCGCTACGTGTTAGAAACAACAAAAACAAATATTACAAAAAAAAAACCGAAAAGAAAAATTGATATGTGTTTTTTTTTTTGTTTTGATGCGGCGAAACTTAAAAATGACGCCATGTAGATATCTACATATAATGCTTAATTAATTTACGGATGATTTTTTATACACTTACTGAATGATGTATTAAATTGCGTAGAACGTTGTGGCTGATGCCAGCGCCGACGCTGGCCTCTGCAGTTTTGTCTCTCACCTGATTTAAATTTATTTGAAAATTTTGTTTTCGGTTTTGTGTGGTTTGGCACAAACGATGTTGCTATCAATTAGCCAAACACTAGACTAAATCACTTGTGGCTATTTTGTTTGTACCATCAGTGCGAAAAAAATAAATATGCCCCCTCAACTGCTTAAAGGGAGGGGGGAGGGTCGAGATTGCCTATACCCTGTAACAGTGCAACCTTTTAGCTAATGAACTTTGCACTGGTCCTTGCAGCATAATGACCTATTATGATGGCTTAGTTGCATTAAATCAACATACGTACTTATTCGTATACGTATACGTATTTGGGTCCGTAGAGGAAACTCTCTTTTTGGTCTGTCGTCTGTCCAGTCATGGAATATGGAATTAAGCAATGTCCATTTAGCATTTGAAAGGCTCACGTTTTGCCGTTCGGCATACTGGAATGATGTCTACACATGCCGAAAGACACACTCACACACACACACACACACACACACGTACATCTACTACATATATGGCCAAGTTTTCAACAATTCTTCTTGTGTGGCTGCCGTTTATGTGTGTGTGTGTGTGTGTGTGTGTGTGTAGTGCTTTACCTGGCAATTTGTATGCAATGCTGGTTCTGCTTGCTGCGCGTTGAACGATTGCGCTCTCGAGTGCACTGAGGTTGCGACGTGTGTGGCAAGCAACGACCGAAGCTGCTTAGCGTTGTGTTAACCTCGTTAAAGAGCTGCCCCACTGAGGCACAAACTTTAGCGTACACATCATGATCTACTCCTTGTTACCTCCGCCTTCCTCCAAAAAAAAAAAAAAAAAAAACCCAGCTTATCCTTATTGTCAATTACGTATATTGTGTTAACCAAAAAGTCTGTTGGTGTTTCTTAAATTCTTTTAAAATATTGCAAATT
Source organism: Drosophila sturtevanti (assembly GCA_018150375.1). Lineage (NCBI taxonomy): Eukaryota > Metazoa > Arthropoda > Insecta > Diptera > Drosophilidae > Drosophila > Drosophila sturtevanti. The sequence goes on along the minus strand of JAECWJ010000527.1, from coordinate 3,834,680 downwards.
TAGTTCAAAAGCTGAAGAAAATAGTTTACCGATCAATTTGAAAACCTTTATCCATGGATATATTTGCTTTAGGAATATTGAAATCTTTATTTGTATTTAAGGTAATATTTAACTGCAATATAATTTGTATTTGATGTATTCTATGCCGTTTGTATTTTGTAGTTGTCATTATCTTGATGGCCAATTGCATCCGATAGGAGTGGAAGAGACGGTATTCGTAGCCGAAAATCTTTACAAAATTATCATTGAAACAGATATAGTTAGTTTACCTTGCTGTTGACTAAGCCAGAAAACGTCACTTTGAAAATACATTTAAATCCTATTTTGAATAAACAGAAAGTGTAGAAAAATAATCATTGATCTAAGAGATATTCTTGTTGATTCATAAAAAAGATGAAACAATAAGCAAATTTTTTAAGAATTTAAATAGTACCATAAACAAAGATCTTTTTGAAGTTTAATTTACTAGACGGACTAGTCGCATTTATTATCCCATTAGAGTATAGTAAATTCGTTATTTACAAGTAAATTTTATTGGTCACGTTTTTCAAGTTATTTTAAAGAGTGAAAACCGCTAGAAAATCGAAGTTGGATGTCAGTTTGACCTTACAGTTAATTGCGTTTGCGCAGATCAATTAGTGGTTATAGCTCTCTGATGTATGCTATACTTTTTTCACTCATGCTCCTTTTCTTCTAATTTATTGTGCACACAAAAATTAGGTGAAGAAGGAAGGGGCCAAATACATGAGAACATCAATGCATTTTTAATTGAATTGGTTGGCCCTGAGCAAAGCCAACAGGAAATTCGACTAAGTGTGCATCGGAAAATGTGGAAAATTAAAAATTTATGATACTTAGAACTAACACAAACACAAACAAACAAAAACAGAAAAACACAACCAACTCCCCGGTAACATGAAGATAACTAAGCACACCAAAACTATTGGAACTTTTTCGTACTTGTTATTTTTTGTTTTCTTCTGTTAGTGGGTTGTTATTTTATTTTATGTATTTTTGTTTTTCTTTTTTTTTTTTTTGGCGCCCTAGCTGAATCACGTGTAAATATTTTGCGCACAACTGCAGCCGAGCGTAATGTATTTAGTTAGTTGTACGTGCTGCCCCAATGGCCGGGGAACCATCACCAATCGCAATTTGAAGTTATAATTTATTTAAGCATCCATTAAGGAGCATAAACCACTCTTACCTCAGCCCCCTAAAAGCACTGACACACCTATACATTGATGGCCAAGAAGTCGGTCGCTTGGTGTTAGAGAGTAGGAGTTGCAATGTTGCCTGGCAATTACTTTTGAGTTATTTGGCTTAATAGAAATTCAGCAAGCGTGCCGTATTTATCTTGTACCTGAGTTATATCCCAGGACTCACTTTGATTTTCATAAGTAAATGTTGGGCCAAACTTTCCACCTAGTAGAGCCTAGCATTACATAGAGCTAACGAACTCTCCCCCAGTCGTCTCCTGACAGAAGTGGCTCAGCGCATTTTCAGTGTTTGCTGCGGGTAAACACACAGAAGCTCAGTCGTCGCTGAAAATCGATTATGAATTATTTGAGTTGTGAGAAATGACTTATGAGACACAGGACATGGGACACGAGACACAGAACGAGGGACACGGGACACGAGACACAGGACACAGTATATGCAGCACGCAGGACGCTGAATACAAAACTCACACAACGCACAATGGACCATCCTGCTGATGTGTCCTGTCCTTGTCATGTTATCATTGTTACATGTGACCAAAGCAATGAAAGTGGGGGGGGTGAACTTCTCTGTGATAAATGTTAAATTCAATGAAGAAGAATGAGAATTCTTTCATTGTGTGTGTTGTGGCCAGTTGGGGCCACTCTTACCAACTTTGGCGGTAGCCGAGTCCTTTACTGGCCTTTTGTGACATCAATAAATTAGATGACCGAACAAAAGTTTTATATTGAAAATTAATTTTCAACTTTTCTTTATTCATTTATGATTTATGCTTCAAATTCAATATATATATAATTTATATCTAATTTTTGATCTCGCTTTGACTAATAACAACATTTTGTTATTTTTTTTCTCTTTTCCTACCGTTCTCTGCACTCGTTTTAGGTAAGTTTGCACTACGACGAAAAGGAAAACGTAAGTTTTATACATATAACAATCGGGTTGCATTCATTTATTAATTAATTTATTTATTTATTATTACCCCGAGTTGGTCAAGTTTGGTTGGTTCAAGCTACCCAATAACTTCCTGCTCATTTCCGTCTGACCTTTTAAATAATTAATAAATGCGCTAGGTAATCGATTTTCATATAAATTGAGATTTATTTCATTTGGCTTTTAGTCCGCAGGGAGACAACAACAACAATAAAAACAAAAAAAAAAAAAAAAATGTATTACAATCAATTTCGGGTCTCGACCTAATGTTACCCTGCAGGAGCTTGAAATCAGATTTGTTATTCTAGTCTGAAAGTCTTCAAATCGAGTTAGTTGAATTCCCTTATACTAAACACTAATTAATAATTACATTTTTATAGTAAACTTGAATATACCCAATTTGACTTTCTAATTATAGGGTATACAAAATTAAGATGAAAGCAACAAAAACTGTTAATTTATTTTCCCTAGTTGCGCATTTTGATAGTGCAATTATCACGCCCCGTCGTGTGATGGAAGGAGAGGGAGGGGCGGTTATCGCATAGCCACATCCATATGAATATCTGCACACACACACACACACATATGTATATATATTTGTATGTGTATATACTCGTGTGCCCTGATAAAATCTTATAAATTAGTTAAAGCCGCCGCAAACCGAGCTACTTAGACAGTTGATTAATCGCCAAACGCATTATGTTTCCCTAATTCGTGCTAAGCTCCATTTTCTTCACATGGGAAGAGGTTGTTGTTGTTGTCGTTACTGTTGTTGTTATTGTTGTTGTTATTGTTGTTGTTGCTATTGTTGCTGTTGTTGTGGGTAACCGAAACCAATTAAGTCGTTGCTCAAAGTGTCATCAATGGCCCCACAATTGGAAATTAATTGCCACCTAATGTCCACCCCCGGTCCACAAACATAGTTTATCTATTGTCCAAAAGGTAATCTTTTGTTTCCATTCAAGTTTCAGTCTCATTTGACAATTATTGGGCAAATAACGTGGCTAATTGATGCACCATTGCCAGAAAATGTTGCATCTTTAACTTCAAAGTGATTCTCATTATGATTTAAATAAGCCGTGCCAGTTTTTCATCCTCTCCCCTTCACTCATCTCTCTGGCATGGCATCAGCCACGTTTATTCACTGGCCTTGTCATAATTCTTTCTTAACTTAAACGAAGTCAAAACGCAAAATGATCACAAGTGGCCAGAGGATGGGTAAGAAAAGTTAATAATATTGTTAAGAGAATATAGGTTTGAGTAGTACTAACTTTTATAATGGTTTTTTTTTTAAGAATTTAAAATAGCGATCAGTAAGCCTTTTAGAGTACCAAAACATCAAGGATAGAGGGAACAAATGATTGGGGGGATCCTTAATGATTTTTAACATAAATCTTTCACTGCTTCGACAAACATTAATGGGAAATTATTTTTGATTTTTAAATAGCGTTAAATGATTTTTGGTTATTTAATACTATTGATCAATATCAATTGGAAGTCTCAATAAAATTGTCATTGGTAATTAACCCAGTTCTCTTTGATCGCCCCTCGTTGAGTTTCAACCATTCTAGTATCCATTCTTCATGCTGTCATATCATTGATATTTTTTTTTTCTTTTTGCCCTGCCCGGGCAATTTGCAATTGCAGGGCCCTTACCCACCGGTGCGCTTTTCACTTTTCCGTCACTTTTCCTTTTCCTTTTCTATTTTTTTTTTTTATATTTTACTCAATTATGAAAAGAAATTATTAAGTGCGAGCTGCGCTAAATTAGCGCGCAATTGAGTGTGGCCCAGAGCAGATGGTTGGTTGCAAGAGGAGGGGAGGGAGGGAGAGGCGAAGAAGAAGCAAATGTGTGCAGCCTGTGCAATGTATTTTTGCGGCCAACCAGCCAGCCAGTATGCCTGTGGCCGGCCTGCCTGATGTTTCATATTTTCGACTCATATTTTTGCCACATTTCTTCTAGGCAGAAGAAGAGTCGTCGTCGTCGTCATTTTCTCTCTGTAGTCAGTCCATAGTCATCACACATAGACACGACACAGACAAGGCGTGGCGAGTCGTGTCGTATCGTGGCTAGAAGTCTAATGGAGGGATGGGACGGTTAAGTAAACTGTAGCATCATGATATATATAAATGGGGGAATATTTTGTGCATTTCATTTGCGTGATTTGCCAACCAAAATTTGTAGCATTTTCTTCCTTCTAACTGCCAGATAGAAATTGTTCTTCGGGCAATGGACAACAGAGAATAAGAATGATGGGTGCGATGAGAGAATGGTGATAACGTTTGGCTTGGGGCACGGCCGGCCGTCTGCCTGTTTGCCTGGGCACTTTTGGCCATCAGACCGAATAGAATAAAATGATGCTGAGAAGAGAGAGGGCCGTGGGCAGGGCAACAGGTTGCAATCTGTAAAAGTGGTATAGCTACTTTAAATATTTTTTTTTTCTTTTTTTGCGAATAAGCTTGTTGTTTGCTTGCCGTTTTCGTGTTTTGCTTGATTTGTATTTTGTTGGAGTCATGCCAAATACTTGTAGGATGGGGATGCATTGTTGTGATTGTTGTTACCACCTCTTCTATCAACAAGACGTAACAGCAACAACGACGTCACTTTAAGGAGCAGTCCGCCAGTTGGTACTCTTTATCGTCATCTTCGTCATCTTCTTCGTTGTCGTTGTCTTCGTCGTTGTTTTTCTTTTTGGCTTATCAGAGCGAGGAGCGTTGCTAAAATGTTTAATTGACCGCAAATAGAAGCCATAAATTATACAAACGAATGTCGACGACAACATAACTGATCTTAATAAGAAAATTACTTTAATGGAACTCTCTCTATCCAGATTTGTTATGGTTGGAGTCGTCCTCAACATGATCATCATTCTCATCATTATCGGATATGCAACTTTATTAGTCACTCTGTTTGCAGATATATGTATGTACATATGTGTATGTACATATATACTTTATGCAAGACTTGTATTCGTTATTTCGAATTTTTACGATTTTGCCTAAGATAAACAGATGACGGCCGACTTTTGCGAAAGACCTGAGCAAATAAACAAAAGTGCAAAATATAAGAGGGGAGCAAATTTAAAAAAAAAAAAAAAGAAAAGCACATCGACCCACTCACAGACCCACTAACAGAGGCCACATCTCATGTGATGATCATCATCTTCATCTCCACATTGCCTGCTGGCAAAAAGCAGATCACTCTCAACTCATTGAATATAGAGAAATCTTTTGCTCTTGGTTGGCATCGTCAGCTAAATATTTATGCATGAGAATGGAAATCTAAAGTCAGCAAACAAAATCAGCATTTTGATCATTAGATATTTCTTAGAACTTTTGGCTCTGCTGGGATGCAAGGCTCCTCTTTGCTTCTGTCTCTATAAGATACAAAAATATATACTACATATTTATATATATTCACAAAATCTATTATTCAATGCTCTCCACAGATGCTGGAGATTCGGCTTTGACAAAAATAACAGTTGAATAGACGGCGATGGAAAAAATTACCAAAGCAAATTGTTCAATTTCCATTCCATTCAGTTTCTTTATTTCGTTTTTGCTTATTTTTTTTTTTTTTTTTTTTAGAAAACTTTAAAGTAAACTTTATCTGCTTATTTTTTTTTTTTTACTTTGTTCAACGAATTTCGTGTATTTTTATTATGCGAGGCACCAGAGCAGATCATTTGAGTGAGTGAGTGAGTGAGTGACTGACTGACTGACTGACTGACTGACTGACTGACTGATTGAGAGAACGAATGGTGGGAGGGCGATCATAAGAAAAACGCGACGAACAAAACAAAATCTAAACAATTTCGCCATATGCTGCGAGTGTTGAATTCGGTTGAAAAAGGGAAGTCAGCAATTAATTGCAAACAGAGTCACTAGCATATAAAAATACAGATACACTGAAAGAAATTAGTATGTCCTTGTTGAGGGGAATTGTATTATCTTTTAAATGCCACATTCAATTGGATCTCCATTTTCCTTATGTGCATTTCATTTTTTTTTTTTGCCATCGCATGTGAAATGTGAACTTCAAAATCTCCAAGTTGCATGTGGTTCTAACCCAGAAAGGCAGTCTAAATATCTGATTGTCCATCAACCACTGACACACTAATCCACACAACACACGCAATGACATACACACAGACACACACACACTAACACACACACACACTAACACACACTGCTGATGGAGAAGTGATTGGAAGATGCTGGATATGGGCGCTAAGTGGCATCAATTGCTGTCGAACAAAGTGATCGTATTATGACATTCTTAATTAAGTGGCTATGGATAAGATAAATCTATTTACCCCTACGATATCTGCCCCACTACCCCACTATCCCACTGATGGATGATTGTTGGATTTTTGCACTTTTGTGCCAATTTTATCCGTAACATACACTGCATTCTACGGAATCGAATTATGACAAATTGTGTGTGTTTATTTGGGTGTATGTGTGCGTGTGTATGAGTTAATTACGTTGCTTGTTGTCAGATGCAGATGCAGGCTGACACTTTGACACGTTTAAAGCGTTCGGCGTCCACAACTTTCCTATCGTTTTCCTTACTCCTGGGGAAAGTTTTTGTTTTATTTTTCCTTTATTTTGTTTTTATTTCTTCTTTGCTGCGTATGTGTTTTTTCACATTGTTTGGCATTTTATGAGCGTGAAATTAAATTAATTAAAACTACACGACGACGCTTCTTGCTCATAGTCTCATCGCTATCGTGCTGTCGTTTGGAGGAACAGCGCAGGAATAAAGCGAAAGGACATTCATTCACTATGAGAGAGAAAGACAATATTGTGGAGGCGTGTCAAAACTCTCGGGCGTAGCGTAAAATTTGTGCACAACCCGTGTGCATGTGTGTGTGTATGTGTGTATGTGTGTGTTAGGTGCCTGCCAACTTGCTGTCTGTCGACTCTGATTTTCCGCTTTTCCTGTGTGTTTTTGTATGTGTGTTATGTTTGTACCACCACCCGTGACCCTCAGCAGTCAGCTCGTGTCTGCCTGTCCGATGAAAGCGAGATCTGGCTACCAACAGCAGCCAGCAGCAGTTGCCATTTACCGTTGCATTGTCTGCCCAGTTAGTTGCCTGCCTGGTTGGCTGCCCAGGTTAATGGCAATGAGCATAGTGTTGTGCACCCACATAATGCTTTGCTTGTGTGCGTGCGTGTGTCTATATATGTGGATGTGGATGTGGATGTGCATGTGCATGTGCATGACACGGTATGGACATGGGCACGGCATGACCATAGTATTCAGTGTGTGCACAGTTTTTGGTTGTGGGTGTCGTCGCATTGTGGGTAAACTAGATAAGGTCAATGATGAAAAGGCCTTACAAATTGTAAGGGAGAGGCGGTGATGAGAGCAGGGGAGAGGAGAGGAGAGGGGTTCGCATAACAAAACCCTGACAAAAAAAAATTTCAACTTTCTTTTGGCCGATAGGAGGAATATAGTTTAGCTTTCAGCACTTAATACGAGATATATAATAATTAGATGTTTCGGGTTTAGAGATTATTTTAATTCTTGTAAAAGCTCATGGTACATATTTTGTTTATATTTTTAATTTGTGCTTAGTTAATGAATGATCCGTTATGGTTTAATTAATAACTTGTTGTGGGTTTCGTTTGAAGTACTTTTTTTATGTGGAATGTTAATCCATATTGTCTATATTAATCGATTGTTTTTAATCTTTTTATGGTGTGTTGCGAACACATAGCAGCAATAATTAATAAATTTGAAATAAATTGATTTATTTGAATAACTTTATTAGAAATAACAAAAGCCAATAGCCTTTTTATGTAAAACGAATACATACATAAATCTAATTTAGTTTTATTAGATAGTTTTCAAGACTTTTACTAAATATTGGAATTTTCAATCTCTTATTGTCGGTTAAGAGTCTTAAACTAAGTGAAAGCTATCTTAATATGCCTAGTGCTTCATATAAATTTAAATCCCTTATATTAAGGCTCCTGTACTAGGATAACGGAGATTTTCTGCAAATGAACTAGTTAGATTTAGATTTTCAAGTTGGTCATGTGTTGGTTAATGCCTTTTGAGTTGGTCTGGGTCTGGTTGGTAGTTAGCGCACTTAAATGTGCTTTTAAACCCAATTTAGAGTGCCACATTCAATGTGTAATCCAACTAATTGGTTAGCTTTGAAAGTCCTGCAAGGACTTTAACGGGTAGAAGGATTGCTATCATCCATGTAAATGTATGTGTTTGTATGTATGTACGTACCTGCCTGTAGCCTGTTGACTTTCCGAGGTGTACATGTCAAAAGTGCAGCAACTAAATCGTTGACCATTCAACAACACATCAGCAGCAGCTTAACTTGTTGCACAAACTGTAGCCAAAAAGGATATCTAAAATCCGGAATTTGTTTCAACTTGGCCATTTGACTTGTGGCTTTAGGATTGACTTTGAATGACAAAATAAATATGTATGTGATAATTTTAATGCTAATAAATTATGTAAAATTTGAAAATGCTGCTGGTTAAACACGTTCACTGTCAATTTAATTTGTAATTAGTCACGGCGTCCACTCAAGGGAGCCATACCAGTACCAGAACAAGAAGAGGACGAAGGAGATGCAAGAGAAGAAGCCAAAAGATTCTTTGTAATTGAAATTGGCAGATGCTAAGCCAACGTTGTAAGGGCCCAGAATACTTGCACGTGATTTCATTGCTAATTATTGTGTGTGTGGTCGGACGGTCGGTCGGTTGGTCGGTCGGTCGGTCGGTCGGCCGGTCGGTGGGTCACACCCACCAATCTCTGGCATTATCCACAACACCAAAAAGTGTCATCATAGACCAAGCTACGTGTTAAATGACGCCTTTCAAAATCACTTACAACTTTCCTGTCTGTGTCCCTCTTTGGAGGTTCTTTCCCTTAATAGCCGCATGCTAATCAGACATTAAACATTTGACATCAAACAAGAGAGAGAGAGAGAGAGAGAGATAGACGGAGATCTAGAAATAGAGAGAGAGAGATGATAACCAGGTGTCTGTCTTTAAAAATAAACATTAAACATTGCCTTTAACTACTTTGTCTTTATGTATATACAAATCCATCTATAGTATGTATATATGTATGTATCTATATATATATATATATATATATATATATATATATATATATATATATATATATATATATATATATATATACACCTATCTATATGCTTTGTTTGCTGTCTGTTCTCTGGGTATGAGTCAAAGTAAGCAACCGCAAAACAAATGAACGACGCGACACTTTGATTAATTACTAAAACTTCCAACAGCAAGCAAGGTCGATAGCGAAGTCAACCAAGCAAGTGTTTAGTTTCCTTGGGTCATAACAAAATACTACGAAAATGTTATAAAAATTAACAAGAAAATGCAAGAAAATACAAGAAAATACAAGAAAATAATTATAAAAAGAGCTAAGCGAAATGATTGTAAAATCATAAAGACTCTATACCGAGGCAGTTAGTATACAGGTTTCGTTTCCTTTTCATTTTTTTCAAACACATGTCACAAGAAAACTCTTCAACATTAAATTTTATACTATACATATATATATAGGTATATATTTTATTATGTATATATATATTATATAATTTCATTCAATGTGTTGTTAGTTAATGTGCCGGCCGGCAACTGGGTAAAGTTGTTTAGACAAGTTTTTCCCCTACTGAACTTGTTTGGCGGGCTATGAGCTCATCACTTTAGTGTTGATCAGCTGTGTGTTGTGCATAGTACGTGACGCCTACAGTGCGTGCTAAATGTATTCGTCTACTTTTGGGCAATAAGACATTTTGCAGTCATTAATTTGACGATGCTAAATGAGAATTTATGTGTCTGCTGCAAGAGGCGAACCCCAAAACCCCAGACCCAGTTTCAGTTTCAAGCCCAAACTCGAGGCCGAGACCCAAAGTAAACATTTTTCAACTCTCTGACAAGCAAAGACATACAGACAAACAGACAGACAGACGGACAGACAGACGGATGGACAGATGGACAGACACCAAGCAGGCAAAGAGAGACTGAGTCGTCAGAAACTCGTTCATACAAATGTCATTAACACTCGTCATGTCCAAAAAGAAAAATAAAAAACAAGAATAAGAAAAACTGAAAGCAAACACTTTAAAATGAACCAAACTCTGAGAATGAGTCAAAAAGCCAGTCGATTGAGAGTGTTTTGTTCAAGCTTCATATATCGCTTAACAAATTTATTAATAAATTGCTTGTAAGCTGTCTTACTTAAAAGGAAACACGCATCAAATAATGCATCTACATACTTGAAAAATGATTTCTTTATTTGGTTCTTCGAATGCCATCTAAAGTTTATTATTTTAAGTTGAAGAGTTGAAGACTAAAAACTGAGTTTACTGAATATATATACAATATTTTGGAATTAATTAAGGATATAGCCAGGAGTATAATTATTTATAAATAAATAAAGATGAAAGTCTCTTGTACTTAATGACTGTCACTCAGTGTATTCTTTGTTTAGTTTTTTTCTCACGCTGCTGTTGCCTAAACAACCCTCCGATCTCAACAACTATTTCTTTTTAACTTCCTTTTAGATATGCCATCTATCTTAAATATAGAATGATGATCCTCAGTATATTATATAGCTATAGATTAAATCGATATAAATTTTTCATGTACTCATGATGTATCATGGTGTTCGTTTCTCGATGCTTTGGCTTTTAAACATTTTATAATTATGAATAACTAGCACAATTCTCCCCATGTGCTCTATGATCAAATAAGGATATGTGTACATTAATGCCTATATTCTCTTTGGAATTCGATTAGAGTTTTAGTTCGATCTCTGATGCGTGTATTCAATTTCACACCATAATAATAATGAAAGACCGCTGTGTGTACCATACGTATGTATGTACATATATATGTTCCACATTTGTCATTTAGACCATGAAATGGCGACCAAAAACAACAATTATAACCACGTTGTTTTCATGATGACAGCAGCAACAAAAAGTCTTTAGACTTCAGTTGGATTCTTGCCTCGTTGTCTTCGTGGATGGGATGGGATGATGCCTTTTTGTTTTAATTTTTTTTTTGTCTGTCTTGGATTTGTTTTTTATGCCTCAGAGTGACTTGACAGCTCAATTGTTGCCCGTTGTGGCTGCGCAGTCGCATTTGCGGTTCAAGGCCAGCTACGTTTCTTTTTTGTTGTTGTTTTAATTCATTTTGTTTTTTTTGTTTCTTTGTATTATATTTCTTGTTGTTTATTGTCATTCATTTCTTCCTCTTTAGTATGTATCAGAGGTAAGCAGCAGCAGCAGCAGCAGCAGTGAGAATAACAGTGGCAGAAACAGCGCAGCGCAAACTAATTTTGTTAAAATGTTTTGTTTTTTGAACTAATTTTTCAATACGGCCAAAGCAAACAATACGAAAATGAGAGAGTGATAGGGATAGAAAGAGAGAGAGACAGAGAGAGAGAGAGAGAGAGAGAGAGAGAGAGAGAGGGAGAAGGCGAATATTGTTATGGGAGTGAACGTGTGGCCATTTGTTTAACGCTTGAAATTGGATGCCTTCGGCTGCTTGTTTTTATACCCTGTACCCATAGGGTTCAAGGGTATATTAAAGTCGCTAAAATGTATGTAACAGGCAGAAGGAAAATTTTCCGACCCCATAAAGTATATATATTCTTGATCAGGATCAACAGCCGAGTCTATATAGCCATGTCCGTCTGTCCGTCTGTCCGTCCGTCTGTCCGTCTGTCCGTCTGTCCGTCCGTCTGTCCGTCCGTATGAACACCTAGATCTCAGAGACTATAAGAGCTAGAGTAACCAAACTTGGTGTCAACATCCGTCTAGTGTGTACGCTGATCAAGTTTGTTTCAAATTTTTGCCACGCCCACTTCCGCCCCCCGCAAATTAGAAAAAACTATATCTAGAGTTGTATTAAAGCTACAGTATTTATTTTTGGTAGACTCAATTATATAGCCAATATGTACCATCTGACCAAATTTGGTCGAAATCGGTCAATAAATATCGGAGATAATACGTATATATGTTTTGTACTGAAATTCTATGGGCAGCGGCAGCTGAAACGTGTGAGCGAGATAGCATGCGCATGTTGCTTTATACCGAATGACGCATTAGTTTCGTTCACTGTTATGAGTGAGCGAGAAAGCATGAATTTGGTGTTTCGGCTTGCTAGGAGAATTTTATAAAGTAATTTATATTCAATTAATGGGGATTTGGAAGGAGTTTGAGTTTATAAAATACATATATCTCTTATTGGTACAGGGTATACTCCAAGTCGGCAGGGACGACTTGCTTACTTCATTGTTTCTGTTTTCTGTGTTTTGTGTTCTGTTTTGTTTTTTTGGCCGTCTGCTACATAGAACACAACACACACATCAACTCACACCCACGCACAACAATGCAGTCGTACAATATTTATTTTTGTTGTAAGAAATTGGCAAAAAAAAGAATCTGACAGGCTTAGACAGAATACGACTTTAATGTACCCTTTAATCTAGGTTCTTTTGATTGCTTTTATTTCTTTTATCAAATAATTTTAACATTTGCATTTTGCAAGGGCACTAACCTTAATTTTAATTATAAAAATTGAAAGGATAAGAAAAATAGTAATCATATTTACTTACGAGTTATAGTTTTATTTATTATTAAATATTTTATATACCCATTTATAATGTTAGTTTATAGGGTATTAAAAGCAAATCCTTCACAGACATGGTAGAATATGCCCGATTGCTGGTAGTTATCATCAGGTGTTTTCATTTCATTTGTGAAAAATGTTTGCTCTAACCAAGATGATGAAATGAATGAAAGAGTGAACGAATGAATGAATGGTCAGTGAGATAAAAAGAGGAAGGGGGAAAGAGGGGTGTGGGAGGAGAGTGAGAGATTGAGAGATATAAATGATTGACTAGAATTTGTTGGCTAGGCTAGAGTCTGAGAATTGTAAAGAGAGAAAATATTTGTTTGTGTTTTTAGAAAGGAATAGAGTAGGTAGTGGGGAGAAGTGGTGGGGGGAAGGATTCAAGAATGCGATGCCAGATTTTAGCATCTGTATGCCACTGCAAAGTTAATTAACACAAATTTCACAAACTGTAGCTGGAACAAAAAGTTCATCTTTTTGTCACCTGATTGCATTGTCATCTAAACCATTGTGCGTTGACATTTTTAATTACATACAAACAGAGGGCGAGGTGTCTTGGCTTGTCTTACCTAATGCTGCTGCTGCCCTGTCCCAGCATGGCAGTCAGCCATCCAGTCAGGCAGTAGTCTTTATACTGGTGGCGAATGCCAAATGATGAATGAAAGCTTTCTGTATGTGCAGCGTGGAATGTGCAGTATGTGGCATGCATCATGCATATGCACTCTTTCAACTACCACCACCACCGCTCCGCTAGGGTTTTGGCAATGGTTTGTGGACCGCTCCATCAACAGTGCAAGAGAACAGGCTTAACCAAAGCCAGGCAAAAGTAGCATTACAAGGTTTTGGGTTGCCGGCGAAAAAAAAAAAAAAAAAAAAAAATGAATGTAGAGAAAGAACTGCTAGACGACTATGGTACACTTTGCCTCTCATGTGAGCAAACAAAGGACAAGCCAACAACGACTGAGAAACGAGATGATTCGAGTCGAGATGAGGGATGGGAGATGGGAAAAGATGAGGAGGAGATGAGATGAGTTGAGTTGAGTTAAGCAAGGCAAGGCTAGGCAGTGGCAATGGTGGCAGTCTTTTCTTTTTGTCGTGTTGCAGCTTTCAACACTAATGCAATTTGATGCCACACAAAACCGCAACGCCTCCACTTACACACACACCCATGCAGATTTGGTTTGTGAGCCAACAAAAGGAAACAACAGCAACATGCATGTAGTATAAAGGGGTGGAGGGGGGGGGACAATGAGAATGGTCGTATGGTAAATCCATAACAGAAATGGGTTTTCAACACATTTCCAGTGCGTTGCATAGTTTTAGGCGTTACCACGCAGACACACACACACACACACACACACACCCATTCACTAAGCCAGGCACTTGCGCCAAGACGGCGGCAACGTCATCAGAAATGCATGGGGCGCACAAAACCATGCTATTATTTTGTTCCACCAACAGTCTCTCTTTCATGCCCCGCCTTTGCTCGCTGTTTATTTATTTTTTTTTCGCTGTTTTTTTTGTCGTCCTTCTCGGCATTTCATTGGCAACCTGGTGTGTGGGTGTGAGTGTGTGCTGTGCCTGTGCCTGGTCTTTGCCTTATCATTATCATGTTGCTTCCGTTCAATAGCCACACCAACATCAACGTTTCTTCACGTTCTCTTGTTATAAACTAAATTTATGCAAATGTCGCATTTTGCTTTTCAATTTCGTTTGCCTTACAATTCATTCTTCCTTCATTCTTCCATTCTTCTCCCCTTCTTCCCCTTGTTGATGGTGTTTGCAACAAGTTCTATAGTTCTATTGCAACTTCTTGGCGTGTTTTCCTTGCACATTAAGCCAAACAGAGTTGTGAGAAATATGGGTGCCATTCTTTGCATAAAGTGCTGCGACTGCCGCCATCGCCGCCAACTCTATCAGCAGCCTCTCTGATGGTCTCCTCCTCCGGTTCTTTCTATTTACTTTCACTTGTCATGCAAAATCTGCAGAATTCCACTTGCACTGTAAAGCTTGCTTACATTTCTTTCTCCTCTTGCCCCGTCCGTCTCTCCGTCTCTCTCTCTTCCTTTTTTTTTCTTTTCTTGTTATTGTTGCCCAATGCTGCTGGCTGGTAAGTGTCACAAATCTAAACGATTTGAGCTTTTTAATGCGATTTGCTACGTCCATGATTGATGCAGCCAGCCATCGTCGTCCTTGTCCACATCCACATAAAAAGATGGAAAGGGGATGCTTAAGGTTGGGTTTGAAATCTCCAGATTGTGAAATATATGTATGCATGTTTATATACCATAAATGCATAAATGAGATTTTCATATTTTGTATTTGAATTGAAATGTAAATTAATGAAGTAAGCAAGTCGTCCCTGCCGACTTGGAGTATACCCTGTACCAATAAGAGATATTTTATAAACTCAAACTCCTTCGAAATCCCCATTAATCGAATATAAATTATTTTACAAAATTCTCCTAGCAAGCCGAAACACCAAATTCATGCTTTTTCGCTCACTCATCTCAGTGAACGAAACTAATGCGTCATTCGGTACAAATGAACGCAACGTGCGCATGCTATCTCGCTCACACATTTCAGCTGCTGCTGCCCATAGAATTTCAGTACAAAACATATATACGTATTATCTCCGATATTTATTGACCGATTTCGGTCAAATTCGGTCAGATGGTACATATTGGCTATATAATTGAGTCTGACAAAAAGAATTATGATAGCTCTAATAGAACTCATGTTATAGTTTTTTCTAATTTGCGGGGGCGGAAGTGGGCGTGGCAAAAATTTGAAACAAACTTGATCTGCGTATGGACTAGACGGATGTTGACACCAAGTTTGGTTACTCTAGCTCTTATAGTCTCTGAGATCTAGGTGTTCATACAGACGGACAGACAGACAGACGGACAGACGGACAGACGGACAGACGGACATGGCTATATCGACTCGGCTGTTGATGCTGATCAAGAATATATATACTTTATGGGGTCGGAAAATTTTCCTTCTGCCTGTTACATACATTTTAGCGACTTTAATATACCCTTGAACCCTACGGGTACAGGGTATAAAAAGTCAATCATAGATTTGTGCATAGCTATGCAGTCATTTGATCATTTAAATGATTGGCCATTTACCGATTTTAAAAATGTTAACATTATTTACTTGTCGACCCAAAGTATTAAACTTAAAATTAAATACAATATTTTATTAGTTGGTTGGGTTGAAAATGATATTTTAATACGATTCTAAAGCAGTAACAATTATACATTGTTATATCCTTTTAATCAATCATAATTAGTCACTCAATTGAACATTCACATCTACAATAGATTTACAAGTTTATATATATGTATATGTGAATTAAAGCCACTTTATAGAACTGGTTTATACAATTGTCAAGTTGTTGAGTTCAATGCTCGCGGCATTTGTTTGGTTTACTCCACTGTGTGTGACTCAGTACAGGTGGATAGTGAAATAGCCACCTGCTCATTAACTTGCACCTCATACTCTCTTAGTTATTGTGTGTGTGTGTGTGTGTGTGTGTATGTGGCAATGGCTCAAGGGCGTGTCACTACCGCCCTCCATCAATGTACAGGTTTTAGTGTTAGTGCAAAAATGTTCGCTTGATTTGCTAAGCGATTGCCACAGCTGCTGCTGCTGCTGCTCCTCTTGCTGCTGTTGCTGTTATTGCTATTGTGGCTATTGCTTCTGGGGGTGGAGGGTGACCTGCATGCAGCTGTATGCCGCGCATGCTCAGTGAGGTGGAAAACAGTGACAAGCACAAATGCCATGAACTTGCCACTATGGCAAGATATCGTGACAGGTTTGCAACTTATTGCTTTCAAATATGCCAAATATACATGGACAGGATGACCACAGAGAGGGGGGGGTGAGAACAAAAGGGAAAAAGCAGTGAATTGAACTAAATGAATGATGGAATTTAACTGCACATTAATCATAGTTTTGTGCTAGGCCGCCTAATTGTGTTGCATGTTGGATAAACTAACTAACGGAATATTTTGCATTACATTGCCCTGCTTCTTCTACACCCCCTCCTCATCATCATCATCCGTTTCGCTCTCATTGTGCTGTATTACATTTATTATCCTGGTGGATCGTAAAGCTGGACAAATTAACGGTTGGGTGGGTGGACCCAGGTCATGCATCAATGTCGCTTGTCGGGCGGTTTAAGAGTTAAAGTTGTTGTTGGACATTCATTACAAATGCACTTGGTTGTCCCCAACCATATGGTTGGCACATGTGAGCAGTCACAGTATATAGTTGCCGATGTTGCAGTCGCGTGTCATGGGCGCAGCAGCAACAGGAATTGCAACGTCAACGGCAGCGCGCATATCAAATATAAAAGAAACGGAAAACGAGAGGAGCAACATTGTTGGCTGGTTGGCTGGTTGGTTGGTTGGTTGGTTCGTTCGTTCGTTCTGTTCCAGAGTCAAGCAACGTCAATTTCCGTTTGTTGTCGTCATTAAAATGCAAGCGGACGACCACGGCTGGCTGCACTTTGCCTTTACTTTTGATAATGATAATGATGACGACAACTCGATGGCGGTGACGATGTGGACGACGACGACGTCAACGAATGGCCAAATGGAACACATGCACATTATGTGGAATTCTATTAATTAGTTTACCGAGCAGCGCGTGTAAGTGACACTTTTGTAGCACTTAAAGCAATTTGCTGTTAAATGCGTAAACAAACTGACAGGCACAACTGACAGCAGCCAGTCAGCTTCTGTCAGCGAGTAAGTAAATAGTTTATATATATATTGATATATATATATACATAAATATTGTTCTAGTTGATGCCTATGATTCAGTTTCTAATTTCTCTTTGACTAAGAGGTGGTAATCGATGCCATTGACAGATCATTCGTGGTTGTCAAAGAGAGAGGACCACCTTGGTCTAGTCTCTGTCTAATACCCTTTATTTATTAATTCAATGGGTATAAACAACTTATCAATCATGATAAAATGATGATAAAATACTAAAGGAATGTCTATATAGACACCTTGTCCTAGTATATTGTATACATATATTACTGTATGTTATATACTTTCTCAGGGTGTCGTTAAGTCGGATTTCTCCTTAAATAAGTCTGTTTTCTTTTTAAGTGTAATATGATAGGAAATCTGTTTTCAAAATTCAATATGATTATTTGTGAGCGGAGGAGGAAAACTTTTATTTAAAATTTGTCAAATGAAACCGTAAACAAGGCCGGAAATTTATGTATGACAATATATAAATATAAACTACATTCCAAGTGCATCTGCAACAAAATATATTTGGGCTATATTCCGATACTAAGTTGCTGTTGGTTTTTGTTGTTTTTAGTTGTTCCTTCTGTTTCTCAGGGTCATGCAAAAAGTTTTTTTTTTTTTTTTTGACAAACATTTGCCACTTTGTCATGGCAATTTTAATTTTCAACCAATTTCTCTTTTTTTTTTTTTGCTGCTGCTGCTTCTGATTTTGTACTTTGTGTTGTGTAGTATTCCATTCGACTTTGTTTTTTTTTTTGTCGTCGCTCGTATTTTAACAAAGTTGAAAAGTTTTTATTGGTTGAAAAGAGCAAGAATGGGGTGGGTTAAAAGAGGAGGGGGGGTTTGGGGGTAAGAAGTGCCAAATTGTGTGATGCTATATACATAGAAAGAAGGTTATGATTTATTTCACGGAACGAAATGAAGCCATCAAAAAAGCGCGTTGATATCGTTACGCAAAAACGGAAATGACAATGCTGATGGACGCCGCCTCGGCTGTTGGTTGCATCAAATGCAGTTGTGATTTTACTCTCCCTCACATACACCCACCCATCCGCACGTACACTCTCCATTTGCCTGCTATTGGGATGTGTGGGTTGGGTGGTGAGGGTGGTGTGGGGCTGGGGCGTTTGCAGGATGCCGTTAAAACGCGTGAAATTGAAAAGGCGAAAAATTGCATTGCCAACAGCAGTAGCATAAACGCTTTGCGTTGCAAAACTGTAAAATACTTTATGTGGGGCAATGCGCTTCCATTCCATTCAATGGCACCGATGAGGGAATTTGGTGGTGATGGTCCACGGATATATGATGGCCCGCCCAGCAGTTTCCTGGACATTGCAGTTGGTTTTATATTTGTTTATTTAACATGGACAATACGGGGTAGAGGCGGGGGATGCATTCCCATATTGATTTGCTGCTGATTGTCAAAAAGATCGCGATCTTATTGTTCCAAACCTAAGGTTTAAATTTAAATTGAAAAACAACTTTTATCTTTATTTCTTCGTATTAATCTTTTGAAAAACGTTTAAATTTCATCTTTATTTGTAATGGAATCTTATTTTTGTAGTTGGTAGTTTTTGCAATTGTTATTTAACTTTGCCTTATTATGCTTTTCAATTTCATTTTTATTATTTATCTTTCCATATAATACTTATAATATACCTACACTTATTATATATTAATGCATTTTATTTCCTAAAACCTAACCCCAATGCCTAGTCACACTACTAACCTGTCTATCTTTCTCTGTGTTTTGTTTAATTTGCATTTACAGGTAGCGACCATGATGTCCTGCCCTCTTCCTATGTCATTACCGATAACGATACCTTCAATACTTAAATCAGAATTCAAACCGGTTCAAATTGGACTTAAGGTAAGGTATCAATGAAAAACACAAAAGAATTAAATCAAAAGAAATTGAAAGGAAATGTTAGCTACTCTCTCTCTCTCTCTCCCTCTATATATATATATATATATATAAATAAATATATATATAAATAAATACATGTATGCATATTTACATATATGCATATATATGTACATATATATACAAAACTTATCTTCCGGTGGGAACAGCAGTGGAAGCATTTAAGGCAACATTTGTGTTCTATTATTAAATAGTAAATTAAGCGCATAAATGCGAAAATCATGCAAATCGGCAAATCTGCTCAACGTCGACCCAATGGCAAGAGAAAGTCAACAAGTGTTGCAAGCCAAATGCTAAATGTAAATGTTGCCAACAAAATTGGAGCAGCATCACACACATACAAGACAACCCACACACACATGTCACAAGTGATGGCTAGGGGAGAGGCTATAGAGGAAGGAAAAGAGGAAAGTGATGGTGTTTGGGCCCATTGTTGACATTATTGCAAAACACATACAAATACACCAGTATAGTAGACATCCAACACTCCTACAGACACCCACTCAAGCACACACACACACACACATATATATATACAAAATAATGTGTGGCACTAAATCAAATTGTTGCTGGCAAAGGACTTTGTTGCTGTTGCTTCTGCTACCCGCGGCTGCTGCTGTTTCTGTTGCTCCTTCGGTCTTCTCCGCCTCATTTGACTACAACTTTAATACGAAGTGATCACATTTTAATGATATCAAAATGCACTGCACATTGTTTGCCGCTGTTGTTGTTGTTGTTGCTGTTGAAGAATAATGATGTCAAAAGCTTTCTACAAAATGCGTCACGTTTGATAAATGCTGCAGCATATTTTTCTTTATTTTGTTATGTTGTGTGTTGCCTTGCCTTGCCTTGCCTTGCCTTGCGTTGTGATGTGTCCTTTCTTTTAAATGCCGCACATAAATCTATTTTTGAATGAAGGAGCAATATTTTTTTGGGGGGCCAGGAGGAGCAGTTTGTCTCTTTCCCCCTCTGTCTGTATGTGTGTGTGTGTGTGTGTGTATGTGTGTGTTGGTTCTTTATCTGAAGGAAACTGTGCTTATTGTGACCGTAATGGACGCTCGTTAGCGCTGGGTACTGCGATATGATTGAAGGGACATGGCAGCAGGAATAGCAGCTATACAGTAGCAGCAGCAGCAGCAGCAGTGCCAGGAGTTGCGGCTTTTGAGGGGAGTTTTAAAATAAACTTTAACCACTGCAATTGAATGATGAAGGCAAACAAAAAAAAAAAAAAAAAGGAAAGAAACTGTAGCATGCCCCAGGAGGCCTAAAGGAAAGGCTTAACCAATATAAATGCGCTTTTAATTTGTTCTCTTAGGTTGCCTTTGGCATGCCTTCTGTGTCTATCTCTCCCTGTCTGTTGTTCAACTCGCTTTCGTGTGTCTATGCTTTCTTTTGTTTTGTCAGTTTTGGTTTAATAAATGATATCCTGCAAGCACAAAGAGTGTGGCCACTACTACGATGTCCTTTTCATGGAAAATTACATTTTTGTAGCAGCAGCAGCATCAAAAACAAAAAAAAACCCGAAAGAAAAACCAAAAACCCCCACAAGTCACGTCAAAGTGTGGTAACAACAAAAGGATGCCAAAGGGTTGATGCGGGATGGGAGCAAAGATAAATATGCATTTGTTGCTGTTGTTGCACAAACTTGTTGCTGCATATCCTGTGGTAGTGGTTTGTTGGTTTTTTTTTGTGTTCCTGATTTCTGTCCTGCTGCTCTTTCTCATTTTTCAAAATGTGACAATTTATTAACACAATTTCATACATTTCGTTTAAGCAAATTATTTTTAATTAATAAATTCCAAACAATTGAAAATATATTTATTTATAAATTTATTCAGAAATGCATAAAAGTATGCTATGCTTTTGCGACTAGCAATAAATTTTGCAGCAATCAAAATAATTTTGCGCCATTTCCCTTTTTCTACCAATCATCGCATTCCCTGAGCAGAAAAAAGGCCAAAAAGTTAATGAGCAGCCAATAAATTGTTTATATTAAAAATTGTACGACACAATAATAAAAAAAAAAAAAAAAACGAAAGCAAAAATGCTGCTACTGAAACGGCTTAATCGTTGACAGCCCTTTAATTATGAGCTAAATGAACTGAACAAAGCAAGTCAAAACCCAAACCGACACTACCCCATGCCAATCCCAACTCGTTTCTACTTAACTCAACTGGACTGGACTGGACTGGACTGAACTTAACTCATCTCGGCCACGTGCTGATATACCGCGGCTAATTAAGGCAAATCACAGGCCAGGCCCCAGTGATAACCGGTGATGGGTCATAGCCAGTTCATAAAAGAGTAGACAAAAAATTAAAAAGAAAGGGAATCAGAATAAAAAAAAGCCAGTAGAGAAATTTATATATATTATTTAATAAAACGCCAGACAGACAACAAAAGTAGCCTCCAATTTAACGAGCTGCCAGCCGCGTCGGCTGTTAAACCCAATTTCCCGCCCTGAGGTGCCAAACGGTAGAAACTTACACTTGACCGCGCGGCATAAATCACAACGAAGGCACGGCACCCCCATCACAACCCCAACAGCAGTCCTCGGTGGAAGGGGTACTTAAGCTGATGTCTAGAGGAGGAGGCGTGAACTGCCCCGGAGTGCCATCTTCTTAGCTCATAAAAGAAGAGGGGCGTTTAAAAAAAGAAAGACACAAAAAGGAAAAAAAAAAGCGAGCACAGCGTAAAGGTGCGCTGGAAAAAATTATATTTAATAACACGAAAGATAAGACAATGAAACGGAAATAAGGAGAACAAAACAACAGCAAAAATGATGCAAGAAAAAATACGAAAATGGCAAATTTTATAGTCTTGGGGGAGGCTTGGATGGGGATGGTTAGCATCCATCTCTAAAGTATTCAAAATAGTAGATAAAATAACTTGATTTTTTTTTATGGAAAAGCTGTTGCAAATTGAATTAAATTATGCTGGTTATTAACAATTTATGTTTGCAACGGTTATAAAAAATAAAACTAGACCAAAGCAATTTTAAAACAATTTTAAAATAAAAGTTAAATTCTAGTAAGTCAATCTCAGAAATTAGAATTATCACATCTCTAGTCCAATATAATATATGAAAATAAGTAGATAAATAAAATAATTCATTATATAAGCTGATCTAAATCAACTTAATTTTAGAGACTTACTCCTCTTGAAAGATAAATGAGTTAATTACTTTAACTAAAAAAAAGACTTTCTTGACACAAAAGGGAAAACTTTTATTTGTATTATTTATATTTCGATCAGACTAAGAATCGAAATGCAGTATGAAGAGGGGGGTCACCCTTCAGTTATAAATTAAACTTTAACTTTAATAAAAGTTTTAGCACACCGAACCATGTCTGAAGTGGATCAGGGAATCTCTTTGGACCTAGGGAATATTATTACAACGTTTTTCCCTGTCAGGTTTTAGTTTTTAAGTGCCAGTTAAACGAATTGGTAACTGGACCTTGCACCTGTTTATGGGTCGTCTAAAGCAGTCTTGCTGCCATGTTGTACTTTTATCTGCAGCAATGTTTTTGATAAGTTGGCAGGTCTTTGAGCTTAAGAAGTTCCGGTTTAATAACATTTTTCGCCAAGCCTAGACGCATGACGATGACAATATATGTACACTTTAACTAGCCTTTGGTCCTGTCATACCACTAGCCAGTCCATTGCACTTACCCCGATTTTAACCTGACCTGGTTGACTGGCCAGAACTTCCGCTTTTGTGTTGTTCCCTTGTTCCTGCTGTTTTCTTATTTTTCCTTCTGTTTCATTCGCATACATTTGTTTTCCTTATGCTTCTTATTAATAATTTAAGTTACGCTTTACGTAAGACGACGCATTGTTGTTTTTTTTTTATTGTTTCTTTTCTTATATCTTTTCTTGTTTGTGTGCCTGTCTGTTTATCTGTCTCTCTGACTCTCTTTCTGACTGTTTGTCTCTCTATCTGACTGGCCTTCCTTGCCGTCCCGTTTTTTTTTTATCCTTACAAAGGATTGCGTTTCAGTTACATTTCGAGCATTGCGTTAAGCGCCGTTCGCCCAACATTCAACCACCTTAACCATTCCCCCTTCCCACTTTCCGTGTTCTTCCCTTTTTCTGTATGTTTTTTTGTTATTATTGTTGTTGCTGCTGGCTTTGTTTTTTATTTCCACTCAAATTGTTTTATTTGCAGCCCAGACCCCAGACGCCTGGCTTTATTACAGCGATTTTTCTTGAACGCATTTCGTGAGCTGAGCTGAGCTGAAATTCAGACCGAGGTCGAGCTGTATCTTTATTTTTTACCTCGTTTGTACCTTCTGTAATTTTTATGATATTATTTCTCTTCAAACCCCAACCCCGAATTGCAACCCCTCGGCTGCTATCCCCCCATCCACCGTAACCAACTTTTGATATGCGTTTCCTCTGTGCTTATTTCTTTCTCATTGTCGTCGTTG
Organism: Drosophila sturtevanti; assembly: GCA_018150375.1. NCBI lineage: Eukaryota > Metazoa > Arthropoda > Insecta > Diptera > Drosophilidae > Drosophila > Drosophila sturtevanti. The sequence goes on along the minus strand of JAECWJ010000527.1, from coordinate 3,810,743 downwards.
TTGTTGTTGACTCGGCGTCATTTTCTTTATTATTGTAATTCATATAAAAATACAGTAGTAGTTGTTGGCTGCCTTTTGTGTTTGCCTTTTGCGTTGGATAAAGAATAAAGAATGAAACCTTTTCCAGAAATTAAAAAGAAAAAGCGCAAAAGAACGGCTAACCGAAAACTGCCAAAATCCGTGCCTCACACATTAACCCAGCCCACCATCAAGAGGCCACTGTTACATGATGATGAGATTGAGCGTGTGTATGTGTGTTAGTTTGTCCTTTTGTTGTTGTCCTTGCCAACCATTTGGTTTTGATTTTCTTTGCCTTTGGTATAGGTATGTGAGTGTGTGTGTGCGTGTGTGTGTGCGTGTGTGTGTGTGGCAAGCGTTAAAAATTATAGTTATTTAGTGTGATTGTTGTTGTTGTTGTTGTTGGTGGTCTTGTTGTTTGGATGTAATTTGTTTTCCTTCAGCATAATAAGAAACTGCTGCTACTAACGCATTTGACATGCACACACGCCATCTTTTAAAATGAAAATTGCGTTGAGCCATTAGGCCATACAGAAAGGAAAACCCGTGAGAAAGAGAAAGGGAAAGAGAGTCAGTGTGTGAGTGTGTGAGTGTGGGGCAACAGGCAGTTGCCTAATTATTCCCCCGCGTACATCATTAAAGGAAAAATATTATAGCATGCTTTTGTGCGTGTCCAAACTATTAAGGCACACGCAGTTACCAGTTACCAGTTACCAGTTGGCAGTTGGCAGTTAGCCAAAAGAGAGAGCAAGGCATATTATACTTATACTCTATATACATATAGGAATAACACGAAAAGAGCATAAATACTTCTAAGATGTTTGTTTGGCAAGGACTTGTTGTAGTTTTTCCTTTTATTTTCCATTCTCATTTTTATGTTGCTTTCTGTTCTTACCACGCCTTGTTTGTTAGTGTAAGTATAAGTCAATTCCACAACTATCTACCATACAAACACACACACACACACAAACACGCACAAAACTTGTGTATAGAAATCGAAAAAAGGGATAGACATTAATTTCAATTAAGGCGTGTCCGCCCCCAATTGAAACGCCCCCATGTTTAGACACAAGCTCAAGTTGTCGCTCTTGCTGCTGCTGTTGTTCTTCTTCTATTGCTGTAGCTACTTGTCGTCTTGTCGTACGCTGAATCGTTGTCCTGCCACATCCTTGCCTGCCAGCAGCATTCCAGTCATGCTGTTGTTCTTTTAAACATGCGTTGTTTGCTATTCCGTGTGTATGTGTGTGAGTGTGTGCATTAATTATTATAGTTGTATTTGCTGCTACAAAAGGGCAACACAAGGAGAACAACATCTTTGCCACAGTCCCAGAAATTACACGGAATGATGCAATTCCCAGATGTCTCGTTAAAATTTCAAAATGCCAAGGCGGCAAATGACAAAAAAAATAATAAAACATAGCATACATCTTAGGGTAGGAAAGTTTAGATGGTAGATTTTGGTCAGGCAATAAATAGTTCAATTTTTTATATACTAATAAGATTGGGACAACAACAGTTCTTAAATTTTTCTCCCTTTAATTTATCTAAGCATCTGTCAATTTTAAGATCCTTCAAAAAATATTAAAAAAAAGAACTTTTTTGTATTCCATAATTGAAGTCTTAAAGCTTGTTAACAAACAAGCCAATTACTTGAGGTTCAAATGATTTTTCTTCTATCAACAATGGGCGAAACAGCTGCGACCCAAGCCCAATGGCTTAAAGCCAGGTCCACAACCCCCTACCCAACCCAATACAACACAAACCCCCCCCGTTTCTCTTCTGTTCTTCTGGTAACCCTTTACCAGGTGTTGGGGGCAAACAAGGCTCAACTCTAGCACGCTCTGAGCCCGGCCAAGGTGTATGTATATATGTTAGTATACAAGAACACAGGCATATACACACATTGTTGGTATCGCAGCATTGTTGACTTTGGCTTTACAGTTCAATATTTATTTTCGCGATTTTCACGCCGAGCATCCAGAAAGATTGCTTTCTTTTCGAACGATGGTTCCCAAAATGAAATGTGAAAGCAGAAACAAAGGAGTCATCGTTGTCGTTCTTGCATGTGGACATAGCAAACAAACGGACACATGCATTAGTTGAGCTTAAATGTCCTCGTCCTGTCTCTCTGTATTTCTATCCCTTTCTATCATAGTATGTTTGTCGATAAAGGCAGCATTGTCTGCAGGTGCACGCCGAAAAACTTGTTGACCAAACTGAAAGATAAACACCCTCACCGACCGACACACAAACGACAAACGGCGAACGACGAACGACAGACGGCAGACAGACAGACGAAAGAGAAACTTTTGCTATGTGCAAAGTGTTGGACAAGGACAAACATTGCCTTTTGCCGAAATAAGCATTATAAAATTTACAAAAAGTTTTCAATTGAAAGCGAAACTAAGTAAGGGATTGTAGGGAAAGTTTTCAAATGCCAGCCAACGATGGAGAAATTATGAGCACACACCTTGAGACAATGTCGAAAAACTGACTTTACTTATTTTACCTTTTCCCTCTCTAATCTCCCTCCTGTCCGGAGTCTAGTCCTGTCTTGCCTGCTTTGCGATTTATTTGCATGTGTGCCTATAAATTTGTAATAAAAACTGCAAACGACCGAAAAGACTGACGATGTCAGCCAACCAACAAGCCATACCCGTCTAATACAGTCATCAGTGAAAGGGTGTGACCCAAAAAAAAAAAGACAAAAAGGAAAAAAAAAAATGAAGCAAAGAAAGGTTGACGCTGGCTGGCTTTTGTTGTAACTCATTTGACATTATTATGTACACTTTTATGGCTGCCAAGGATCAACGTGCGAGTGCCACTGACACAGCCAGTTGCTCTGTTTTTAAGGAAAGAGTGAGTGAGTCAAGAACAGAATGTGCCTTCTACCTACTCCCTCTAGTTGTAAGTAAGCATATTGATGCTACTGACGGTTGGGGGCGTTCTCTTCTAGGCATTCGGGCAGGCGGCACATCACGCGTGCACATCAATAAATTTCCATGTGTCTCCTGTGGCCATGTCCGGGATGTGAGGCCCCACTCGTTGTGGTGACTTTACCGGTCCTGAGACTGCTGTGGGCCTGGCTTTTGTTGTAAATTCTTGCACAAAGCTATAGGTAATTATTATTTTGGTTTATGATTTGGAGCATCTTTAGAATTTTCGCCGTTTATTGCCAAGGTGTTTTTCCTTTTGGCATAAAATTTAAATTTGAGAAGTAGGCCAAACAATGGAAATACATTTTATTGCATATTCTTGGTTCTTGGTTTAGCCTTTATGGCTCGTCGAATAGTTAATGCGCTTTTCATGTTGACTTTTATTTGTGTTAGCTCTCTCTCTCTCTCTCTCTCCCTCTCTCCCTCTCTCCCCCTCTCTCTCTCTCTCTCTCGCTCTCTCTCTGTATGTCGTTGATTAGGCCAGAATATGAATTTGAGTTCTGGTTTGCTTGCTGTGCTCTTTGCCATACATAAATAACAGTTAAAAAGGCAAATGTCAACACAAGCCATTGCCAGCAAAGTGGAGTGTAACAATAAAATGGAATAGAAAACTTTCAAATGGCTAACGCCAACATCATGTTTCTCTGCGTGCACAGTGGAAAGGCTAAGATCAATTTATAAATACCAATAAAAGTTTCATTAAATTGCAAAACATATCTACGAAATTGTAGGATTCACTTAACCGAAGTTAGATTGCAGAATAGGAATAAGAGTCGTTTACCTTTTGGAGCAATAGAAATAGGGCACAATGATTCTTTATACTTCTGATACTTCCAAATGTTGGATTTGGGTTTTGAAATGCTTAAATGTAGCTATCAATTAATCCTATTCCATGGACAATAGTAGAATAATGAGAAACTTGATTATATAAAATACTTTGGATCATCTACCTATATATAAATAATTACAGGAGATAAGTACGTATTGCATTCAATTAACTTTTCCTATCGAATAACAAATATAGTAAAGCTTTCCGCTAGAATAAGTATTATTAAATTCTTGTAGTTTTTTAATCTTTTAAACATTTTCTCGAATTTAAACACATTTTTTGGCATTTTTATTTTAAGCTTTAAACATTTGCGCAATTTTTTGTTTTATATTGCCACTGTAGGCAACATAAAAGTTGAAAATCATAAAAGAAATACAAGCATATAGCACATGTATACATATATATATACATATGTATTTATATATATATATATATATATCTATATATGTACATAAAATGTGTTTCGCAGACGATATTCGCGTTCGTCGCATAGAAAGGAAATACACAAATATTGACATTGGTTATGCGATTGGCGTTTGCTTGGGCTTTTCTTTATCCTTTTACTCGATGGGGGGGGAGTGTGGCTCAGTGTGTATGTGTGCGTGTGTGTGTGTGTGTAGAAGGTTCGCACTTAAGGAAATGTGGCAAAGATTTTTACCTTTACGATGTCAATATAAATTTGTATTTACATTACATATAATAAAAGCCAAAGTCAACTCCTATTAACCCGATGCGACTCGCATGATGCAACAAAAACAATCTTCTGATTTATGACACAAAGAGTGCACTCAAATACAAAGGCCAACAACAATAACAACACTAGGGCGGGCAAAGAAGAGGGGGTGGTGAATAGGTTCGGAAAAGTCAGCTCTAAGAGCAATATACATAGGCGACGTTTTTAATTCCATGGATAACAAAGCACTTGTGGCAAAGTCCTCCCACACACAATAAGAACGGAAAGAGGATGGAAAGAGGGAACAAAAATGGCGGTAAATAGCGCAAAATAGAGCAATAAGCCGAGCCAGCAAGCGAAAGTCCTGGCAGATAAAAATCGAACTTAAGTGCAATGGGCCATGGGGGCCTTGGTTTGTGTGGGCCATGTGGATGCAACAGCAGTAAATGTGGCAGCAGCAGCAGCAACAGGCGCGAGCGATAACTATTTCTAATAAAACCGCATGACAGCCATTTGCTGCTGTTGCTGCGCCGATATATGAAACCCCTTTTAACGGACTAGGTAGAGAGAAGAGTGTGTGTAGATAGAGGATATAGGAAAACAAGGGAGAAAGCAATGCAGGATTATTATTGTGCTGCATCCTTGCCTTCTTTTGCCCATAAAGTGTCATCATAATATATGCCCAAATCGTTGTTGGGAGCAAGATTATTGGCATTGCTGCCACAGAGAAAGAAAGTTGGCCATATGGCGTCGATTATATAATTGCTTAATTACTCAAATTCTGGTTGCAAAAGTTCAGAAGCCACTCGAAAACTTGCAGCAGCAGAAAATTAGCCATTATATTCAGAATGAAAATAACTTTGCCAACTCTGACTCAAGTACAAATGAGACAGAGGCGAATTATGAAATGCGGGAAAAGAAGGAGGAGAAAAAGAAGAATTTGGCAATTGAGTTGGGTGCAAAAATCACAGCCAGAAATCGGTGTGAAATACTTGTGGGTTCAAGTACCAGGAACAGCCAACAATATTTTTTTCTCGTTCTACCATCTACATCGTCCTTTTTTGCTGCTTCTCCTAGAATTTAAGCATTATTGAAAACTTTTTGCATACTTAAGGCAAAAGAAAGAAAGAAAGAAGAAAAAAAAAAGCCGTGAAAATGAAGGAGGAGGGGGGAAGCTGTATAAAGAACCCTTTTTTTCAAAACTCTTTTTCCGCGCTCTTTATAGAAATTGTATGCAGATTCTGGCACCGCAAATTTCCTGGCTCGTTCCTTATTGTCGCTTATTGCTCATTGTATCTCAACTTTTTATATAATAAGAATAAGAGAGAGGGGTGACTACACAAGAAGGATAGAGTATTTATTTATATATTTTTTTTTTTTTTGTATGCTCAGATTTTTGTGTGTATGTACGCTTTTTTTTGGCTATTTGGGTGGGTGTGTGTTTGTTACCCGCAATTTGTCTTAAGTGGCAGAAAACGTTCGCCCACTCACACTGATACCATCCGCTACGGCCAATACTTTGCCATTCATTGCGTGCACACCAGGCCTAAAAAAGTAAAAAAGTAAAAAAACAAAAATAACAACAAAAATGGAAAACAGAAAGAAGTGTGAAAAAAGCGTAGAAAACGCCATAAAGTATGCAAAGCATTTGCATTTAGCATTCAACAAGACAAACACAAAATGAAGTGCGAAGCCAGAAGCCGCGACAAATTTCCAACTACCAAAACCAAACCGAACCGAAGAAGAAGAAAATCAATCTAGTTAGTTAAGGCAGCGACATAATGATACCCTCTACATACAACGCTTTTAAATATATTTAAATAAATTTCTTAATTTGAATGAAATATTTATATAAAATGAAGATAATTTGGAAAACAAATCGCACTAATTAGTTCTGTTGTCAAGGATTTAAGATATAGTTCAGCAACAAAAGCTTTTGCTTTTTTTCCTTTTATACATGCCGAGAACTTTGATATACCCTTTAGCCTATTGGTTTGAAAGGGTATTAAAAAGGATGCATAGGAAAAAAGGGTTGCTATTGCCGCTGTTGCTGCCTTTGGGCCCGACCATGAACGTTTTTTTCCCGTTTTCATGCCAGCGGCCAGAAGCAGGCTTTTGTGCTGACAAATTCAGGCGTGATAAGTTTTATGTGCGCTTATTTGACTGTTTTTAAATAGACCCCCAGAACCGAAAGCAGAACAAGGGCCAAGGAGTCTCTTCGTTTCCTTTCTTTTTCATTCTTTTCTGTTCTCTGTGAGTGTTTTTTTTTCTCCTTTTTCTAAGTCCTTGCCACGCAAAAGTTAAATAATTGATGTTGACAATCAACAAGGCAAATAAAGTAGAAGGCGATGAGAGAAATGAATGAATGCGCCTTAGATAAAATGGGCCAAGTAGAAGTGGTCGGTGGTTGGTGGGTGCGGGTGCGGGTGCGGGTGATGTGGGTGTGCGTCCTTACCGTACCCCTTTTCTTGGTCTTGGCTTGTTCTATGTTTTTTTTATTTGGGAATTAATAAAGGCATTTTTGTTGTTTTTATTTTATGTTAAGCTCTCTTCTCCCTTTCAAGTGGACAGAAGAAGCCGCTTAATTCAAACCATTTAAAATAAATTAAATTTATTTATGAGATCAAATTTTGTAAAAAAAAATGTAAAGAAATAAATTTTATGAAATGGGAAACTTTTACCCTTGTTGGTTGGGGCGAGGGGGTGGTGAGCCATTTACGAATTTCAAAACTGTTCTGATTATACTTGTTCATATTATACTTGCAATAATACTTATATCAAAGTTCATATATGTATATATATATATATATAACGATTTATATATATACATAGTTACTTACCTATCTTTACCTATAAATATTAAAATCGCCTTGAATATAATGCAAGAAAAATTTAACCCAAAAGAAAGGAAAAACGAAAATGGATAAGATAAAAATGTGTCAATTGGGAAATCTATTTTGCGGATTTGCGCGCACCACTCAATCAAAGGCTGCGCCTAAAACGGCCCACAAAATACACATATGAATACAGGCAGACATACACACACACAGATAACAACACAGACACACACCTGAGCGCTGAGATGTCCACACATAAATAAAACATTTGCGGACTTGGCCAAAGGATGAAATGAGAGATGGATGACCCAACGGCGCAAGATGACAGCAACTGCAGAAGAAGGGCGAGAGCCAACATACAGGAAAATCCCTTTACGGCAAGCAGGGGATGAGAAAGAGAGGAAATGCGTACAAAATGAAACAACGCTCTAAGGAGGTGGGTCATTTAGATGATGGTTAGAGGGGTGAGGAGGGGGCGTTGGTATGAAGGCCTGAGAACGCGTCCGTCCTCCCCCAATATTCCTTAGTCTGTCTGTCTTTGCCTTTGCTTTGTGTGCGCTTGGTCAAGCAGATACACTTTTCTTTTTCTGGCTGTGGGCATAAAAAATCCTGAATTCTGAACACTTTTTGAGACATGACCATTTCAGCATGCAAGCTGAAATTGAAATTGGAATTGGTAAGAATGAGAGGAGTAGGAGTAGGTCTTTGTGGAGGGGGGGGAACGTTGGAGCAGAAGCAACAACGACGACGATGACGACAAAAAAAAACGAGGCGAAACGAAAATGAATTCTCCAATGGCTGCTGCTGTTGCTAACTAGAGATCCAGCGAGCCAAAGAACCAGCTGGCTTCCTGCTGGGCTGAACGCATTTGGCTGGTGGCATAATTGGCGCTTATTTCCTGGACAGCTGGACGACAATAAGATGGACAAACGGAGCAACAGACGATGGACGGACAAACGGAGGAACGTCTGCGTCTCATTTCGTCAAATGTTTTGCGTCCTGTGTCATTTTTATTGGTCACTGGAGGATGAAGAAGAGGTTGAGCAAAATACAGATGCTTCGTGAGAGGTGAGGAGAAAGGGACGTGGTGGGTGGGCGGTGGCAACTTTGTCATCGTTGCTCTGTGATTGACAGCTGGCAAAGTTTTCCTTTTCCTTTCAGAAAGATTATGCATAAATCTCAATAAATTTCAATGAGAGTAGCAAAGTTAGTTTTGTGTGATTTTTTTTTATTTTGCTTCTTTTTTTTTTTTTTTGTTTTTTGCTGCTCGTTTTGGCCTTTAAACTGATTTCATTTTATGTTTTTTTTTTTTGATTTAACTGCACGCAAAGGTCTCAGAACAAAAATTTTTGTTGCATCCACTCGATGGCCTCGCCTCTTTTTCCTGCTTCTCTTCTTACCCTCTTTTCCTTAATGTTTATGTGCAACTTTGTCAAATGAAGCGTATTAAAGCCAAAACTTTTAATTGGTCAAATGGCTGACATATTGTGCACTTAAGTGACTTTTACACACATACACTAAAAGAGCTGTATGTGTGTGTGTGTGTGTATGTGTGTGTGAGTCTGTAATGTTGACTTTTGCACTTTTGACGAGTCAAACAAACTAAACTTCTAAGCGGATTTTCGACATGTTTCAAACCTGCTTAGATGACTCCAAGGTAGAGAAAGGAACACACACACAGACATACACAACACACAAAGAGAGAATGAACGAGAGAGAATGAGTGAGCTTAATTGGAAATACCTTTAGCTTATTCATTACTTTACTCCAATCCATCCATCCCTCCAACTGTGCGTTTGTCTGTCGGATAATATAAAAAATATCCATATAATCATAATGCATTAAACTTGGCAGCAAAGCGGCAATTTTCAACGACCATTTAAATCTGAAATATTTCAAGTCAATCAAGCAGCTTAAAAAGCGTCAAACAGTCAATAATAGGCAGTTAGACAGACAGGCGGACAAAACAGACAAGCAGGCATGCGAAATGAGAATGAAATCCTTAAGGATGCCAGAAAGTCAAGCGCAAAATATATTTATGTTTTGATAAAATATGCTAAAAATGAGATAAGTAGCATTAAATCCCATTGGAGCCTACAGAAGAAGAAAAACAACAAGTGCTGCTGACACACGCTAGTGTATAAACACACACACAAACACACAGACACACACTCGAACAAGCACAACCACACCCCAATACTGACTGACACACTCTTGTATTTGTCCATCGTGATGGCAGGGATTCAATTTCTCAAAGAGAATTTTTAAACAACTCTCAGAGTTGGGTGAAATTCTGCGTAGCATTGCAAGTAAATTACAATTGAAGTGAATTTTTCATGGTGTCGACAGCAGCAACAAGACCAGCGAAAAGAGCAAACAGCTAAGACAGTCAGCCCTTTTAGCTGTTATTGGCCTTTGTGTATACTCTGAAACTATATAAAACCAAAGTCGTTTTTAGAGAGAAAGAGAGAGAGAGAGAGAGAGAGATAGAGTGAGAGAGAAAGTGAGAGACGTAAGCAGCAGTCGAGGGAGTCGAAAGTGGTAGAGAGGAGAACTCAAGTTCGAGTCAAGACAAGTTGAATTGAAACCTCAACGAGAGCCGAAAAAGATTTGTTGGGTGCAAATTGAATGAAAGTGGCAGAAAAAATGTTGCTGAATTATGCAACAGCATTTCCTGATGTATAGGATAAGCTAATTTGTGCACATAAAAGCGAAAAAGGCAATCCAATCTTTACTCTGTGATATGAGAGAACTGAGAGGGCAAACGTTGAGGAGCAAGGACTCAACGGGAAGATGGACTTAAAGCTACGTACATAACATACAAGTATATACATATACATATAAATATATATATATGTATTATCTACATAGTAGATCAACTTCTTCTATATATTTATCTATTGGGTGACAATGTGTTGTTGCCCTCTGATGACCATATTGGATTCGTTCATGTTGTTGTTGCTGTTGTTCTCGTCTCTTGACTGTTGTCTGTCGTCCATTTTAAAGCTAATAGCAGCCACTTCATTTGTGTTACTCGATGGCACTTCACACGTGACAATGACAACATGAAGAGAAGCAGCAGCAAGCCGAATAGCAAACCCAGAACCCGGCATCAAAAAGACACACGCACTACACACGCACACACACACATACATAGATAGCTGCTCCAAGTGTCTAACTGAGGGCGAAATTACATACTGCTGGAGTGTGTGAGTGAGTTACCAAGAGCTATATGTTGTGTGGTATGACTGCAAGTTTACAAAATCTTCAAAATAAATACGAGAAGCAGCCAAAGGCAGCATCTGCCACTAGGGATTTGCATTAGCAGCTCGCTTTCCTCTAATGGTAAACATATGCAAAAGTAACGAGCGTGCAATGGGACCGTTAAAGTGCGACACTCTTCAAGGATTCAGAGTCACGAATCAGAAGTAGCAATAGCAGAAGCAGCCGGAGCACCAGTCAGCACCATCAGTAAAAGATCTGGGGATACGAACACATTTTATCAGTTTTATGTAATTGTGCGTGTTAAGCTAGCTTAAGCAAATTGTGTGTGTGTGTGTGTGTGTGGGTTATCCCCCCTCCTCTCCCCTCTCCTCTTTATACAATCAATCCCGCTCAATGCAGTTAATTTCTTCAATATCTCAATTCATTACAAATCGTGAATGTGTTAAAGCTGATTGAAAATATGAATGAAAGAACAATACAAAATTAATGAAATATAATCATTGATCTTTTTATATCCTTGATCATTGAACATGTCCACCTACAATAATGGATGTTTTGCTACCTATTTTTAAAAATTAATTTTTTTTTTTTTTAGTTCGTTAATAAAATGTGTTGTTAATTAGATAATTAGTTGTTGTCAGTGTGTGGTAATTACGATGACATGATTCACTTTTAAAAACTTCATGCAAAGTGCAAGTGTTTTTGAGAAATAATGTTGCAATTAATGGCAGGCACACGTCGGAGCAATTTGTGCAATATGACAGAAAGTGTTTCGCTTTTTCTCTTCCTTGCACGCTCTGCGTCTGTGTCTCCTCCTTTACTTTTCCGCTGGTGTAACGCCTTGAAATTAACACTTTTCAACCTAATTTGATATTCATGCATTCCTCATGAGACTGAAGGCGCGCGGGCTCGCTCAAGTGACTCAAAAAGTAAAACTTTATCCCAGCAAAAAGACTGACATAGAGCAGCGACTCAGGGTCGGGGAAGTGGTTGGATCGTAGACTTTGTTGCATTGGCATTGCCGCCATCAGAAGAAGCTTGGAAAAGTGTGAAAATTCCCCAACTGCGTTGTGCCGGCTCACTGGCATCTCTTTGGGATATGTTTTATTTTTATTTTTTTTTTTATTCTTTTTCTTTTTTCCCGTTAATTTTGCAGCCATGTTAATGATAAAAGCCAACAAAGGCAACAGCAACGACTCGGCTGTAAGCCGACCGGGTTTAGTCCCTTTTTGAAAGCAGGAACGCACAGCAGCAGCAGCAGCAGCAGGCAGCAACGTGTACTTGCGTGTGTCTGTGTAAGCCTTTTTGACGGCCTCGTCCAACATTTCTTTGCATATAATTAAAAAGGCAGCGAGTAAAAGTAAAAACTTGCAGGCAGCCATAAGTTGCTAAAACCGCGCCCCCACCCCCGCTTGTTTTAGACATCTGCGTATTGCTTTTTTTTCGGTTATTCTTTGTTATTGTTTACTTCGCCGTCAGTTCCCCGCCCAGTTTTTGCGTTCTCGGGTCTGTTAAACATTTTGTAATTTCAGCCACAACATATTACGCCTTTAAGCTGTTTTAATGCCCATCATCGGCAGTTGGCTCTTGCCTCTTGGTTGGTTGCATTGCTTGTAAGCCTTTTAAGCCTTACTCTACTTTTTCGGTGCGCGTGTCCTTGGTCAGGCTCAAACTGGCGTCCAAAAGTTGGCCCACTGAGAGCAGAAAGTGAAAACGGAAATCACAAATTGCTTCGTTTTCATATTTTTCATTTCCCTCAATATAATATCCATTTCCCCCATGAGATTCACCTAATTTCATTGTATGTAATTTAACGGTTTTTCTATAGAAAATAAGTGTACATATTTTCCATCCCTCGTTTGTTTCATCATCTATTAGTGGGTAATATTTTATGCATGTGAAAAACATACATTTTCCATTCTACCTACCACCCTCCCGCATTTACTTTTCCTGTTCTTATTGAGATTCGTCAATTTTAATTTGCATTCTTAGTTACCTTTTCATATATATATATACATATATATATATATATATATATATATATATATATATATATATATATATATATATATATATATATATATATATATATATATATATATATATATATATATATATATATATATATATATATATATATATATGTGTGTATGTATGTGTGTTGGGGTGTAATCGAGGGATTCGAGGAAAAGAAGTTTGTCACAATTCAATCGGGGAGGCTTTAATAAATAAATACGAGTCGAAAATTACATTTGCCCCCGAGGGGGCAACATCTCCCAACTCTCAGCTCTCCTCTCCTTTACCCTTGTTTTTCTCTCCTTCACTTTTACTTGGTAAAAGTTCTCTGTTCTCATATGTGAGCGCAAAAGATTTGCCAGTTGCCTGGTATCGTTTTTTTTTTATTTTTTCCTTTTGCCAATTTGCAAATTTCCACAAAGGGGTGGCGAAACGAGGAGAGAGGTGGAAGGGGAAAGAGAAAGGAAAGAGAGGGGCAGACAAGCGGTAAAGCAAATAAACAGTTAATGCTTTTATGCAAATTTATGCCATTAACACAAATAAGCAGCCAGCCGAAATTTGAAAACAATTTGTCACTCAAAAGTCACTTTGGCTCCTTCCTTCTTCATCTTCATTCTCTCATTCCCATCCTTTTCCTCTGCTTTGCTCTGCTCCTTTTCACGTGTGCAAATGAAAATGTGACACAAAAAAGGAGAAAAACAAAAAGTAAAATCAAAGCATAAATGACAAGTGCAGAAAATGTATCTAAGTGCCCCCCAGGCATCAAGGAAAACAAAAGAACCCATAAACTGACTTTGATGTACCGAAGTTTTTATGTCCTTTCTGGTTCTTGACTATGCCATAAAATCATAAAAAAAAAATCATGACGTATCTATTTATTTATATGTATCAATAAGATGAATCATTAAGTCGAAATGATTCAGGAAAATCTTAGATCACAGACATCATTGGCCATCAATTGGGCAAATAACTCAAACTGATTTCGGTTTAAAAACTAAAGATGTATAGTCTATATAATATAATGTTTGATTCTTGAGCGATCCAACATCTTTTGATATCGTATTTCAATAAATACTTCAACTATTATAGTAGGGAAACATATTGAATCTTTGACTCATTTGAGGCAATTCAATTTGAAAAGAATTAACTTGAAAATAAATAGTAAAATATTGCTGATCATGATCATATCTAGATAAAATCGAAGATTCTGCTTGTGACAAACAAATGATAAATTTTATAATACTCCTGACAAAATGATAGAGCATAGAAACAAATAAAGAAAAAACTGCAAATGAAGAGATGCCTAGTCAGTGCTGTCGTGTGTTTTTAGATTGAGGAGGGGGATGAGAAGGAAACAAGGCGACTGGTAATGACAACAGCAACATTGAGAGCGACAACAACAAAAATAACCAACATCTCTCTCTCTCTCTCTATATATATATGTATATATATACTCCCAAAAAATCAAAGTCACTGAAAATTAAAAGTAATTTGTTTGCTAAAACACCCAAGACATTAGGTTGCTTGCTGCTGCTGCTGCGTTGTATGTGTGGGTGTGGGTGTGGGTGTGGGGATGGGGATGGCAACCAAATTGAAATGTGAAACTCATGCCAACTCGTGGCAAAAAGACAAAAAAAAAGTACGCCCGGCAAGTGTGACGGTTATAAATAGAGTAGCAAATTTTATACAGATTAAGCCATTTCAATAGAATCCAAATTAAAAGTGAGAGTTCTAAATGTGCAACTGAGAACAGAAATGTCACACACCTCAATGAAATTAATTTTTGATACTGCTAAGAAAATCAAGTCTATTTAATTTCAAGAAGTCTTCACTAAAATTATATACAAATTGCTTTTTTAATAGAGAGAGATTAAGATATTTCTAAACGGGTTGTCTATCATCACATACATATATACTGAATACTTAAAATTTAACTGATTATTAGTTACTATTTACAAGATGTTTTACTATATTTTCTAACCAATTTCAAGAATTTTGTGTTTTGTTCAATAGTTTGTTTCTAATGGAACGAACACGACTGTGATATTGTATCATTCTCATGACAAACCAAAAGAAAATCAAAGTGGCTTTCTCTGTATACGTGTGTATATGTATACGTATATATTATGTATGTGATGCTAGGATGAGTGTGTGTGTGTGTGTGCGTGCGTTGATTTCTCACTGCCAGCCTGAAAGTATGCAATGAACAAAAACGCATTAATAATTGAAACGCTTTGGGTGCCCTTTTGTTGGTTTTCTCCTCTGTTGCTGGTGTTGCTGCTACTTCTGCTGGTGTTGCTATTGCTGCTGCTGCTGCTGCTGTTGCTGGTAAATTGATGCCGTCAGTGCAAGTGGTAAATTTATCAGCCCAACTAAAGTGTGGCATCGGCGCAACGACAACACCAACAACAACAAGAACATTAGAAGAGAGGACTCAATAAAATTCCATAATAAATTAAAACAACATTTAAATGAAATTACTTTTAAATTTATTTCATCTTTTATTTTTTTAAATTCACAAGCTTTTCCTACCTCATTTTTTTTTAATATTTGGTATTAATGTTCATTATTCTCTTCTTCTTTTTTTTCATTGCAGGTGAGTTAATATTTGGATATTTCGTATTTTTCCGACTCTTTTATTGACGGTTATTTCCGTGAGTATAAATTCAAGTTGTTGTAGTAGTAGTAGTGGTAATGAATTTTAAGGTACATATATAAATCAGAATCTGATAATTATGATAAATGATAAATGATTTATGGTTCCCCAAAAAGTAAGCATGAAAAGTGAAAGAAATCGTCTCTCATTTTTGATTTTTCTTCTGTTTTCTGGCCTTTTTTGTTTTTGTTTTTTTTTTTGTTTGGTGGTGGGGTGTGCTGTACACTCAAATAATAAATATATTTTCATTATGTTGTTATGGGTTGTTCCTGTTCCGCTAAATGATTGGCTTTTGTTTATTTATTATGTTAAACTTTTGCTACTGTTGCCGCTGCTGCTGCTGCTGATGTTGCAAAGTTTGGCATATTTTGTGAACTTTATTATTAGCTTTGGCAGGCCCAAAGTCTGATGATGCTCTTCATTCTCTTTCACAAAATTCCCTTCATTGCTTTATACTTTTCCATCCCTCTTTGGTTCTCGATATGATGGAATATGGATTAAATTTGAATACTTTCGAGAGAAATACTTTTCTTCAAGCATTTCAATTAAAATTGCCAAATGTGAAATGTTGCCTGCTTGAAGTTGTTGTTGTTGTTGTTATTGTTGTTGTTGTTGTTGCTGCTGCTGCTGCTGCTGCTGCTGGGACATAAATTTCAGCATGTTGGCCACAAAATGTATAGAAAGACTTTTGCTTAAATGCTTTTTGTGGCCATGTATATACCGCTTCCCCATTCTCAGTACTCTTCTCTTAAGTGCTCCCCCTTCTAGTTCTTGGTCTCTTTTTTGTCATGCAACAGAAACTGGTTTTATGGTCTAGGTTTATTTTGCAACCACAATAATGAAATATTTTTCATAGTGCAAAAAGACCCCCTCCATGGGTATGTACGTGTGTGCTTGTTTGTGTGTGTGTGCATGTGTGTAAGTAAGTGTGTGTGTCTTTGCCTTTGGCTGTGACTTTGCTTCTTGAACTTGGCCCAAAGCGAAACGTGTGCGCCAGCGCAATGTTGGTTATATTTTAGCTTGTTTGTTAGCTGATTTGTTGTTTGGCAACACACGTTCATTGTTTGGCTTTGAAATTTGAATGTGCCTGTAGAATGTTGTGCAAATGTGTGTGGGGGAGGAGAGAGGGTCGTCTGTAGTTGGAACAGGGCAATCCGATTGTTGCTAGATAAGCATGTGAAATTGGCGTTGCAACTTCATTAGGGTCAATAAACGCTAGTTAAATGCTCTCCACTACTACTATATATACATATATCTATCTATCTATCTATCTATCTACTACCTGGTTTTGGTTCTTCTGCATGTGAATGCTTCAAGATCGTGACGTTGATTTCCACACAGTACTCTAATGTTATGCTTGGTTGAATCTGAACGTTAAAGGGGGGGTATTAAAAGATCTTGGCTTAGACAGGAACTCGCTCGCTGATAAAGAGAGCAATTCATATTTGTATTAAAAGGAGACTGAAGGAGGGTCGTTTTATCTATTGACATAAATGGATTTATTCATAAATGATATTTACTTGAGAGAATGGGAATAAGAAAGAACAGAAAGACAGCTTTAATGTCATCACAATTCCAACATAATTTATGATTTATGCGATGTTGTGTGGTAATCAAAATTTGAAATTTAAATATGACGATTAAATTTCAGATTAGAAACTGTTCAATACAAAAGATAAGATTAAGTTCGACACTAAATCTTGAAAAGATTTACCATCATATTATTGTATTATTCTTATGAAATATATTGCAATATAAATTTTTTGCAATCACTTTTTAAAAATTGCACTTTCGTTTAGCTAATGCCATGTAATGCCATGTGTTGTAAAAGATTTCTGCATTTCAGGTTCGTCATTCTTACAAATATTTCCCATTCGCTCTTGATGGCGTCTGCAAATTGTGCATTGTGTGTCTAGTTCACACACTGCGCCTGATGACGTCGCCACATTTCCTCTAACCAGTTTACTTCTTCTTTTTTGTTCATGTTGTTGTTGTTGTTTTTGTTGTTGTTGTTTGGTTTTGTTACAAATTTAGTTGCAATTCATGAGAAATGAGAAACGCGTCTTCTTTTTTGAAAAAAAGAAGGAAAATGAGTTAACTAAAAGTGTGTGTGTGTGTGTATTGCCAAAATGGTCAATGTACTCGACATCTCAACACCACCAGCACTGTCTGCATGGGTTCCAGCTTATGGTAAAGTAGTTTGACCACATTACTGTTCTCTCTCCCGCTCTGCTCCAGACATTGGCATGCGTTTGCTGTAAAATCTGCATTCTTGCGAGGCCATTTAAATGCTCTTGCTGCGGCTGCTGCTGCTGCTGCTTCTGATAATGATGATGATGATAATGATGATGATGATGATCATGAAGTGACTATGATGCATATTTGGACGGGTGGAAAGAGAGGCAAGATAATGATTTAGCCAGTTAGTCTGCGCATCAGTTGATGGTTTATTGTCTGCTGCGCCGCTGATTTGCCGCCGGAAGTTTGTCATCCGTTGATTTCTTTGGCTGTTGGCCAAACTCTACTACTGTTAAGTGAAAGCTTCATTTCCCCTTAATAATATACAGTTCATCCTTTTCGTAGACTGTTGACTAACAGACAATTGACAGAGCTTTTCTGTTAGCAATTTCCCCTGATTGTGTGTATAACAGTTGTAGGGCATTATATAGTTGTTCTTTCTCTCTCTATTACTCTCTGTCACTGTCTCTCCGTTTCTCCTAAAACCGGTTTCTTCGCACACCAGTTGCGCATTTATTATGCATGCCTTTGCTCCTGTTTGAGGATGTTGTAGGATGCCTGCGATTCGATTCGTTCGTATGTGTGCCAAGAAGTCTTGGCTTTTAAGCTGTTGGCTCTTGTTTGTTGCTCAACTCTTTCTCTGCCCCCCTCTCTATGTGCCGCCGACTCCACTGATTGTGATCAGTTTCTGTATGTTTTTTTTTTTATTTTCCTTTTATTTTGTTGCTTGGGTTATGGCTGTGTGCTCGTTAAACCTTGGCCTTGAGGCCCTTAAATGGTGTATTTCGTTGTCGCTGGTCGCACAAGTTCTCTCTCTCTGCTAACAAAAATTGTTGTTTAGTTTCTTTTTTGTGCCTTGTTTCTGTTTTTCCTTTTTTTTTTTGCTTTTTTTCTTTAGTGTGTTGGCCAAAACAGGCTTTTTGTCAGTCTGGCCAACGCAGTTGTATTCGCGTTATTATCTACTGCTGCCTCAGTTCCCTGCCTGGCATGAAATCAAAATCTGGCTTGGCCTTCGCTTTCATTCTTTTAGTCTGCACTTATTTTTTACCTCTGGGTGTGAGTGTGTGTATATATGTGTGTGTGTGTGCGTGTTATAGGTAGTCGCCTCCTTTTGATTTCATTGAAAGTTCTGGCAGCTTAACATGTAGCTCATTAGCCGTTAGTTTCGTTTAAGCTTTTTTCTTTCTTTTTTTTTTGAATAAAGTGAAAAGAACAAAAACGAGGAAAATAGAATCTCCTTGTTGTAAATACCATAAATCGCAATTTAAACACTAAACCCGAGCCACAACACTCAAGTTTTGCCTTGCTCCTTTTCTGTAGTTTGGCTAAATAATTCCAATCAAAGAAGCAGTCGTCGGCAAGCTCCAGCTCCTTCTTAACCAAGACCGACCAGCGGGACGTTTAGGTCGACAAAGGTAAAGGTAGCATCAGCAGCGCAACAATGGCGCAAGATAATAAGAATCTGCTGCTGCTGCTGCTGCTATTGCCACACAAAAACTTGATTTTCGTTTTATTTATTTATTTTTTTTTTTTTGGTGCGTTCCTTCGAAATTATATTCCAGAACGACTTTTGACTCCTTGTTGCATTTACTTTTTTATATTTTTTTGGTGGCTTGCTTCTGGCTGGTTAGGTAAACTGAAATTGAAATTTGTTAAACCCTTTTTACTTTTACTTTGCTTTGTTCCAGACAAAATCTCCTTTACCCCCTTATCCCCTGGCTCGGGCAATTGTTGTAGAGATTCACTTAGTTTTTTGAGGCTTTTCATATTTCTGCTTTGGTTCCTTTGGTAGCTTATTGTTGGATTATTAGTTCTACTTAACCTCATTTTTAATAATCTGACTGCAAATTTACTTTTGTAGTTTTTGGGTCTTTATTTTATTATGCTCTTAACTTTGATATAAATAATTCACATAAAGACGATCTATCAAATCAAGTAAATGTTAAACCAGAACAAAATATATGAATTTTTCTAAATTGATATTCATTCCACATTGGGGCAGTATCTTTAAATAAAATAATGGTTATAGAATGTAATAACAGATAGAGTAATATTTGCTTTAGCAATTTTAAATTTCTTATTAACACAATATGTTATAACAATTAAATATGTTCATGAAGTTGAAACATTTCTTTATGGCCGGCGACATATCAAACAAGTGTCAAGGGTTTCGTTTCTTCCTGGAACATGTTACCAATATCCGTAAACTAAATATGCTTTAACTACCACTTCTCACTTCTTAGCCTCAAATTAGGCGTATAACGACTTTCCTTTGATACGCTACTTGTATTGTCCCCTTTGCTCAAGTGGCACACATATACACCCACTCCCACTCACACACACACACACACACACACATACAACCGAAAAAATCCTCCGAAAGAATGAAGGAAAATAAAAAAAAGCATAATGCCTTCTGTACAAATCACGCTAATGAAAAGCTTTGGCGACTTGCCGCCCATCGTCCTCCGTCCTCTTATCCTCGTTCACATCAACATCAATATCAATAGATGGCATTGCAAATGCCGAAGCTCAGCAAAGGACAAGTGGCGAGTAAATAAACTTAAAAAGTGCCACTCAATATGGATGGCGTAAGGACTGTGGGGATGAAGAGGAAACTGGACTTTGGCGGCAGTCAGTCAGTCATTCAGTCAGAGCCGGTCATAGTCAGTGTGCCAGGATATGCCTGAGAGTTGTAGTAGTTGACGCCTGGCTTCCGTTTTTCTTCGCTTGACCTGCCCGATTGACCGACGGACCGACCGACCGACAGACCGACCGACCAACTGAGTGAGCGAGCGAGCTGCTTGCGTGTTGTGACCCAATCCGCTTAGCGGGCATTCCTGGTACTTCTCTTGTTGTTGTTGTGGTTGTTGTTGTTACTGCTGTCCTTATTGGTTGTAAGTGGTTACAATGAGATTATGCTTCATTACGTTCCGTCAGGGACCTTCAAGCTGTTGGTGGCAATCATAACGAGCCTTATGCGCGCCATTAGCGTCGCGGTCGGGTCGCTGTCGATAATAGGAAAAGCACTCCAACTAATGGACGACGTGCAGCAGCAGTAGCAGCAGTAGAAGGGCAGTAGAAACTTGATGTCCCTTTCTCTTTTTTTTTTTTTTTTGTTTCTCTCTTTGGCCGTCAATTGTGAAATTTTTGCAACTGCCGCCACACCCACACCTATATACCATGTACCCCCACGTCTGCACCCTGTGCAATCAGTTACTACACACACGTCTGTGTAGACACACATCAATGCAAAGCGAATTGGTAAACGGCGGCGGAATCTCAAAAATGCAGCAGGCCCAGACTCTGAATCTGAATCTGAAACCGATGCCGCCGATGCCGTTGCCGTCGCCGTCGCCGTCGCCATTCCCGGTTCTGTGATGACGATGATGATGATGATGATGCTGCTGATGGTGATAATGATGGCAATGCTGGCAATGATGAAGCTGTTGTGGTCGCTGCATTGGCGGCTGCTCCTGCTCCGATGGCCACAAAATGCCTGTCGTTGCCAAAGTTGCCAAACTTGTTTCATTTGCGGTCGAAATATAATTGCGACGGCGTCGTCGGTAAAATGACTGAGCTCAACTCGGTGCAACTTCTACTCCACCTTCTACTTTGCCCCAACATCAATGTGGCTCACCCTTTTTGTTGTTTTTTTCTTTCTTTTTTTTTTTTTGTTGGAATTTTCGTTATTGAAAATGTTTCCATCATTTTGATTGTGAATCGAACGAAAGCCGCCAAGTTCTGGCGTTTGGCCTACCTGCTGCATACATTTTGCATTTATTTTCTTGCAAAGGATGGGGTCAAGGGTTGGTCTTGGTCTGATCTGGTCTTTCCCTATTGTAATAGGGCCCAGCATTTTGCACATTTTCCAGATTGCTGCCCCAAGATGCGGAATGCAAATGGCCAAGCGATACGGGAATGTGGAGCACGATAAACTGAAAAATGTATTTTAAAAAGTATTTCTGCCATTGCACAGGAAGAGGAACAGAGGAGTCAGTGTGGTATTATAATTAACGATGTAAACAAACTATAAGTTGGCTTACAAGCAAAACCAAAAAAAGAAAAAAATACAGGGGGAGCGGAACCAGCGCCAAGCGAATGAATTCACGGTCAAGAAATTGAGAGAAGTTACAAAGAGGAGAGAGAGAGAGAGAGAGAGAGAGAGAAGTAGCTAAATAAGAAGAGGAAATATTTTGCATGCTCCAGTGAACTGAAGAAGTCGCAGCCCAATTAGACTTGGCACGAAGAAAGGGAAACAGACTTGTGTTGCAATTATCTTGTTGCAGTGACGGACTGGGACATTCCATCATGACTTGAAAAATGTTGCATTGCTTGCTAAGAAGTTTCTTGATGAACTTCAAACCAACAAAAGTGTATTCACTTACCTAAAGAGAATTGCCTCTGATAATCTTTAAAAGATTGATTTAAAAATTGAAAACTTTGCAATTTTGTGGCATTAACTAAATAAATTTGTTGCAATCTTCTTATGGTGGCAATAAATTTAATTTAAAAATAAATAAAACAAAAAAAATAATAATTCTATTGCCATTGCCAGTTTTCATTGTGGCCAGGCATTATTCAATGGAATGTGGCACGGCCCAACCAACCAACTAACCAGCGAGCCAACCAGCCAGCCATCCGGAGACCTCCAACTTAAGCACAAGACAAAGTAATAGAAAATAAGAAGACATTCCAAAGGTATAGACAGAGTCAGAGACCGAGTCCATGCCGCCAACACTGTTATCTGTATGCGATGTGTTGTGTATGTGAGTTGCATGCAATTTAGCCGTTTATGCCATTTGCAATGAGAACTGGCCAAGAGAGTTGCAGCAACAGAAGGAAATATTGTAGTGAATTAAAATGTGGCAAGTTGACTATTTTTCGTGCGTTTCGGTTGGCTTGCCTTAGCTGGAAAGACGACGATCGGGTACCCGGGGTACTTGGGTAATAGTAACTGCTGGGTACTGGCGCGTCTGACAACTACCAACTGGGGACTAAGACCTCTCTGGCACGGACGGGCACATGGACTGGGACTGGGCTGAGACTAGCAATGTTGTTACCGCATATTTCTTGCCAAAACATTCAAGTTGAAGTTGAATGTCGTCTGTGGCTCTTGGTTGTTGTTATTGTTGTTGTTTTTATTATTGTTGTTGTCGGCGCTGTCTGCATGTTGCACTTGAATTGCCAAAGTCAACGGCATTGGGACGCTTCTTCTTGGCATCGCCATTGCCGACGTTTTTCTTGTTGTTGCTGCTGCTATTGTTGTAGTTGTTGTTGTTATTCTCTTGCCGAGATTGAGATTCATTGCCTGTTGCATGCCTGAGCCGTTCGACTAACTGCTGCCTTTGCCTCCTCCTCTGGCATGCCGCTTCATACCCGGGCAGCTGGCTGGCTAGTAAAAATTATGCGATTTACACACACACACAGAGAGAGAGAGACAGAGACATAAATACATATATAGAGATATATAAATACGTATATATGTACTGTAGCTTGAATCTCAAGAAAACTGCATTCTCCTATGAGCTTTGTTTTTGTGTCGTGCTGTACTTTTTTCACTGTCTCTGTGTGAGAGACAGTCTTCTCTCAACATGTTGCTGCAACATCATTCACGACTTCTCTCTGGAAAAACGAGGCAATTTAGAACAATTTTATTTTAGCAACGATTTTTTCTTATTTTTTACTGCTTAATCAATATTTGTGCATAAAAAGTAAATAATACTCGACATATACATGCATACACATACATATATATATATATATATATAAATATATTCTCTTTTTTTATGCTCTTTGCAGGTAAGCCCCATTTTACATTTTTTCTTCTTTTTTTTTGAACTACCATAAATAACAACAACTACAACAACAAGGGCAACAACACCTACAACAGCAACAACAACAACAACTACATCCACTGCCAAGGCTAATACAGCATAAAGAGAGCGTGAGTAAAAAGTAAACGCAAATCATTTAACGAGCCTCAGCTTAGACTGAACTCATTGCATATTGTTTTTATATATGCCCTTTTACTCCACAACAAGAGTTACAAAACAACAACAACAACAATAACTACAACAATAGCAGCAATGAAAGTTGCCAACAAATTGCGCGTAAATCCCATAAACCGTTTACAACTACAACAGCAGCCAGAGAGCATTGTCGTCATCGATGATGCCGCCAACATTGCCACATTTCTACCGCCTGCAACAATAACAAAGCGATTTTTATGCACACGGGCAACAGGGTTCGGCGATTTAACACCGCTAAAAGAGACGGTAACTGGGTAATGCTCGCCCAGACACTGACGACCGACCATCTGACGAGAGGTTAGGGTGGGGGTGGGTAGGGGTATTTGTGGGTGGGAGAGACGGAGTGAACCAGCTGACAAAGCTAAAACATCCGTTGGTATTCGGATTAGCGAGGCAAACGGTTCTCTTACATAAAATCGAAAAAAAAAGAAACAATGAGTAAAATGTTGGTAAATGAAATTTATTTTTATTAGTGAAAACTCATACCTTTCAATCAATAGAATCATTTGCATGCTGCCCGAAAAGAGATCGAGAGGGCAGGGCAAAGGCAAGTGCATTAAAGGATTTGATTGAGACTACACACAGAGTTCTGTGTGTGTGTGTGTGTGTGTGAGTGTCTGGTATATCGTGGACAGCTTAAAATGTTTTGCTTATTTTTTTGTTAACAAAAAATGCAAAGTGGAATACGATTGTATATAGTCTAATTTTTTAACACTAACTCAGATGGAACATCCAAATGGATTTTTGAGACTTACTCCTATATAATTCATTAAAATTTTGGATACCAAAGTGAAGCAAAGTCGCTCGCTAAATTCAGTGCATAAAATATGCAAAATATTTAGCATAAACAAAGAAGTCTGGAAGAGCATAAAATCATCTAAATTCTAGGTAGATAAATCTATCAAAGTTACTTATAATGAATACTAATTCTCAATCTTAATCTCAATATATGTATATACATTTATATGTATATTAAAAAGTAATTTATTAACAATCCATCCCTTAACTAATACGATACTAAGATGCACCCTTAGATAAGCAATTCAAGAATTATCCAACAAGTTAATAACAAGTTCTAAACTGTTGCTAACTAGACACCCTTGACTATCTGTAGAAAGCTTTTGGAAAAGCTTTTTATTAACAGACTGTTAAAATTGACCCCTTAGTGGCTAGCATAAAAGTCTACCCCTTACAACAAACTTCTTCTAATACTCTAGTGCCCCTTACCAAGGGGGTGGGAGTTATTTTTTTTACCCCTGCTTTTTGAAATGCCTGCAACAGCAAACCTACTCCCAAAAAATTTGCACCTTAGCGTCATGCGCTCTGCTCCCGTTCGGAGTCTCGTAAATTCAGCAACAACAAAAACAACTATTAGAATCGTTGGGTTGGTGGCGGCATCGGCTCGTGGGCATTCGCATTGCTTCGGTTATCGTTTGGCATACGCTTCGTTTTCCATGCTTCGGCATTTCGCTGCTACTGCGACCGCCTTTCACATGGGGGTGGTAAAAGCCGATGTTCACCTGAAAGCGAGCGACACTTCGTTGACGTCGTCGTCGTCGTTGTCCTCGTTGTAGTTGTCGTGCGTTCTATCCGCCCCCAATTCCAACCCCATTGCTCGCATTTCCGAAGCAGGTGTAACAATTATTATTTTCCCGTTGATTTTGCCGTCGCAGTCGCTGCTGCCGCCGACAACGTCATCGTCGTCGTTGTCGTTTTGCCTCTTTTTTTTATGCCCTCCACACACACCCCCCTCATGATTTCCCATTTCTCTTGTTCGCTCTATCTTACTCGCACCGCCCCCATTCGCGCTCACTCGCACTCATTGGCAAACAGAGGGGCGCGCACGCATGGCGCATGCATTTGCTATCTCACATGGCCCACGTGTGTGGGTGTGAGTGGGTGGTGGATAGGTGTGGGAATATTCGCGTGTGTTTGTGAGTCAGTAATTCTGTTACTGCAACAATAGAGGTATTTCAAACGCGTTACAATAACAAAAACAACAGAAAAAGCCGCCCCTATCGTTTATCCCTTTCGTTTGATTTCACACGAAGTTCTTGTCTATCATAAGGAGAAATTACGATCCTCCACACGCGCTTTATCATCTTATACAGGTGTTATACAACAGCTCACAGCAGAGTAATGCCAAATCATCATAATGATGTGAACAATAATAACGAAAAGACATTCAATAATAATTGCGCACCTGAGGCAGAAAAATAGCCAAGAGTCGACTCAAGTGTGGAAGTCGAAGACCCAAGCCGGGTCTCAAATGTATAACCGGCAGGTAGCAAACATTAACAGCAACAGCTGAGAGCGAAGGAGAGTAGACCGCAAAATAATAAATGAGTGAGAGAGAGACAGAAAGAGAGAGAGGGAGGGAGAGAGAGCGAAATTGAAGGTGTGCTACGTGCTCCGAAAACATTTCCCATTTTCGGAGTAAATTGCTGCTGATGGCAGGAGAAATGCTGCCGCAAAATGACGACGACGTATCGCTAACGTCGTCATCGTCATCGTAGTCGTCGTCGTCGTCGTCGTCGTCGTCGTCGTCGTCGTCGTCGTCGTCGTCGTCGTTGACGTCGTCGTCGTTGTTGTCGTCGTCTCTCACACGAGACAAGGCAAGCATCCCGTGTTGGTCGTTCTCGAACTCGGTCCGGTTTTGGGCCTTCTTCTACTGTTGCTTTATTTTGGTTAACACGCGTTCACTGCTTTTGCACCGCTGCTGTTGCTGCTGCTGCCGCCGTCGCTGCTATGCTGCTGCCGTTAACGTCGACAGCAACGCAACAGATTCAATCTGATGACGATGACGACGACGGCGACGCGCGGCTTTGGCACTCCGAAACAAAAAGGTATATTACCTTAGAATGCCAGTCGTTCTTACTTCAGTCTTCGTACAGTCTTTGCTTTAACCCGTTCCAATTCTGTCCGCTGTTCGTACGCTCGCTAGCTCGTTCGCTCTATAGGAATCATATAGTATAATAGCAATAATAACAACAACAACAACAACAGCAGCATATATACACCGTCGGTAGCCTCTCAATTTCTGTTCCTGTTCCTGTGCTCAGTTCACAGTTCAATCCAGTTATCTTCATAATCATCATTATTATCATCATTATCATCAAGAACCCGAGTAGCCGCACCGCCGCCTCTGTTGCCGTCGCTGTCGTCGTCGCCGTCGCAGTCAGCACACACATCAGCAACATCACAAACCAACCACCGTCACCATAACCATCACTACCACCACCAATATCACCATCACCCATCTCCATTGCCGCCGCTGCCACCGCCACCGCCACCAACACAAGAACAACAACACCAACAATAATAACAACAAGAACAACAACATCAGCAGCAGCAACAGCAGCAATAGTAGTATCAGAAGCAGAAGCAGCAGCAGCAGCAACAGCAACGCCAACACACTCACTTTTCGCTCACGAAAATTTCAATATCCAAATCAAAGTTGAGTTCAAATCGAAAACAGCCGCAATACCAGCAACAACGTATCGCAAATACCACGCGGATAATAATACAAGAAAAATAAAATAATAATACACCACGCAAACACACACACAACACACGCCGTCAGTCGCAACAATAACAAAAAATAGTCCAACTTCGCGCTTCGCAGAAACTTAACAAAAAAAAAAATAGCCGAAATTAATTAAAAAATATTTTTAACAAAAATAAAAGTAAAACCCACAGCTGAAAGATTCTACGCTTTTTTCACACGGTTTCTTCCGGCTCCATCAAGTTTTCACTTTGCGTGTGTGCAAAAACAAAAGAGAAGAAAAAATACGAAAGAATTCAAAACTATAATTTAAATCAAACTCAATTCAAGTTTATCACATTTTAATTCCAAATTGGCCGTGTGCTAATCTCTAACTTACTTTCAACTCAACCATAACAAATGTAAGCAGATATCAGGAATGAAAAATAAATTAAGAATATATTTTGTGCTCGGCAAAAAAAAAAAAAAAAGAAAGAAATCAAAAAGAAGTCTTCAAAAAAAGAATATTACAAAACGAACGAAGAAAAAATTATAAATAATATAATACACAAATAACAATAAAAAGAAGAATTACTTGGCAAAAGTTCGTTGCTCGCTGGCCGATTGCGCGAGAGTCAGATTCTTATTATAAGTCCCCCAAAAACGGCCAGCAACAGCAACAGCAAGTTCAGTTCAGTTCTCGATTCTTAGTTCTCAGTTCTCAGTTCCCAGTTCCCAGTTCTGAGTTCTCTTCTTGGCCAAGTCAAGGCATAGTAGGCTCGAACGAGCAAAGTAATTTCATAGCCGGCAAAAATAACGCAAGTAAAACAACAGAACAGAACAGAGAAGGAAAGAGCAACAGACAATAAGGGAAGAGTGAGAGAGAGCAGGGTACAAAAAGCAATCGAGAAACACGTTTTTGTATTTGCAGCAGGCCCAAAAGCAAAACCAAACCAAACCAACAAAAAAAAAAAAAAAAAAAAAAAAACACACGAAACGTAAATAGCAGGCAAAATACAAAACGCAGACGTAGCGAGTCTTCCTCTTTCACGAGTTAACCATAAAACCTTATGGCCAACGTTCCAATAGGCCGCACACACAACACCGACTTCAACTCCGTCTCCGACTTTGACTCAGACTCTTCGACTCTGTCTGACTTTGACACTGACTCTGACTCAAACTTCTCTATTGCTCTCCCTGTCATCTCTCTGTCTTGGCCATTTATTCTAGCTCTTTCTGGCCAAGAGCAGTCGGCCGGCCACTTGTCGCCGCCTTTCGCTTACTAAGTACGCATAGAAAATAATTCCCGTAGTTTATTTTTATTGTTGTAATTGCACGTCGTAGAGAAGGGAGCATAGAACATCGGTGGAGAATAACCAAAAAAAAAGAATAAAAAAATGTTTCTTTTCTTTTCATTTCTTGTTCCTTTCGCTCTCTCTCTCTCTCTCTCTTTTTGCACAAGACCCAAACAAAAAAAAAAAAAAACCGGTAAAGCCAAAGAAATTTCATTGCGTGTTAATCAAACCAGAGAGTCAGCCAGCAGTCGCACCAGTAAAGTAACTCAGAGTCGCTCCCAACCCGAAAAAATTGTTAGAACCCCCATTCAAAGTGCTGAGAGGCTAAAGTGCTCTCTCAATCTTCAGTCAGATTCCCCTGACCAAAACGTGTTTTTCTGATCACATTAAATTTTATTTACTTACCACTTGAAGCGCCCAAAATAACCAACAAAAAAATAAAAATATATTAAATCAGAGGAGGGCCGGGTAAAATTCAGTTTTACATTTGCAGTATTACCAATGATTAAAAAAATATATAGTATATGATAGTTTTAGCGTCTTATTAGTTAGAAATATTTCTTAAACCCTTTACGAATCTTCGAAAAGCCCTAAAAAGTTTATAACTTCAAAATAGCTAAAATTGAAAAAGAATTGCTTTGAATTTAATTCAAATTGTTTAATTAATTAACAAACAATTTATTTGGAGAGAAATTTGATTTTAAAACCAATTATTTCTATAGAGTATAACCTATTTATATTGTTAGTTAAATCCAAAGTGAAAATTAATTTTTCTTTTAACAAGATTTCGCAGAAGGCTTTTTGACTTTATCTCAGTTCTTATCTTCAACTAAATATATTTATGAATTAAAAGTTGATCGAAAAAATATATATTTTGAACTTTTGGCCAAGATTGATCAAAAAAAAAAAGGTGTTTAAATGAATAGAGCACAAAACATATTCTCAAACGCGTTTTTCATTTCATTTATTTGTTCCAGAATCATAATTACAAGATCCGCCACAGCAACATCAACAACAAGAACAACAACTAAACAACAACTAAACAACAAGAAAAAACTTAAATAATAACAAGCAAAGTAAAAAAAAAAAATTATAATTAAAATCAAAAGAGAAGGAGAAACTTTTTAACCACAAATTACGCAAAAGCAAAAATCAAACAAAAAACAAAACAAAGCAAAAAAGAACATAAAACAAAAACTTCACTTCATCTACTTCAACGACTTTGACTCCGACACTTAATTGGTAATAAGAGCAAATTATTATTAAATATTCATGCCCATTGTGTGTTTGTGTTTTGTCGTTCATTTTTGTGTTTCTCTCCCACTCTTTCATTTTTTTCGTGTCTTTTTTGCTTTCTTTTTTTTTTTGTTTTTTTGTTAGTTATTTAATGCCATTTTGTTATTTGATATTGTTTTGCACTTCATTTAGTTTTCCTTTTGTTTCGTTTGATTGTTTAAAATTTTCTTGATTTTAAAGTTTGGCTTTGAATTGGCAATTTTTAGAAGCAAAAAAAAAAACAATCGAAACGAATAATGATTTGTGAATCTAGAAAAAACACACCTAATATATACTCAAAATTTATTTAAAAAAACAATTTTTAATAATGTATTATTTTAATATTATCTAATCTCTTAAACTAAATATAACAAAGTATTTTTGTTCATAAACCAAATGGTTCGATCAACTTTGCCAACACTTTGTTTATTCCATACTCAAATAGAAAAATCAAATCAAATGCAATCAATGTTTAACAACTGAAGGCAACAACTCTCTCTGCAAATTAATCTTCAAGAATCGTCTGGTATTATTCCTTATTCCCCCAATCCAAAATACCTATCAATCTATCGACCTGATACCTTTTTACCTACCTAACCAATCCCAGATCTATCTAAAAACAGAAACGCATTCAAAAACCCATTAACGACATCAAAATTCTTAAAAAGGCACCAAAAAAGAAAAAAAAACAATTGAAAAAAATAAGCACAAAAGAGAAACAAAGAAAAGAATATACAAAATCTCAAACAAAAGTGGCGAATTGTTGCTAACTAAATGAAGAATTTAACTTTTGCTTTGGTTAACAATAATTGTGATTGAAACGGAAACAGTATTAACGAGAGTTTGAGTTAGAGAACTTGAATTAAGCGTCGATTTTGAAAGATTTTATTTAGCCAAAACAAACGGAAAAGAAGAGAAGGGAAGAAGGAATTTTATGGAAAATTGTTGAAGAATTACATACATCCACACACATACAATAAATTGTTAGTCTGTTGTTAAACTTTGCCAGACAAATAAGCAATTAACGCGAAACAAACGTAAAAGATAAAAGTGAAAGAAGAGTAGAACACAAGTAAGTCACAGGTAGATAGAAAATTGGGTATAGCATAAGGGTGATAGGGTAAAAGGACTGCAAACCTTCATCAGCACCAATCCTCCAATCCACAGGGCATAATCTCAATCTAGCGTCCCGATTTGCTTATTTGATTTTCCCCCAAATTTTTTGTTTCAAGATTATTTCCATTTTTTTCTCTTTTTTTTGGTTTTTCCAAAAAAAAAAAGAAGAAAAATGCAAAAAGGTTGTTGAAATTAAAATTAAGTCTAAATATTTACAAAAGCAACCGTTAAATAGCAACATATCAAAAGTGGTGGCAATAGAGGAATAAAGCGAAAGGGGTAGAGTTAAATTCAAAGGCAAAAGCAAACAATCAATTAGCATTTTTTAATTATATATATTTAAATGTATATCAGTAAGATAGAGAGATGAATGAAAGTGCAAAATGAAGTGAAGCAAATATAAAATAGAAACGTAAAAAATAAAGCAAAGCAAAAGAATATATATTGAAGGATATCTAAGAGATACTAAAATAATAAAAGTGTATGTGTGTATTTATTAGATATATATTATTATTCATGTGTGTGGGTTGTAACAACTAAAAAACAATATTTATATGTAATATAATTAAGGCATTCAAAAATTGGTCAATTCTTTAAAAAAAAAAACAGTCAGTCAATCAATCAATCAATCAATCGATCGATCACAAAGTCACGATTTTTGGTCATCATTTTTGCATAAAAGTTATAAAACTTTGGGATCGCCGGGGAACTCAAATGCCTCGAACGACAAGAGTACGCGTTTTGACAATCAAATGAAATTAGCGTATTTTCAATAGACAGTATATATATATCATTATATACATCTAACTTAACAGTCAATAAATTGAGCATACTCATATAAATATATATCTATATATATATATATAAAGAGTATATATATATATATTATCTTCTATATAGACATATATTTATACAGAACTTTATAGAGCAACTTTTGCTAGCGTACTTTACAACTTGCTCTTGACTTAAATCAAACCTCAAACTTTACTCTACGACAATCTCCCCCCCCAATCTTTAATCATTTGAAACTTACTCAATCAATCAATCAATCAAACAAACTTTAAACAATCTTAAAAACGGTTTTCAAAACTTTTATGCTATATACACTATATATATATATATACTATGTTTACTCAACTTTATACACGTGTCTAATTAGTAATCAAGCAAATCAGTTTAAAATTAGTAGTGATATTTAAATCTTGCAATACTTACAAACATATATAAATAGATATATATATATATATATATATAGAAAAGGGATCGGTCAGAGTTATAGACAATCTTTAAACGACGCTCAATTCAACTCAGACTAA
The DNA here is from genome assembly GCA_018150375.1 of Drosophila sturtevanti. Classification (NCBI taxonomy): domain Eukaryota; kingdom Metazoa; phylum Arthropoda; class Insecta; order Diptera; family Drosophilidae; genus Drosophila; species Drosophila sturtevanti. Next base: position 3,778,797 of record JAECWJ010000527.1, on the reverse strand, counting down.
ACTCAATTAATAATAGTAGCACATTTTGTAGCAACAATTTGCATAAAACTTTCAAGCACAATTGGCATTAGAAGAAAAATCATAACTAAAGGAAATTCATTGGCATTACCTCTAATTATACAGTTAATTAAAAACACAAAAACAACACACAAGCACAAAACTCTTCTGTCAATCTATATCCAACAATCCAATACCAAAACCCGTGCAATTTTTCCTTGTTAAGAAAAATACCAAACAACAAAATCAAAGAATACCATAATCGAGACGCGCCAAAGCTTCGCAAACATCACGAACAATAACTAAAAACTAAAACGATATACAAAAAATTTAAATCCCAAAAAGTAAACACAAAAAAAAAAAAGCAAGAGAAAAACCGACGCAATAGCTGACAATAACAACAACAGCAACAACAACAAAAAAAAAGTGCAAACTTTGATAATTTTTTTTAATCAACATTTGTTGCCAATAAAACTGTCATCATTGCCGCGTTAACAGAAACCACGGCGTCAGCAGCGATTGCAGCGCTCAGTATCAGCAGCAGCTCACAAGCATCGCTTGCCAGCAGCCCACCAACAACGCCGCCGACAACGGTTGCAGCAACTGCCACCGCTACTGTCAACGCCACCGCCACCGCCAACGCCTCCGCCTCCGCCTTAGCAGCTGAAGCAGAAGCACCAATACCAACACCAAATCCGTCGCCGCCGTTAACGGTAAAAAGCGAAATTGTTACATCAACTGATTCAACAGCAGAGTCCGAGTCCTCCCCTATACAAGATTTAATTATGGTAAGCGTCGTTCCACAAATCCAAAAAGAAACAACAAAATGCACTTGAATCAAACAAAAAAAAATTTAAAAATCCAAAAATCCACTGAAAAAAAAAAAACAAAAAGAAGGCAAAGAATTAAAAAAAACCGTACCGATAATTATAATTTGATCATGATCAAAAGAAACCAAAAATTGTATAACTAAAGATTACATATCGCATATCATCGAATTAACTAACTAATTACCAACTAACCAATTGCTAACTTATTTACATATATCAAAAGTTCTCACATTCAATGAAAGTTGTACAGTTTACTATGCAAAAAGAAAAACAAACTTCTGTCTCTGTCTCTGTCACTCTCTCTCTCTCTCTATGTCTTTCTCTCTATGTATAATAACCCTCTCTCTGTTATATATATTTCATATAATTTTTGTTTCCCTCATCCATCTATCTATCTGTATTATCTCTCAACCCAGCCAACTAATATATTGTTATATTTCAAATGCAGAAATCGGTTGAAATATTTAAAATGTCAATGGTTCTATTAGCTTATTTTATTTGTGATTTCTTATTTGTTAACTATGCGGAAGGGGGTCTCTTCTTTTGTCCTTTGTATATATTTAGTCACTCAACTGGCGCGCTTTTTAATCCTTTTTGTTTGTTTTGTTTTGACTAGCACCATTGGCATTTAAGAATAATTATTTAAAATTTGCTAATTTTGCTCCAAAGCAAAAGGACGATCTCATTAATTGGTAAAGTTATTAGCCCGAATTTTGTATATTTTATAACTATCTTATGAATCTCATGCTATATATGCCTCTTCAATTTTCTCCTTCTTTGCTCATCTCTATCGATCTCTCTCTCTCTCTCGATCTATTTCTCTCTCCCTTGATCTCTCTCTTTCTCTCTCTCTCTCTCTCTCTCTGTAGTTTTATCTATCCACTTGTAGTGCTCTGTGGAGAAAACTTTTTCCACTGCTGCTTAAACGCTGTCTAAATGCTACTTATTTTTTTGCTAGCCCCTCCCTTACTCTTCACCCCCTTTTAACTTTAAAACTCGAATCGCGTTCCACAGCAACAAAGTGTATTAGAGAATAAATATCCCCCTTGGGGGGGGGGACCACACCCCCTCTTTTGAGTTCATTAGTTTTTCCCCTCATTGAAAAATTTTTAACAAATTTTGTTAAGTTCTTCGTTTTCGTTTGTTTTAAATAAAATATTATTATTTAGTAAAAAAAAATTGGCCAATTCAAAACCAAACATTCGAAACCAAAAAAAAAGAAAAAAAAACCAAAAACAAATCAAAACTTAAACAGAATATACAACAATAATCTGAAACCGACAAAACTACTTCACACCATCGCATACAGCAAATGCAATTGTTGCACGCACCGCCGTCCTCGCATCCACATCATCTGCAGCATCCGGCCGCAGCCTATCAAGCTTACCCCTCGCCAGCTGCAGCGGCTATAATGCAGCAACAGGGCAACGCCGTTGCAGTCGTCCAGCAGCAACAGCAGCAGCAGCAACAACAGCAGCAGCAGCAACAACAGCAGCAGCAACAACACGCCGCAGTATTCCATCAGCAGGCGGCTGCTGCTGCTGCCATGGCAGCCCAACAACAGGCCCAAGTCCAGGCTCAGCATCAACAGCAGCAACTACAGCAGCAATATCACTATCAAGCCCAGGCCCAGGTTCAAGCTCAGGCAATGCTACAAACTTATATGCAACTGCAGGTGAACAATGTGAATGTGGCTGCTGCTGCCACACCGGCCACACCCACCAAATATGCCCAGGCTGGGGCTGGGGGGACAGCGGTGGCTGGACCGCCGCCACCTCAATTCTTTGCTGCGCCAAGTACACCGCTGACAATCATACCGGCTGCCGCCTGCAGTGGGGCCGCTGCTGTCGCCGCCTCGGCAATGTTTGCTACAGCTGCCACGCCCACATCCGCAGCAACAACACCGACCAACAATGTAAATAATACAGTTAATCTATCTGCCGTAACTAGAACTACTACCACTACTACTAAGCAGCCGTCAGCTGCGCCTGCTATCGTCGGCGCTGCATTGAGCCTTGGCAGCTTCGTTGATCCATCGCTGGCCACCCGTTGCTCCTTGTTGGGCCCGGGTCCCGGACCAGGACATGGTCTTGGTCTTGGTCAAGTTTCCTGCTCGTCGCTGCCAACGGCATCGGTGCTCAGCGCCGTTGGATTCAGCAGTGCCAGCAGCGGCTGCAGTTCTGCATCTTCTGATTGTTCTATGCCATCGCCAACTTTACTACACTTATCTTCTCCTAAAAAGGTTTGTGTGTGTTCACTAAAACGCTAAACAAAACAAAAAACAAAAAAAACAATGAAAAGAAAAAAAAAACAAAAAAAAAAAAGAGAAACTCAAAACAAAAAAAGAGAAACTTTTCATAAACGATACGAAAATGAACTCCTTTAAATTTTCGGCTCAGTCATTTTCCTGTCGCGTAGATTGAGATACTTTTCCTTTTTTGCCTTTCCTTTCTCGCTTTGCGTGCCGATTTTCTATAACTATCTGAATGACAACTATTTTCTATCATTTTTCTATCCTTCCTAAAAGTAGCTATATATACTAACTAACTCTCTAACTTTTGCCACACTTCATCATAATTCTCTTTAACACACACACACACACACACGCATACCTCATTTAGTAACTAACTCTCTTTTCTCCTTCATTTGTTGTTGTGTATGTAGCATTTAAAATTCTTGCTGTTGTCGTTGTTGTTCTTCATCTTAATGTTGTTTTGTAGTTGTATATAGTAGATATATATATATATACGATACATATATATCGAATAACCCTGTTTATCCTCCTTTACTCTACCCACTCAATCATAAAAGACATTATATCATTTTGATCTAAGTAAACTAAGTTAACTGTAAGTTGAAATTTATAAATAATTTATTTAGTTTACATTGCGGTTCTCATTTGATTTCTACAGAAACGTCAATCTCAAATAGAGCCTATCATTGCCACCTGGTTGCAATTACATAGCAATTAAAAGCCAGTCCACATATGAATATACACATATCTACATCGATCCATTCCGGTATATTATTTTTTTTTTCCATATCTTGGTCCTTTTTTGCGCTCTTCCCCCTCGGTGTTTTTTTTTTCTTCCCTTTTATGGATACACGTATTTGTTGGGCACTTCATGCGAAGTCAATTGTGCGTAATAAAATAATGTGCAACCACTTGACCAGACGACTAGAATACTAATGAGTATCGAACACCCATCACTGAATCCAAGCCAAGGACACGGAATTGCCTTTGCTATGAATATAGGCAATAGACAGCAAAAGGACTTTATCCATTACAAAGACCTTTCATTTTGAAAAAAAAAAAAAAATCGAATAGTAGGAGTGCGAAATAGGAGGTTATTTCTTGTTGGGTTTCCCACTCTATTTTATTGCAAGGACAATTGCTGTGGTGTTCAGTAAAACTCTATCCGATCCGGTGTAACATTACATCATCATATTATAATCGAATGAATCGATTGAACCTTTTTTTTTTATACGAGAAGTTGTTTTAAAATCCAAATCAATTTATCAACATTTTTCATATTTGATTTCAAAAATTAAAGAAAACCGTCATTGAATTGTAAGGTCTGTTGTTAGTTAATGTACTCCCGTCCCTAAAGAGTAAGTTAGTTTCAGTCTTTGTCTCCCTTTTATACTCTCCCGATCTCTTAAGTTCTTTGCCTTCCGTTACTGACGAAGAGAGAGAGAACGAAAGATGCGTGCCGGCAACGGTAAATGAAATTGCAAGTGGGCAAGCTTAAGCCGCTTCACTTTTGTTCTGTGTCTATTCTGTCTATTCTTTTTGGTCCGTCAGCGAGAACGCATCGTTTTGTGCTTAGTCCAGATTAAGAAGAAATAATCTGCCGCGCCCTCTAATCATACGTACAGTCTTCCGCTATTCAAACATAAGTTATTAAACTATTGTACACTAAACTTTAATTAAAATAAAGCGAGTTTTATAGAATCAAGTTAAATCTTTGTTATTTATCGGATTCAAATTTGGCCTATCTGGACGATATACTAGTAATCTGTATGAAATCGCTCCCCTATAAACTAATTTGCAACTATAAGTAACTTAATCCTTCTACAATTTGTTATTGCAAAGAAAAAATAAGAAAATATCCATACTCTAATTTGAGGGGGGAACTATAAAAGGACTAAACGTATTTTATCCTTAATTCTCTTGTCTTTTTTCGTCGTAGCAAGTCTATAAAAATGTCGGGTTTCTTTATTAGACCCGAGTTTATTATTTTATCAGTCATAACTATCGTACATGCGAGCGAGCATTAACCGCAATTGTTTGGTGTGCACTTACAATCTGCCACCCCCCTTACCATCCTTTCTATTCTCAAACCCTCAGTCATATGTAGCCTAACCTCGCCCCAACCCTCGCATAGCCGTCAACTGGCCACATGTCACCCATATTGATTAGTTGGCGTTGAAAATGTCGCCGCTGCAATTTGTGCAGAAGGCCAGGAATAGGAACAAAACAAAAACTCACACATGTGTTTGGGTGTACCTTTTTTTTTGTTTTTTTTTTTTTGCCTTGGCCACGTCATGAAGAGGCTCTGTTAGAGAGATGGGGGAGCATGAGAGAGGGATAAATGGACGGACAGTTCCAAGCTAACAACAGACGCGGGAGAGTGCTCCAAACAGTTCTTAGTTGTATTTCCCCAGTTGTGGCCGCGAGTCAAACAACAACCGAGTGTTTAAATGTGAGTGTGTGTCTGAGTGTCTGTGCTTACTACACCGTCGCTGGCAATGTATGTGTGTGTGTGTGAGTGTGTGGGGGCGGGGGGTCTTTCTCTGTTTATTTGTTATTCTAACACCCAAGCGGTCAGTGGCGTCACATTTTTTATATGTCTATATCCTTTTGCCTGTGTGTTTCTGTCACATTCATTATCGATTTATCCTTACCACAGCCGACTCTGACTCTGACTCTGACTCTGACTCCGGCTTCTAGTTGAAGTCACTTTTAGCCGATGACTGCCGCTGTCGTTAAAGTTTAAACTGCACTTAAATGACTCTATTATAAGTCGACCACATGGCAAATAATGATTGTTGGGGGGTCGTGGAGGAGGGGGAGAGTAAGACCGATGTGTTCGCTCTGTGCATTGCCTGCTATCAAATTATCTGTAATTGATTTTGTTTAACAAACAAACAACCGCCCGCCCAACTGTCACACCTACCCACCCACCCTCCCTTCCAATTGCTGCGTTTAATGTGATGATTTTATTTTATAGTTGTGCAGAAATTGCCACAGTCATTAAATGGAGGCGAACATGAAAATATTTTGTTATTAAATAATTTTGACATGAATCAACCACCCACCCACCCATCACCCATTACTCTCATGCCTTATAATTGTTGGAAAAAGCAAATGTAAATGTTGCAAAATGGTTTTTTGTTTTTGTTGCTAGAAATCGCATTAAATTATTTATTTTATGCATATGTAAATGTGCTTTGTGCGCATCGCTGCTAAACCAAACATGGCAAATGTCATACATATAATTTTATAATTAGTCATTGCATTTTGTTATGCTTATGTAAGCCGACCGACCAAAAATGGTTAAGTAGATGATGAGGAAGGATGTGGTCCCCTTCAGGATCACAGTCCCATGAGAATTATATATGAAATCGGAAGCAGAAGAGAGGGAGAGTGTTTACAATAATAATGATAATAGAAATATTTAATAAAATCAAATAAACCACCTATCTATCTATTGATCAATCGATCACAATTATAATCCAAATCGAAGGAAATTCAAAATATACTCTAATTTCGTCTGCCCTCATTGACTTGAAACCGCTACTGTAATGTGTTGACATTATGATACATATATTGTCCTACACACATTTACGCACAGTACCAATACACACACACACACATTTAGAGAAATGTGTAAACAGAATGCATAATGAAATCAAAAACACGACAAAAACAGAAAAAAAAAACACAGAAAAAGGAACAAAGCCAAGCCCTCAGGTGCTAATAAAACCAGTGGAAAACCGCAGCCAAGACAAACAAGTCAAACACAGAGGAAGGAGAGAGTCTAAAATTTCTTCTCATTCATATCCATCGGTATTATATGTTCATCCATATTGACAATTCTAACATAAAAGCAACTGGTTTTATATCCGCCATGTAAATAGAAGAGAATACGTACAATTTTAATTTAACGCCGAGATTTACTTTGTTTTTTGTGTGGTTGCTGCTCCTACACAATATAAGGAAGAAAAAAAAAGCTAAACACAGCAAACGCAATTTCAAATAAACATATTAGATTGTAAATTTCAACAAAGTGTCATGGTCTCTCTCTGCTTTGAAGTGTCCTCTGTCTTGACGCAAATCCTGTTGCTGTTCCCGTGTTCTTTCCCTTCTGCATCGCATCTTCTAATAAGCTAGAGGCGGCGGCCAACTTACAAACGCACAAATAACTTTTTAAATTTAAAAATTCATCAAACTTTCAAGAGCTAAGTCAAACAAACGCAGCCGACTCGTCGAGGTCACTCAGATCTACCACCTAACTTAAATCAAAATAAAAAAAAAACAGGATATATAATAAAAATAAAAGTAAAAAAAAAAAAATTACATTAATCCGTAATCGAAAAACTTGACGTAACAGACAACAGGCGTAAAAAGTTTCCACACTGGCCGCGCGTAGAAATTTAAAACAAATTTTTTTTTTTATATTATAATAAGCGATTTACAAGCAACAGGAGAAAAAAAAAATTGGGAACAAAATAAGAAAAGTGTTTTTCCAACTAAAATTTCAATTATTTCATATTTGAAATTTAAATGCATTAGAGTGAAAGAGAAAATACGGGGGGAAATTGACAGAAGGAGAGAGGGAGGATACAGCCCACGAAATAGGTCGAATAATATATTAGATAGGCCCTAAAAAATAAAACAAAAGATGGTGACCTAAGTAAAATGCCGTCTTTGAGATACTCTGCCAGCTAATGGTGAGTGTCTCTCAGAGAATACAAAAAAAAAACATTCTATACCCATAGACCTAGAAGGGGTTTACAGGGTCTTAAGGTAACTCTAAATTTTTTTTTAGTGATATATAATAGTAAATCACTGAACTGAGATTACTTTCTTATTCATGGCAGCACTTGAAGGTTTTAACTTATGTATATTTCTGTTTAGAAGATTTTCTTAATATTAATATATCCTTCTATTCCATAGAGTAGATAGGATAAGAGAAAGGGGCGGGGGAAGTTGTACGACTTAGATTGGTGTGCAGGGTATAAAAATTTGAAGAAGGAAAAGCAGCAACAAGCACATCAAATTGAGATGAGAAAATAAAATTCAATAAACTCTTGTTAAGCACGCAGCAGCAGCGCGATACAAAAGAAGGGGCCAGCCGGGGGAGTCGCAGCAGCAGCTGCGTGCTGTTTAGCAGGACAGCAAGGACAATGTTTTAAATATTGACAGCTTTGAAGAAGGACGTGGCGGGATGGGATGGTATGATGGCTGGGATGTGTATGGACAGACGACAACAACGATGAGGAGTAAATAGATAAATCAACCCTAGAGACATGTACACCAAAACGTTTTTGCATTGATCAAAGCTGTAGCCCTGCCAGCGATAGAAGGTGGATAAGGAAAGAGGAGGAGAGGGAGAAGGAGGAGGAGGAGGGAGAAGCAAAGTGGAATAAGAGATGGGGTGGGGAGAAACACAGTTTTGGGGGACAATGCTGGTAATACTAGGCTAGGCAAGATGTGCTTAGGCATTGTTATGATTTACACACAAAATGGTCCTATCGATTTTGGAGAATAGAGACCCATTGTCCGTATTGTCTGTTGTATATATGTATATGTATGTATGGGTGTGTGTGAGTGGGTGTGTATATATGTATACATATGTATCTTGGATTCTCATATTTCATACAATTGCGCTAATCAGCAGACAAAAATGTGATCCATATTTTTGTCTCCGCTTCTGCTGCTGTTACTGCTGCTGCTGCTGCTGCTGCCGTTGCTGTTGCTGCCGCTGACAAACAAATTAAAAAGTTATAACTAAAAACCATGTTTTTTTTTCTGTCTTTCATTCATTCACTCAGTCATTCTTTCATTCTTTTTGCTTCTTCTCTGAAATAAAATTCGTTGTTCGCTTGGACAACGCGCAGCTGCCGTTGGCTAAATTTAAATTGCTTTTGTTGCGCTTTTGTAGTTGGCTGCACTTGGTTCTCAGTTTATGATGATGACGATGATGGTAATAATGATGATGCTGCCGCTACCGTAGAGATGGTTCTCCTTTTCGCGCTTCCAACTTTTCTTTGTTGTTTGCACAAATAGTTATATAGAAGAAAAAAAAAATAAAAAAGAAAATAAAATAGGAAAAAATGAAAAAGGAAAATACGAGATTTTCTCTTTTGAATGTTGGAGCGCGAATTAAGTTTTGCAGTTAAACGGCCACGGCTAAGCGCATTAAAAAAGTTTTCCATACTTTTCCTTTTCCCCTTTTTTTTATGTTTTTTTTTTTGCTGCGCATCTTGTTTATAGAAAAAGGGCGTTAAAGGGTGGTGGGCAAGGGGGAGGCGGAATAGGGATAGTAGAACTTTTGTGCAACTGCAGATCATTAAAAGCTTAAATGTGACCAAGCAAAATATGAATATGAGTATGGATATTGAATGTGGTGGGCAAAGGGCAAAGACTGAACGGGAGTTGTCATTAAAACCTAACACGCTTTGGTGCGCCCTCTTCAACCCTAAGCCAACTTATGGGGTTGTAACTTTGGCTTTTACGACCGCAAATGTTTGCCCAACGGTACATCTATATATATATGTATATATACAGCCATATATACATACGGCAAAATATAAATGTGAAATGTGTGTGTGTGTGTGTGCGGACTAATCCTGCCCAGAGCCGAGTACCCAGAACTAGAGGAGTTGACCAACTTTTTGGCAACGACAAAACTAACTTATTAATATGCAATGCACACTTTGTTGCTGTATTAATTGCAATATTAAATTTCCACTAATACTCGCTTAGCAAAAAGCCAACTAGTCACTCAGTCAGCAATTCAACCAACCAACCAACCAACCAACCAACCAGAGAGGCAGCCAGCCAGCCAGCCAGTCAGCCAGCCCATCCAGGCGAGTCCTTTCACACCGCGAAGTGTGCTCTAAAAAGTTGTAGGAAACTTTTACCTAGCACCAAGTAATTATTACATGTTTACGTGGTCCGCGTTCATGTGTGTCTATGTATGTGTTTGTGTGTGTGTGTCTGTGTGTGTGTGTATATATGTATATGTGGCTTCATTCGGCATGCAGCACATGTATGCTGAAAAGCGATACTAATGATAAGTTTTCTAGCCAACAAAATGAACTCAATTTTGTGGTACTTCTCATTTTACATTGCCCAGACAGAAGGACGTACGTACTGGGTACCCGACCAAAACCAGAACGTAAGATGGAAATTTCCGCCTGACTCTTTATTCTCGCTTGTGGTGGTGTGTATGAGTGTGATATGTGTCTGGCAGCTGGAAATTGCTTGCACTGAACAACACACACACACACACACCTACACGCACACATAGACACTACTACATCTTACTTGCAAGAAAAATGTATAAAATCTGCATCAGGCTCCAGAGTCGGGGAAAACAATCTTTTTATTTAAGTTTTCTTTTTTTCGCTTTGCAATTTTGAAGCTCAAGTTTGAAGTTAACTCGCGCTCTAGCACTCGTGTGTTCATCTCTGAATGAATGCAGGTGATTTCATTAACTAGAGTTAAGCCAAGTTGAGTTGAGAGAGCAAACAAGTCGAGTATGAAAATGCGTTGCAACAGACAGGTTACGTTTACATATTTCCTTCGTTTTTCCCCCCTCCCCCACCATCCTCCCCGTCTGTCACTGCATCTTCTCTCACAATTCTTTTGCGTGAGTAGAAAATTAATTTGTTGAAAATAAGTTGTCGAAAAGTTGGCACATTTGCGTAGCATACTTTTGAGAGCTGATTAATTTTCAAAACTTCAAACAAATTTAACTAATTAATACGATGCAAATAATTCAAACATATAGAAGAAAAAAGTAGTTTGCATACATCCAACAGTCCTCTGATTCGCAATTATGAAGGCAAAAGTTCTGTTTCTTTCTGCACAGCATTAAATATTTAGATACGTGGATGTGTATGTCAATAGTTAACAATAGCTAACTATTGGTTGTGATGTACCTCAAATTTGTATGTCCATCAGGCAGTTAGTTAGCTCTTTGCACAGCTAGTTGACTGACAACAATTGTCACCTTTGTCAACAAGAAATTTTCCACTAGTTTTATATGCATAAATGCAAAAATGGCATGCCAGAAGGCAGGACTCTTTTTGATGAGTTGCGCCATTTGCCAGAAAAAAAAAAAACGATGCAGAAAAGAAAAGGAGAGAAAAAAAAACGAAACGAAATAGGCAGAGCCAGAGAAAAATAGCAAATGAAAAAAAAAAGCTGGTGCACTTGCTTGCCTTCCATTGTCACTTGTCGTTTAAGCGATTCCCGCTCACGGAGACAGACATCCAGACGAGAGGATTCAAAAGGAGAGACATAAAGAGAGCAAACGAAAAAATAAAAGTCTACTGTTTGATTGTGTGTGTAAATGCGGCACCAATTTTTTATGCTCATAAATGCAGCTAACAGCACCAGAAGCAGACCAACAGCAACAGTCATTCTGCTATAAGCCATCCCCCCTCCCCCTTCACATTCCCCTTGGTGGCTGTTTGAAGCGTCTATCTACGCTAGTTCATTGTATTTGCATGACCCAACCTCATCTTGCAACCTTCCTTCCTTCTGGATGCTCATCTTGGCATATTTTTCTGCTGTTTCATCATTTTCATCATCATCATCAGAAGGAGAATGAAACACCATGAGCAGGAGCAGCAGACACATTGCTCATACGCCACTTTCGTCAGTCAGTCAACAAAAGCCAAGCTCCAGTTCATATTTTTTTATTTTTTGTATTCTATTCTCTCTGAGTTACCTCCACCCCCCTGCCCTGCCCACTTCTTCCATACGTAAGCTCTCTGTCTCTCAGTCAAAACGTTAACAGCATTTTCAGCATTTTTAAGACAGTTTGTCATAATTTTCATAGAATCTACTTGTCTTGGTCCCGCATCAGTGTGTGTGTGTGTGTGTGTGTCTGATGTTTTATTGTGCCAACATGACAAATCGTCATCGTCATGTCTCTGAAAGAACAATTTTCGTTTATTTAATTTTCAACGTGAATGCAAAGAACTAGGAATAAAAACAGGATTTCTTTTTTAAATGGGTTAAACGAATAATCATTCCTCTCCTTCTTTCTGGACAATTTCAAACTGTATTCTAAATGTGTGTTGTTTGAATATACAAAATCTCCTTTCTCTTGCCTATCATCTCAATTTTTTTTCCCCCTTATTCAATTGAATTTTCCCATTATGCTTGAACTTATATCATTCGTTTAGCTAGAGGCCCATAAATTCCATCGCTCAATTACAATTTTTTTTTTCGGCTATGTAAATTTATGAGCATTTCGTTTCGATCAATTTACTTGGCTACTATTTCTTAACCATATATATATATGTGTGTGTGTGTGTGTGTTTGTGTGTGACCGACTAAAGGACTAACTGACTGACTGTCTATCTAACTGACCCGACTGGCTGACTTATTTATGCTTTTTATGGCACAACCCATTTTCAACATCAACAACACAAAAAAAGGAGAAGAAAAAAATACGTTCATAAAGGAGAGGGAGAAGAAAAATTTATTCATTGAAGTTTTTACAGTCAACTACACCTTTTCAATGTGGTTTGGTCATCGATGTCGATGATGATGATGATGAAGATGAAGATGATTGGATAAGTCCTAGAGCTAGTGCTGAATCTATAGCTCTGTGCTCTCGTTCTGACGTAATCATTCATACTTCATCAAGTTGACCGACTATGGCTAGCTTATGGTTTTATTCTTGTACTTTTTCTTTCTTTGAATATATATGGATATGTATATGGTCGTATGTGTGTGTGTGTGTGTTTTCTCTATTTTCCTTTTCGACTTGTGGCTGTTGGCTGCTGCCTTTTGGCTTCATTGCTATGCAAACTGCTCCCAATGGCTACGTTTAATGGTCAAGTGTGTAAAATTGCATAGCAAATCGTAGTCCGTTGTCCATGGGGCCGGGACTGGATCCGGGTACGGGACCGTAACATCGTTGCTCTTAGATAAACATCTTTGCCGTCTGTGTTACATATTGATGTGATTTACCACTTATGTCTTTGGGCCGTCCAACAGTTAACTGTGCAAATTGTTTGGAATTCAGTTTTGAATTAAGCATCCCCTTAATCTGACAATTCTCCCTCCTCTGTCTTTCTGCGTGTGTGCCAAGCTCTTGGTTATGATATATGTCTGTATGAGGTATGAGGGAGTATTCTTGTTAAAATGGTTCGCGTAAACGCAACTTTTGTATTGACAAATTTCTCATGATTATTTATTGGACGTAATCTGCTGATGAGGAGCAAGCTTTAATAGGAACTACTTTCCAATATCGTTTTGAAGTTTAAAATGATTTACAAATGAAAAGTCGTGAACTTATTTGCATACTTATATATGTATGTACGAGTTTATACCTTTTCATTTTCCTTTATACCATCAATCAATTTTTCATCTGACCAGCATTTGTCATTCTGGCAAAAGCGTTTGTGGAATAGTGTTGAGAGAAGATCTCTGTCTGTTATAGCTGATTTCATTATAATTTCGATTTGCATAAGCAAATGTCTAAGCAACAATTTAGCAAACGCCCCTCTTCAAGTATTTTAGATATCGAGCGGGTGGCATTCTGAAAGGCACTCGCCTGGGATTTTGCCTGACAATGGCAGAAATGACAGTTCATCAGAGGCATAACAGAGAGAGAGAGAAAGAGAGAGAGAGAGAGAGAGCGAGACGGGTGTCAGCTTGTTCTTCAGTGTAACAATTTTTGGGGGCAAGACTTACTTGCCATGCCCCCCGTTGTTGTTGTCTATGACGATGATGATGATGATGATGATGATGATGATGATGATGATGATGATGACAACCTGCTCACATTTCATTAGCTTGTCAACATTTTGTATACGGGGCAGGCGAATGCGAGAGGGGGTGGTACAGGAACAGCAGCAGTAGTCGTCAGTAGTCAAGACCGTTCCTGTTTTGTACCTTTCTCTGGGTCGAATGGCCAATGTCTTTGACACTTCAGCCTACGGCGGCGTCTGCTTTGAATTCAAGTTGCCATAGATGTTGTTACCAACTACATAAAATGCTTTTGTTTTTGCTCTTGTTGTTGTTGTTGTTGCTGTTGCTGTTGCTGTTTGTACCTTAAATAGTTAAACTGCTTAGCGAGCCACATTGGCGCCAATGTCTTGCGATTTGTCCAGACTATGCCATATGCTCAAGAGGAATGGGGATAAATGATGCTTGCTGTCAAGTAGACGGTTGCTATGCAAATCAATTTGCTCCTGTTGTTGCCTCACCTCCCCCTATCCCCCTTTCTCTGTGTGTGTGTGTGTGTGTGTGTGTGTGTGCGTGTGGGTGTGTGAAAAGGAAACATTCTGTAAGCAAGTTCATTAGTCTCATCTCTCGGCCGTAACTTTGTTTAGTTAGTTAACTTTATTGGCAAGCTTTTTGAACTTTGATACCAGATTTAACAAAACGCTTTGTGTGTTCAACTCAGTTAATTTGTTTTAATTGCCATAATTTGGCCATTCCAATAGTGTTGTTGTTGCTGTTGCTGCTACGTTGGTTTTCTATGCAAATTTAAAGCTCCTTACGCACGCTCAGCTACACACACACACACACACACAGATTTAGAGAGGAGGAGGTACACAAGAAGAGTCGTTCAATTCAGGTAACGAGCAGAATACAAAGCAAATCCTTTTTTAACAAAGCACGGGTAATGAAAAGAAATCATAAATTTTGCCAGCAGCCATAAAAATGCTAGCCCATCCCTCTACCACCTATTCCTTCTTCCTATCATTCCCATCATATCAACCATTTCTTACCACTCTCCGCACTCCCTTTTGTTATATTCACCACCATATTGCTCCCTTTCCATAGACTCTCTACTTACATTACCCAGGCCAAAAAGCAAATATGCGTATGCTATCGATATGCCAAAATCTACGAGCATAGAAATTCTTCTTCCCATATTTGGCTAGGACCCAATAAGAGGGCACGTAGTACATTGTAGAGAAAGCAAAGAAAAGGAAGCAAATAGAACTCAGATGAAGAAGACGCAGATTGTGTAGCCAATTTTATTTATTTTGTTGCTATTGCTATTGGTTTTGTTACAGGTTTGCTGCTGCTGTTGTAGCCTTGGTTGGTGTAGGTTTGGTTGGTGGTGGTGGTGGTGGTGGTAGGACTGTGTGTTGTAAGAATTATCAGAATCAGCTAGCAGCAAAATTTTATTAGGCAGCCTGTAAGCATGCAACAGTTTTTTTTTCGTGCGCCTGGCGGCGAAAACATACAGAGAGAGAGTCGTAGAACACAGAAGCTAGCAAGAATCAAGTCAGAGCCAATTAGGCTTTGCCAAACTGTTGCTTTTGAAACTCTGCTGGCAGATTGAACTGGTTGTGTGGCTGTGTAGATGGTTGGCAACATGCCAAGGCAACTGCCTTTATTGCAGTTTAATAGCCAAGAAGTGGCAAACTGTGATAGATAGGCAAACGCATTAAGCAAATCGTAAACGTTGGCAACTTTTTTCGCGCATTGCTTTCAAACCACTTAACGCAAATGATGTTGATATTAGCCAAGTAGCAGGTTGATGATGATGAAAGGCAGGAGAACTTAAAGGGCGGCGGGGGGGAGAGCGAAGGGAGAGTATAAACCAACTCACGCATACACATATCTACCCTCGCACACTTTGCATAACGGCAGCTTTACTACGAAAATTTTTGTGCTCTTTGTTGTTTTGCCAACTTGTTGTTTTTCTTGTGCGCTACTTTCGCTTTTGCCTAAAAGTAGGCAACAACAAAAACAAAAAAGTCGTTGAGCCTTAAAAGCAAAAACCCAAAACGTAGCACAAAAATGTTCTACAACTTTTTGTTTATATGTAGATGTGTGTGTGTGTGTGTGTCTCCTCTCTCTCAGTGTGTGTGTGTGTGTGTTGTTAGAACAAGTTAATGTAAAAGTATTTTTATGCTTTGAAAAACATTTGCCAAGCCAAAAATTGTAAAGAAAATAAAACAACAACAGCAATAGCAACAGCAACAGCAAGTAAAAGTAGAAGTAGGCAAGGAAAAGGCAACTTAAACGCCACGCCACCAAATCTTGCGGTTCCCTTACACCAAAGCGCATAAATAAAAATCAAACAAAAACGAGGAAAGGGGGGAAAAAGTAAGAAGAAAAAACAGCAAAAAATAGAAAAAGAACCAAACGAAACCCCGACATCATCCTCCATATCAGGAGTAGGAGCGAAGGGTCGTAGCCCCCACACATTATCATCATCGTCATGGATCAGCATCAGTCGTGCCAGTTCTATATTTCTACATATATATATTTCTGTATATATATATATATATATATATATACATAGATGAGTGTATGTGTGGGAGCACAACCTGCGCTGTGTCGTTTCGCAAGATAAATGTCTATTTAAATTGTCCTTGTTTCGCTATGTGCCGACCCAAACCGAACCATGGGCTTCTTCTTTTGTGTCTAGCGGCATGCCGTCGATGTTGAAATGCCACTTCACAGTCCTTCTGTGCCGCCCCCCCCGCTCTTGCCTTCACTCTTCCTCTAGTTAAATCTTTATTGTTATCATAATTTGCTTTTATCCAAGCTCTCTCTCGCTGCTTGTTACCTAAACCACCTACCCAGCATTTTTATCGTAATTGTTTTCGTGCATTTTTTTCCTCTTCTCTTGAACGAAAGTGAAAAGCAGCAAAATGGAGCATAAATAGCATAACCAAAGCACAGAGACAGAGACAGAAAAGGAGATAGAGAGAGAGAGATAGAGATAGGGAGAACAGTGAGCTTTGTTTACCGTTTATGCTTTGTACTTGTCTGGCAAATCAATAAAAGTTGATAATTGAGATTTCTTTAACAAGATTTTGGGTGTCGCGACCAAGGGGGGAGTGGCAAAGTATATAAAAATGATAAGTAGGCATCATTTATAATTAGATTCAAAGTGGAATAGCAATGTCAATAGAATCTTGAAATGTGAGAAGATAGGCCACACAGTCACTGTCGAGAACTCTCTCCCTCACTTCTTTTATGTGTGTGTTTCCTGGAAATGTAAATCATTAGAAATCGAAAATAAATATATAAATTAAGAGAGAACAACCCCAGCAGCAGCAACTCCAAATGTAATTCTAGAACTAATAAGATTTTTATGTAATTCTTTCTTATTTTTGGTAATTTTGCTTTTTCGTCTTCCCACCAACTCTATATAGAATTAAAGTAATTCCTTAGATCTTAGTAACTGTCGTGTATCTCTATATAACATTGTGTACGCCTCTAGATGAAAAAATATATTGAAATTAAATGTCATATATCCAATTGCATTTGATAAATAATACTTACAGATGAACTAATTATATTTTTCGATTCTCTATTTGGTTACAGGTAAGGATCGATGAACAATTTATTTATAAACTTAACTATCTGGTAAGATCATATAGAAAAAAAATTTTTTGAAATGAAGAAGTTTCATTCATTCATTTATTCATTGAAGTGTGTGTGTGTGTGTGTGTTCTTGCGTGTGGGTGTAATGCATAATTGAATTTTAAATAAACTTTCTAGCACGCAAAGACTCTCCATTTTGTTGGTCCTCTTATTTTGTTGGTCCTCTTATTTTGTTGGCAGTAGTGTGCAAGTTGTCTACGTTTTAACTGTAAATAAATTTCAACGTATTTCTTGTTGTGAGTCTTCTTCTTCAAGAGTCTTTTTCTACTCTATGCACTCGCTCTAGATGCAACGGCTCCGTAAAGTATGCAATTTTATTTCAATGCGACCCGGCACTTACCTGGTTGACTGGCTTCTACAGCTACAGCTACAACTACCAGCTTCAGCTTCTTTGTCGCTTTTTTGTACTATTTGTATTGTTGCTTTAATGCCATAAAATATTTAAGTTTACATTTCCCACACACATAAGGTAAGGGGGAGGAGGGTAGGGGAGGTAAGCCAAGGGGTAGGACAAAAGTCCTTGCCGCTGAAAATCCTGTGTTCAAGTCGAAGATTTGCCATGTATATAGAATGTGCTGTGGCCGCCTCATTGCATTGCATGAGTTGTAGTGTTGTTGTTGTCTGGCTGGTCATTTTTATAACTGGATTTGCAGTTGGGATTTCTCATTGTCCTGCCAACTATATATACATGCTCTTTCCGATCTATCTTGGCTATTTGAACAGCCAGTCAGCACTTGGCATTGAAGTAACCTACTCCAGAAACTCTGATTACTACCAATTTAAATTTTTTCCCCCTTAGTAAATATAATTAAATAAGTCTAAGGTAAAGGAAAAGTGGAAAATAAAGTGTCAGATTTTTTTGTATGTGGCTGTGTGTGTGTGTGTTTGTGTGCATGTCATAAGCATTTCATCTAAGAGTTCAAAGAGCAAACTCTTCTGTAAATGAGAGTTAGAGCAGCCATTAGGTAATTAATTTAGCACTTGCCAACTAATTGGCTTTCGTTTAACAATTCAATAACAAAAAAAAAAAAGAACCGAAAAAAGTAAAAGGAAACCGTCCTCCCTTTAGACATGTCTTGACCAAGTCAAAGCTAAAACCAAAGTAAAACTCGAAGTCGAAAAAACGATTGAAATCTCAGAACAGACAAACGAGCGAGTCATTAATGCTATTTGCGGCACATTAAGGGTTCAACTAGTAGTGACAGGACCTGTCTATTACAACCATTGCCTGATGTTCTTAGATTCCTTCTAATCCTCACATTCACCTCCGTCTTCTCCTCTCTTAGTCATGATCCTACTGAGGTCGAGGTTCTTAGAGCTCTCTCTTTCATGTTGGCTTACTTCAACCTTAAATCAAAATGCTTCAATGAACTGGTCAAATGTGGAAAAACAGTTCCGGGCTAGCTAGCAGGTGTACATATATGCATGAGAGTGTGTGTGTGTGTGTGTGGGTGTGGGTGGGGGTGTCCGTGTATTTTTGGGTATGTGCTGTTGGTTGTGTTGCTACTCACAGAGTCAGTGAACCTGTTCAAATTAATGTGCCAAGTAAAAAAGGGTAATTTCTGAGGCCACGTCAAAGGTTCTGGCCAAGACTTGTTGCGTGTTTGTTGCATTTTTACTTCGCCCTTTTTCACCTTTTTTTTCTACTTCTGCTTCTTCTTTTACGTTGTCAAAGTGAAGTCAAGTGCAAAAAAGAAAAGTTAAATATTTTCTAAAAAGAAAAGAATAAAGTGAAAATGTAAAAGAAACAACTTGGAACATCGAGAGAAAAAAAACACTGAAAATAGACAAGAACTTTTTGTGTTGTTCTTCAGTAAAAAGGGCTTTGCTCATTAAGAAGAAAGAGAGCAAGTTTAGGTAAAGAGGAGGAGACAAGGCTAGCTGCGGTGGGGGGGGGGCAGGTTGGGCAGGATAAGATGCGTTTTGATGGTTGGTGATGGTACAGTACGCCAGCCTTTGGCATTAAACTCATTAACGGTAATTGCAACCTTTTTTTTTGTGTGTATGTGTGTGTGTGTGTGTGTATCTACTTCTTTTACTCATTTTTTAAAACGCAATTTTGTTAATTAATTTTCGCATGTGACGCCTCCGAATGCCGCGTTATACGATGGCGCCATCTCCCGCTGCTGCTGCTATAGACACCAAATGTGTCAGAGTTGTCTCGTTAGCATTAGTTGATTTCGTTGGTTGGTTCGTTGGCTGACTGAGTGGATGGCAGTGGCTTTTGAATGTCTTGTCAATCGGCAATAAGAGAGAACATCACTCACCCACCTCTGGTGGTTTTTTAACTTTTGCTTCTCGATTTTTTTTTTTTTTTGTGAGCTTTTTCAATTACATAGAGCATCAAGGTGCTGAGAAGAACGAGTAGGTTAGAGCAGGGTAGAGGGTAGAGGGTGGAAAGGTAAATTCCCTGCAGCAGCAGCAACCTTGGTATCATCAAACAGCAATCCAAAAAAAAAATATAAAAAAAAATAGAAGAGAATTTTTGTTACTGACACTGATTGTCGTTGCTGGCAGCTCACATTACGGGCGCATAATTTTATCCTGCAGCCAAAATGTTCTATTATAGGACAAAGTAGAACACGTCTTCTCTGGTTTGTGTGCGTATGCGAAAAATAATATCCTTCAATGGCAAAAATAAAACAGAAAGTTGCCTACGGCAGTTAACTGAATTTTACAATAGATAGTGCAAACGACTTCAAGTGGCTTTAAAGCAGTTTAAGCTGCTGATAGCGATGGTCATTGCAGCAACAAATAAAATGACATAGAGAACCATTCAAGTTAATTGTGCAGAGACAGCGAGTAATTATGACTAATTGCTATTAATCTAATAAAGCAAATACAGGGATAAAAAAGAACCCCTCAAAGCATGCTATGTAAAATATGCACAAAATAAAAAAAAAAAATTGAGAAAAAAGACAGGACATTTGATTATAATCTACGTCAACAGCAGCAGCGGCAAATGACAACAACAAGAACAACAGAGACAACAACAACCATGAGGGTTGCTATACATGAACAAAGCTCGAAAATTGATATTAATTTTTTTTCGTTTTTTTCTGTTTTTCTATGCCCCCCTCCTCCCTCCTCTCCTCTTTTCCTTCTCATTTCTACCTGGAATGTCTATAAAAAAGAAGCGAACCAAACAAAATAGCGCAAAAATGAAGGCACATAACATCATAATGTAATGAGCAATTTTTACTGCTCCACAACTTTCACCCACAATCCCCCCGCAATCTAATATTGTGACCACGCCTACCTTTACCTAATGCCAATGGCCTAGACATTGCTTTCTCTTCTTGTCTCGGCCTTGCCTTGCCTTGCCTTTTTCCTTTGGCATTAATTTGTGCTATTTAGCGGCCTGACCGTCGTTCCTTGGCGGTAAAAAGAAAATATCAAATTAATTAGCATCGCTTTGTTGCTGTCGTCATGCTAGCCAACAGCAAACAGCAAACAACAAACAGCAACAGCAACAGCAGCAACCACAACAACAGCAACAACGACAACAACAATTTAGATAAATTAAAATCTTATTTGCTACACAAGCTCAGGGCCGGCCCCTAAGCATTAAAATGTTTCCAAGCTAAAAGGCCATGACCAATTATCTGCTAAAACCAGAGATTCGTTCTTTAGATAGAAGTTGACATACCCTTACTTTATATTCAATCAAATATATTTAAATTGATGAACAAGCAAACGGAATAAAAAGAAAGAGCATATAAATCCAGAAAGCCCTAATTTTCTTTTAATTTGTCAGTGAATTTGTTGAACGAATTTGCAATTTCCAATTCTAATCGAACCAAAATTCATATACCCTTACTGAAAGAGTTTCATTATATTAGACAGACTGACAAACAAATGAAATTGTAAGAGTTAAAGGGGAAGATTTGCATTTTCTACATTTGTTTTTCTTAAATCAGAGCTTTTCTCTCTCAATTAGTTAAAATTTTACTCAAGCTTTAATTCAAATCTTTACATAATCATTTCTATATAATTAAGTGATACTTCTCTTTCTGCGTGTGTGACTAAACTGAAGCTATTTGTCAATCTGACATTGACAAAGTCTTATGTCTAACTAGATTCTAGATTACGAATTAAGGATTAAGTATAATGAGTGTTAAATATGGGTAAATCTAAATACAAATAACAAGAAATTCTTGCCCTTTGGCTACAGGGAGAAACTTTTTTCAGCTGTTGCTTCTTTTCATTAGTGTTTTTTGTTTTTCTTTTTGTGGTATTTTATTTATTTGACTTTTATCCATTTCAAATGACTTAATTATATTTTTATTGTAGTTAACAATATCAATATCAAGCAGACGAATAAAATTCGCGTTTATATTTCCACAATTAAAGCAAAATAAGGCATAACAATAGAACACAAAACTATGCAAAATTGTGACAGAATTTATCCTTTGTTTTCAACTTTTTGTTTTGTTTGTTTTTGTTTGTCTTTATTTTTTTTTGTTTGTGCTGCTTAATAAAATTTAACTGCTGTGCATTAACAACCAACCCAGAATGAAAACTATTTCAAAGAAAAGCAACAAAATCAAAAGCAAAACCAAAAAAGTAAAAAAAGAAAAAAAAGGAAAAGGAAAAGAAAAGAAAAGGAACACAAGAATGCTGCCAGAAAGTAGCGAAAGTAAAGACAGAGATTGCAGTCAAAGTTTTTAAGTGTTTATTTCAATTATTGTTTGGCTGCGTGTCTGAACATATATATATGTATATATGTATATATGTTTATGTGTATGTGTGTGTTTTTGGGCTGATGGTGTGAAGGCGAACATTCGTTCCAGCGAGGGCAATTTAATTTTCCGCATTTTCAGCATTGGAATGAAAAAAGAAAACGAAAACAAAAACAATAACACAAAAACTAGTTAAGAAAATGCAAAAGTTTTTTAGCGTGAAAGTTCGCCTGCTCTCTTGGTCTTGGTCCTGCTTCTGTTTCTGTTTCGGCTACTCTGTTTGGCTTTGTTTTCGTTTTCATTCACGTGTAGTTACTCAATTTTTGTGCTTAACGAGGAAAAGTGGCAGAAATAGGAAAAAAAGGAAAGGGAAAATAAAAACACAAAAAAAGAAAACAGAAAACAGAAAAAAACAATGCAACTTAATGGTTGCAGCTGCAATACGAAGGCAATGAACGAGAGGCAGGAGTCAAAGAGTTGTATGGTGACAGGGGGTAACACAGCGAGGGGGGGATTCTTGGCGTCATTCACATTGACGCGTTGATATAATTTCATTTGGCGCTTGCTTTTCTTTCTCTCTTTCTCTGCTCAGTGAGTTTTAAACTAATGTTGAGGCAACATTGTTGCTGGCAACAACAATGGCACACACACATAAATTGACACACAGGGCAAGCACGCGACAAGCATGAACATGAAAAAGAGGAAAAACAAGACGAAACATGAGAGAATGAGAACGAGAACAAGAACAAGAAGAAGAACAAGAACAAGCACAAGCACAAAAGTCGTCAACGTTTGGGGGCTTCCCTTCGTTCGTTTAGTGTTGCGTGTCGCCATATTGTTTGCTTTATGTCACTCACACAAACACACACACACATGTACACTTGTTTATTTGCTGCTCACATACGTATATACATTTTACTCTCAGGTAATTGCGGTTTTTATTTCACAAAAATAATAATAGCTGCACCTCTTGGAGCAGCAGAACGGGGGATGGTATGAGACGGGACGAGACGGACAGCCTGTCGGAAGTTGTCAGACAGCGCACCAAAAAAGTATGCTACACAATTGTGTATATGGTATCTTGGCAATCTTAAAGCAGCTTCAATTTAAAGCCTCGACCATGCTGACTGAACGCCCGCTAATAAGGCAGACAAGTATACCCAAGCAACGACACGTGTGTATGTTTGTGTGCCTGTTTGTGTGTGTGTGTGTGTGTGTGTTGGCGTGCCTTAGTCTACGTGTACGTGCACTTGTATGTGTGTGTGTGTGCTTGTGAATGTGGAATATAAAGCCTGTTAACACACTTAACAACAAACAAAGCTACAAGCAACGCCTGAGCAGATATGCAGACAATAACACCAACAAAAGTTGTAAGGTACTTTAAGAAAAAGTATTGACTTTTGAAATACCCTGTAGCCACAACAAAAGTTAATTAGGAAACTCTAGTTATCTATTTATTCCTCAGATAAGACAAAGACAGTAAGAGAGGAGGAGTATTGTTAAGTAGTGATGAAAGATTTATGTTTTTAATATTTATGGCATATTTCTTAAATACAATTTCTCATTTATTACATTTTATTGCATTTTAATTTCGATTTGAGCATTGATATACCCTATAAGTTAATGCTTTACATGGTAAAGCAGCACTAACTATGAGCATATAACTTTAATGCTCATTGCCTTGGCGCTGAGCCAAATTTAAATGAACTGGGTCGATGGCTGGCGAACAGCGAGCCGGCTTAAAGTTCTCACAGCGCCACAACATTTTCATGGCTCTTAATTACATATTATACTATATATATGTATACTACGAATGTATGTTTGTATATTTATATCTATGTAAAGGCAACATACGTGTATGTATAACATTTATATATATATATATATACTTTCATATAAACATGTACACACACATGCCCAGCGGGCACACCAAACCGGCAAAAGCCCAAGGTTTATAAACAATAGTTCATTTATAAGTGTGCGTAGGTGTGTGTGTGCGTTTGGGTGTTTGGGTATTTGAGTGTGTGGGTGTTCCCTAAAATGCCCAACCCTCAGACACTCAAAGAGTAACCCGCATAATGTTCATCGGTCGATGGTTGTTGGTCGATGTGTGGCTTTTAAATTGCTTGGAAAATGTCTATGTGTATTAGGGTATGAGTGTGTGTGTGTGTATTAAATATATATGTATGTAGAGGTAGAACAACAAATGCGTACATCTAAAAATGTTAATGCAAATCTTAAGGGAAATCAAAAATGGCGGCGACTGTGGCGCCTCTAACACGCGTCCAAGTGCAAGTGAAAAAGTGTGGCAAAGATTTTTGGTTTGAAGCTGCTGGTCATGCAATTTGCAAGGGTTTCCCAAGTGGCTTACCTATTGTAACCTTCCCCTTCCCCACTATACCCATATTCCCCACTCGCTGTCCTCTATCTTAGTCCATTGGTGTTGCTCTAGCTGTCGCTGTTTATATATATATGTATATATATATATATATATATTGCTGTTTGTTAAATTTGCTCGGCATCTTACTACGATTGCAGCAAGGCCAAGTCATTAGCATAAACGTAGACAGCGGCGAAAAGTAGCAAATCCATTAAGCGTCAAGCAGGAGCAGCTCTCCTTGAAACGAGAAACGTAACAAAATTGAAACGAGTCAGCGACTCGTTCTGAATAGATGCCTGAGCCTGCTTGCCTGCCTGACTGCCAGAGGATGCGGCTGGCTGGTTAACGGCTGCTGGATCTTTTGGCAACTCTTTAAAGATTTATGAAGCGTCAAATATTTATTATGCTCGCCTTTTGCAATATAAGGCTGGCGAACACGCAAGCCTCAATCCAGCACGGAATAGTCAGTAGAAGTGGCAAGAGTGAGGCTAAGCCTTTAGCCATTGCCCGATGCCAGTTGCCGGTTGCCAGTTGCCAAGGAGAAACAACGGGTGAGGGATGTTAGCCTGTGGGTGGTGGAACACTTTTTCAAATTGCAAAGAGGCGCAAATAAATAAAAACACATAAAAAGTAGGCAAAGGCAGAGGTAGACACACTTACACACACACACACACACATAAACAAACACACACACATATACATAAAAATGAAAAGCAAAGCATAAAATAAAACGCAAGACGAGAAATGAAATTAATGAGAGCAGCAACAGCAGCAGCAGCAGCAAACAGGATGATGAGAAAGCAGGCAACAAATAGTCGGGCAAGAAAAACAGAAAGAAAAAAAATCAATGCGAGGGCCGACGCCTCGTCTTGGCGCGTACTTTTACTTTCACTTTTTTTTCTATTTTTTTTTTTAATACATTTTTGCACCACTTCTCCCCCGCACCCGTCTCTTTCACGTGGTGGCACTTCACAACCCTTTCAACAACTGACGAGAGGACGAGAGTGTAACAACAACAACATCGTCTGCAACAGCAGCAGGAACTTGTGAGTCAGTATGAAATATGCGGCTCGAAATATGAAAAATCTTTTGCATATGTGTGTGTGTGTGTGTGTGTATGTGAGTTTATGCTTTCTTGCCGTTTATATTTGGCAAAGCGAATGATGGCAGCACGTGCCCGTTCAGGACCTCCTCCACGAATATGTTAAAGTGTTGAAATATGTCAAACATTGTCGAAACCATTTAATTTGTCTTATGTGTGTGTGTGTGTGTGTGTCTCAGTGAACCAAATACAAATGCTTGGCATATTTTTAGGCGCAAAACTTATGGCACAACTTGTGACTAATGATGATGATGTGTGTGTGCCAGTCAGTCAGTCAGTCAGTCAGTGAGTCAGTGTGTGTATGTATGTGTACGCTGCCCAGGTAACGGCAATAGTAGTACTAGGCGCTGCCCCGACTAATGAGGCGCATAAATTCTACACAGAAAAAAATCTCCAACACACGCGTGCACACACACATACACACACACAGTCAGAGAAAAAGCTACTGCAAATTTGATGAGCTGGGCCAAAGCCTTTGTCTAGAAGTAGGCTATATAATATATCCTGAACTCCCACACACACACACACACACACACACACACACACACACACACACACACACACACACACACACACACACACACACTTACATCGTCGGCTTTTACTCCCTTTGGGCTTGTCTGTGCGTACATTCAAGCAGTTAGACAATTTAATTAACGCATTTTAGCTGACTGGATGCCTGTGTAAGCCCCTTTTCCCCCTTGCCCTTTACCATATTTACCATCATATCCATCCACCATTCTTTCGTCTCGCTTTTTGTGTCATTTGTCATGCGCTGCTGCTGTTTTCTTTGGTAATTTAAGTAAAGAATCGAGGGGGAGGCTAAAAAAAAAAATGAGACAATAGTCGTAACAGAGATTGAAACCCGATACGACTGACTGTGTTAAGATGATCTTTACTAATAGATTTTCCATTGATCAACTCTTAAGAGATAGCTTAAAAGAGAGTGTAGGAGAGAGATAAGAAGATAAGGATTAGGATGTGAGAGATGTGGGTGACACTTGCATCTGCATCACAATGGGGGAAAAAAATGGGAAAATAAAAAATGAAGGGAAATACCTGTCGAAATGCATGTCACGCTCCAATTTGCATGTTACGCCTTCGCCCTCTCTACTCCCCCCTCCCCAGTAAATCGCCTGCAACGTACTGAACTTTGCATGCCGCAAAAATGAAAAGGTAAAAAAAAAATATATATACACATATATATATACCAAATTCAACCTAACCGCAATTTGGTCATGTCCAACTCAATTTTCGTTACGTAAACTGCATCATATGCCAGAGAACCATGCCTCCATTTGCTGTTAGACATAACTTTATGGAGCCGGACGAGAAGCGTGAAAGTTGAGGGTGAAAAACGATGTGGAGGATGAGGAGGTGCATGTGGGGGTATATACTCGCTTGTTGCCAACAAAAAAAAAAAAAAAAAAGAATGCCCAAGCCTGAGCCCGAGCCGCTGGTTCCGGAGCAGGAGCCTCGATGGTGGCTTCTCAGGCGCTTCAAATTTAATTAAACATGCACACGTGAGCAAATGCAAATAAATAAAAACTTTATGGCTTTTGGCACAGAGAGAACCATCGAGCTAGAACCAAAGAGAGAGAGAGAGAGAGAGAGTTAGATGGCGAGAGAGGGAGAGAGAGAAACAGGAGAGTGAGAGGGGAGAAGCAGTGTGTGCGTGAGTCTCAGCAGTTGGCATTCGGCGAAGCTTTGGCGGCCATTGCATACATTGCGGCGTCATGGCGTGCTTATGAGTTTTAAATGCTTTTTCTTGCCTAGGCACAACAAATGGCCAACTAGAAATAGAAGCCAGCTCAGAATAAAAAAAATACAAAAAAAAAAACCGAAACAAAACTGACAAACTTTGAACAATTTTTGATGTTTGTTTTCGGTTTGTTTTTTGCACAACACGTTGGAAATTGAACGGCTCTCCACTCTTCACCCGCTGTGTGTTTGTGTGTGTGTATATTCTCTTTGGCTTTTTGTACAGGTAGATATATAAAATATATATCCATGGATGGTTGGCTTATGCAGGGGCAAAACCGCATAAAGAATTTTTTAATTGAATTGCACTTAAAGTCTAAGCTGACATAGCATCCAACATACTCCCACCCCCCTTTCCACTCGGAATATCAAAATTAATGGAAAAACTAAGGCATTGAAATTTAATATATATTCCTCCTGTAACCGATTTAAATCCATTGATTTTCTATACTTGACGTTCTACTCGTTGTGTTTTGTGTAATCGAAAAGGCTTTCAGTAACTGCAATTAGGCATATTAATCGAATTACTAAGTAGATTACTTACCTTATTTAATTTGAACTTATCTAAAATCTAGTCAAGGAGACTTTTATAACATTTAAGCGCAGAGGCTACAATAAATATATGTATTAGTATAGTATAAAGGGAAGTCAAGGTTTCCCTTTAGTGTATTTCGAGGTTTGCTCTGATTTAGCAACGAAACATATTTTAATTATAGCTTTTGCATTTATTATTTATGGTCCTCGTCATTTGCAGGAGCAACTTCATCTTCATCTTCATCATCAGGTCCATCATTGTACTTTGGTACTCATGAAGTTGATGACATTAAAATTCAGTAGAAAATGACAAATGTCATTTCTAATTTTTAAAACCCGCGTGCAATACATGTGTGCGCATGCATGTGTGTGTGTGTGTGTTGTGTATATGTGTGTTTGAGCATGCATAAACTTTATCCGAAATGTTCACATGTAAAATTTATAAACGAAAAATAAACTAAAACAAAAAACAATTAAACTTTTGTTAGGGACAAAGGACTTGGTTATCATGATGATGATGATGATGATGATGATAGAGCAGCAGCTCCACTT
Source organism: Drosophila sturtevanti (assembly GCA_018150375.1). Lineage (NCBI taxonomy): Eukaryota > Metazoa > Arthropoda > Insecta > Diptera > Drosophilidae > Drosophila > Drosophila sturtevanti. Next base: position 3,750,344 of record JAECWJ010000527.1, on the reverse strand, counting down.
GCTGCATTATACGTATAGTGCCGTAACAGCTGCATGTCCTGGCCAGTCAGCCATGAGAATCCTGCTGCGGGATTTTTGTTAAAAACTGCATTATTCATATGAAAAGGGGGAAGAGATAGCGGCAGGAAGGGATAAAAAAGAGAGAGCAACTGTGGCAACTGAACGACAGAATCATCAAGCTGCTTGCTTTTCTCTATGTGGCTCCATGTTGACCCAAGCCAGCGATGACGTACTGACCAAACGACTGACCAATCGACCGACCGTCCAACCGTCCGACCGTCCGAGTTGACTTTACTGGTTGTCGTCCTTGTGTTGGACATTTGGTTGTTGCTGTTGCTGCTGTTGGAGTTGGTGTTGTAACGCTGCCTGAGCCTGGACTGGCCGCACATATTTCATTTAAAATTTACAAGTTAACAATATTAAATATTAACAGTTATTTATGCATTTTTCGGCACAAATCAAAAATTTACATACATTCATACATAAAGTTTGCGACCTCCAGCAACTCCGTCTCGGCCTTTGCCTTTGTCCCAAACCTCCGAGATGGATGTGAATGTGATGAATGCTGGTCCCTGGCTCCAGTTCCAATTCCAATTCCAATTCCAGGTCCAGGTCCAGGTCCAGGATGTTGACTGGCTGACCGGATTGCTCAGCATTTTTCATTTATGCACATATAAAATATACCACAACACATATATATACATATTGTGTGTTTGTGTGTGTATGTATGTATGTGTGTATGTGTGTGCGTAGGCAAAGTATTTATGTATATTTGCCTTTTCACAATTTTTCATGCTGTTGATTTAAATAATTTGCTTTTGGCTTTTGTAAATGCACAAAACATTTTTGGCATATTTGTTGTTATATTTGCTTGCGCTTTCTGGTGTGTGTATATTATAAATGATTATATGTGTGTGTGTCTGTGTGTGTGTGTGCCTGTTCATTGTTTGACTATTTTATATTTGTTTATTTGTTTCTTCTACTTAAACAAAGATTCCGGCCTGACAAACAACAAATCAATCTTAATTTATGCAAATTTATTGCCACTCAAGTTTTGCATTGACTTTGCTAAGCGGAAGAATGTGACAAAACATTTCTTTAATTTGATACAAATATTCAAAAATGATAAATCTACTTGATATTTTTCTAATAGGAATTTTCTATACACTTGACATAGGCGGGGGAGGAGGAGGAGAATAAATAAAATAAGTTGAAAATTTAATGAATTTATAAAATATATTATAATCCAATTTTGAACTATTTGATCGACATTTATTAGTCTTTGGTCGGTCACCATTAGATATTTTAGCTTAAAGAACTCCTTTAATATCCTTTTTCTGGAATTATCTTCCTTTCTCATATTTCTCTCTACAGTGTGTAATGCAAAACTCGTTTCAAGTAATTTTAAAAGTTTTTTTTTGGCAATTTAAGCTGTCTTATATAAACAAGACGAAGTCTATTATGTATATCAACTAAACTATTTTTGTGTATACGAACACACACACACACTCACACACATACACCGTACACATAGTTTTAAAGTCTAGGCCAATGGCCAGACAAGGATGTTGCCTTTGCTGATAGTTTTAATGCGTTAACAAAATATTTGCTAATTTTTGGCCAATTCACTTGATGGTCGCCAAAAGTTTTTTGCTAGACAAATTTTCAAATATTGAATGAGAAAGATAGAAGATAGAACGAAGAGAGGTGAGGGGGACAGGGAAAGAGGCGTGTGACAAGGGGTGAAGTAGAAAAACAAAACTTTTGCATTAGCAGCAGCAACAACAACACAATATGAACAAGAAAAGTTGATCTTGCTCTTACTTTCCCTCTCGGTTTGCCTCACTTACTCACTTACTATTCCCTCCCCCCTCACCATTCTCTCTTTCGCTCTATTGCTGCTTAAATATGCAAATGAGTTGGACCAAGCCAGACTTGACTTGACTTGGCTGTGGCTCTGACTACCATGTAAAGTGCTCTAAAAGCGTCGGCGTTGCCGGCAACAGCATTAGACCCAAAAAAAAAAAGGGAAAAAGAAGCAAGAATTGCATCTAGACAGGCAGAGAATCTGTTTTGGAGAGTGCATTTTGTGGCTGCGCCTTTCTAGCATCAAGCATTTGTGTTTGCCAACGAGGCCAAGGAGTGAAAAATAAATGGTGTGTAAGGCAGTGTGCTTGTGTGTGAAGGAGAGTGTTTGTGCGACTGAAAAGCGGCCAACAAGCACGATTACATTTACACACACACACACACACACACACACAGACATCAGACAGGCTAACTGTGTGAGAGCCAGCCAGTCTTTGGTAATACGACGATGATGTTGGTTGCGTGGTAGTTTAGATGGTGAGGGAGGTGATGATGATGGTGGTGCCGGTGCTGGTGCTGGTGGTTCTGGTGCTTTGCTCTGGCCGCGAAAATGCCAACAAATCATTGCCAGGACAACGGCTAGCAAACGAGAGCAACATGCAACATCATCATCATCAGTCCAATGCTGATGCCTAAGCCGCATTTTGTGGATTCACTGGCTCCTGTCGTTGTTGCTCCTATTGCTCCTCTTGCAACCTCAACGCCATTGCCAGCACTCACACGAGCCAACGCGCGCGCTCCATGTTAGCCAAAACAAACGAGGTGGTTGCTGGCAAAGTGATTTCTGGTTTAATGTTTTTTAATGTTGCTCATGTTGCAGCAGCAGCAGCACACCAGCAGCAGCAGCAGCAGCAGCTTTTGATGCTGATGATGATATTGTTGCTGTCGACAGCAGCGGTTACACTTTGGTCAGTTGTCTGGCTTTAGAGCTCACTCGTCTAGTTGCTGGCTTGCTTGCTTGTTGTTGTTGTTGCTGTTGTTGTTGGTGTTGTCAAGTCAAACATGAGCCACCGTGTCCTGACCAAAGTCCCATGCATCCAACCAAAGCTAATTTTTCGCTCTCTTTTGCAATTTCTCCTCTCTATGTGCGTGTGCATGTATGTGTGCATGTATGTGTGTGTGTGTGTGTGTAGAGTGAGAGTCCATTAGCATTTGACAAAGTTATCTGCCTTGCCGTGTTTGTGGCTATGTAGCCAAATTTGACACAACATTTGTCAAACCGCAAAATGGCTGCCACAATGTTACTTTCATTATGCAAAGGGTCAGCATCCGGTCTGGATCAGGGTTTACTACTCTACCAGGGTCTTTGTTATGTACCTCCCATTTGCTCTCTGTTGTCGTCCCCATTCCCCCCCCCCTTTTTTTTCTAAGGACATTGGAGCATAAGTTGGTCAGCAACCTGATTGTGTTGGTTATGTTGGTCGGTTTGTCAGTTGGCTGACAAATAAGCCGCGATTTATCAAAAACCCAAAAAGCAAAACCAACAAATTCTTGCAAAACAAATCTCCCCTTTTCCCCCTTCACATAAACCACACACCACATTTCCATACCATAAACTATCCCAGTTTAACATAGACGTAGAGAAGAGAGACGAAGGATTGCAATCAAATTGAAATTAATGTTGTTGTAAAAGACGATGTCCTGCTGCTGCTGCTGCACCCCCCTTACAATATAATATAATCCGAATGATCTACGCTCATGTTAATGTTGGTGTGGGTGGTGGGAAGGGGGGGGTAGATTCATTATGCTTTTGGACTTGTAGTGACAATTCAATAATATAGATGTTGGTTGGCATGCATTGCATAAATTTTCACCGAACCAAAAACAAGAGATCAAAATGTAATTTCGTTGAAATTTATTTTGGAAAATTTGTCAAATGCAATTGTCACAATATGTGACTCTGTCGCGGGGGGGGGGGGAGATGACATGGGTGATTAGAGCGGGCAAAATCAATTAGGACAAACACATTTGGCAGGGCGTTAACAGGCAGTAGCGCAGATTCGATGACGCAAAGGATCGATAAATTAGTGAGGTCCCCCGAAGGCTTTATTACTAACACTAACACACACATACACACACACACACTCACTCACTCACTCACTCACTCACTCTGTCCTAGTAAATTTGGTGAACCTGAAGTGATTATTTATTTACAAGTTAACGCCTGACCGACTGAATGGTGGACAGTGCATGTGTGTTTGTGAGTGTGTGTGTGTGTGTGTAACCGCCTGCCAAGTCGCCGCATAAATATTTAATGTGGTTTTTATGCGCGCTCGCTCGCCCTTTTTGTTTGTTTAGCAACAATTAGCAGCTTACAAGCAGCAGCAGCAGCAATGCATATTACAACAATATGAATATTTTGCATATGGGGGATTAGTGAATATGTTTTTTGTTTTTGCATTCACAACGCCATAAACTATGCAATAATTCTATGCAAATGTAAGGCACGGAAATTGGAAATGGTAAAGGAAGGGAAAAGACAGATGGAGTATGGATTGGGGGGGAGACAGCCGTGTGTTTGGGTTCATAATTAATAATTTAATTGCTTCTGTTTATCTCTTAATTAAAAGGGATTTATTTGTACACACAAATAAATAAACACACATATGTACATATATACATACGTACGTATGTATGTATGTATGTATGTATGTATGTTTATGTATATATATTGAGAACCACAACAAATCGAATGAAAATCGTATTGAATCGCTTTACTTTTTATCGCTTTTGCTAATTAAGTTCCATAATTAATGGCATTCAATGCGGTTTTTGTTAAAGACAAAGGCAACATAGCTAATGCTGCTGCTGTTGCTGTTGTTGTTGCTGTTGTTGTTGCTATTGCTGATAATAATAATGACGTTGATGATGAATGACCACAGAAACTGATTAGGGACAGTCTAATTAGATTTGATTGCTCAAAAAGATTTGACAACAAATTTTCCACAATCAATTGAAAATGCTAATCAAATTGTATTTTGCTTACAGGTGAGTTGTCCGCAGGATTATTGCCAACTGCCGCAGCAATTAGTAAGTAAAAGAATTTCACTCTTGAAATGCACAGATAAAGAAAAGAAAAACCAAAAAAAAAAAAAGAAATAAGAAATGAAGGAAAAGCAGACAAACAGAACAAGAGGCTTGCCCGCCCGCCTGTCAATCGCAGTGGCTACAGCGCCTTTAAGTGTGCTCCACTAATTTAATTCAAGGCATATTTGCACGACTGAGGCGACGTCTCTTTTCTGCCTATTTGGCAGAAACTTAATTAGCCGGCAAAACAATGGCTAATAGTCAAGTGAAAGTGAGGAAGGTAGCTAGCGATGATACTCTGCCTCTCTCTCTCTTTCTCTCACTCTCACTCACTCTCTCTCTCCTTCGCTACTCCCCTACTCACTTTGCCTAATTTTCATAATTGTTATTATAGAAATTCAGCAGCCATAAACAAAAGGTTAGTTACTTGCCTAATGACTTGAAGTGCTGCCCCGCCTACTTTGACTGTGTTTTTGGCTCTTCGCATCGCCTGACTTGATAAACAAGCAAATGCGCTTATCATCATCCTCTACTCGGCCTCCGCTTGCCCCTGCCCTGCCCCCTCTCTTCTCTTCTCCTGATAGAAAGTTTGCCAACTCTCGCTTTCTCTATCAGTTGATTTTTCCCATCGCAGACAAAACCGCGCTTCGCATTCATAACCGAAACTCAGTCAATGCGAAAATGATAGCCAGAAACAAGTTCACAACTTTTCAACTATTTGTCGAGGTTTTTACAGCAACGGAAATGGTGGAAATGGTTGGATGTGAGATGGAGGGGGGTGGTGGAGGCGTTTCATTTAAAAGCAGAGGTTAAGGAGAAATAAGAAAACGAAGTAGTAAGGTAAGGTGAGTGAGGGGGTAGACGAACGAGCGAACTACCCTTAAAGGACTCAACACTAATTACGTTCTGGCGTTGATTTTGATGTGGCCAAAAATTGAAATGGACCACTAAACGCTTTTAAAGAGATGCCTTAAAGCAATATTTACGGTAACCAAACCAAAGCAGTGAGGTAAAAAAAGGAGGTGGAAGGAGGGAGGAGGGAGGGGGGCGGGTATAAACAAGACCAAGCTGAAATATAGAAATATCGTATAAATGGGAGAGAGAAGAGGTAGGAAAAGAGGAAGATATAGAGGAAGAAGCATCCTCTTGTCGGCCTACAAAAGTTGCACTTTGTGAACTTTACAACTTTTGCAATACTTGGCCGCCATTTCAGTCAGTCAGTTGTTTGTTTGTCGGTTGGTCGACCAACTTTGAGCCATGTCCTCGGATGACTTCAACCGGACGCCTTTCAATTATTAATGTGGCTGCTGCTGCTGCTGTTACTGTTGCTCCTGCTGCCGTTGCTCCTGCTACTTCTCTTGCTCTTCGACTGCTGTTGCTCTTGTGTAGTTTAATTAATTAATTTGACAAAAGTTTTCAATTGAACTTCAGACAACTTTATTCAAGACTTTAATACAACAGTCAAGCAACATACGAGAGTCAAGTTATAGAAATACCAAAATAAAAAAAAAGGAAGAGAAACAACCCACACAAATACATTTATACATACATATATATATAGGTGTGTATATGTAAACAAATATTCGAATCAATAGAATTCCATAAAAAAGAAAAATAGAAAATAAAAGCACAACAAGAGAAACAAAATAAATGTATTGTAAAATTGACCATATGCCATATGCAAAAAGGGAACAAGCAACAATTTGTGGGTTTTCCATGAATAGGTTTTCCCATTCATTTAATTTCTTCACTGACTTGCTTTGTTTTTCCCCTATCTCTCTCTCATTCTCTCCCTCCCTCCCTGTTTGTCTTAAAGTCATTTATAGGAGGCCTTTATAAAAAGTTGTAACTTTCGAAATCAAAAGCCAAACCTTTTCATATGGCATTCGGTTTCAATAAATATTTCACTAATTACTAGTTCAATTTATAATTTATTATTATTAAATTCTTTCTTCTTTATTACCATTTGCATTGTAGTCCTTAAAATTGTATAATTAAACTTTAATCGGCATCCTTCTTGTTTCTTGCTGTGCTGTCCGTTGCCTTGCCTTTGATAATAGATAAAACTTTTTCATTTTTTATTTTTTTTTTTTGCCTCAATCGAACAGCAAAAAGGTTGTGCCCCATGACCTCAAAAATGTTTATGCCACACTTCCGTTTTTGCTGTGTGGTGACGGCAGCGGCAATGGGTTCCTTGTTACTCATTTTGTTGCTATTGTTCTTGTTCTTGTTGCTATTGTTCTTCTTGTTGTTGTTGTTGTTGTCGCTGTTCATCTTGTTGGCCGCGCGCATGAGTTGGCTATAATTAAAAATGCTATTACTGCCAAGCTTCATATAAATTTTTAATTAGCAATTTTTGCTATTTTCCTACTTTGTTAGCTGTATTTTGTGTATATATGTGTGTGTGTGTGTGTCTGTATGTTGGTGGTGCTTTTGGTGGTGGCTAAGTCGAAGTAAAAGTAGATGAAGTAGGAGAAAGGTGCAGCAACACCCACTTAGTCAGCCATTGTTGTTGCTGGAGAACTTTTTAAATTAGCACTTTGTTAAACACCCTGACGAAAAATCCAACAGCAAAAACAAAAAAAAAAAAAAAAAACAAAACAAAAAATGAAAAAGAAAAAGTAAAAAAGGTAACAATGTCGGCATAAATTGTTTTTTAAAAGGATTTTGTCCATTGCTGCTGCTACTGCTGCTGCTGCTGCTTACCCCTGTCCCCCTGTCCGCTTGTCCACAATTTTTACCATCTAAATCGTGCCATGGCAGCTGCTCGCACGCATTAAGTGGCAGCCACAGTCACCGCGGCAGCTGTCATAAATTTTTTGTTAGATAAAAATACACACAAAAAACAAAAAAAAAAGAAAGAGAGCACAAGGAATTATACATACTGCATACGTAGGCAAAAAAAAAAGTACAACAAAAACAGCAAAAATAAAAAGAAATGGGAAAATGTGTTGCCTACTTATTTGCGATGAGAGCGCAGCATTAGCAAAAGTTGATTAGCATGGCAAAGGGTTGATCGCTCGCTCGCTTGCTGTAATTATTAGATTTTATGCATGGTCTGGCCCACCTTCACTCCATCACCTCCTCTACCACCACCACCCTCTCTTTTACTCTTTTTTTTTCGTCTGGTTGTTTATGTGTGGGAGCCATAAAAAAACGAAGCGAGAGCAAATATTGACAATTATGGCCTATAATTTGACACCCATCGGTAGCTGCAACAACAAGGACATAAAAGCAACATCAACAACCAAAGGGTTAACAATTTAAATTAAACCACCACACACACACGGACACACACATGACACACGTATAGATGAAGCTTTATGATTCAGCTGCTTATTTGCCCGCAAACGCACGCACTTTTCATGCATTTTAATTAAAATTAACTTCATTTTTATTACGCATATGCCTAAAAGAGTATGCATATACACAGATATATATATATATATATATATATATATATACATATATACATACATATGTGACTTGGTTAGTTGCTGCTACAATTTTTACAATTAAATAAAGATTTTATTATCATGAGGCCACCATTGGCTTAGAGTTGCTCCTCCTAGTGAAAGCAAGTGTCTGTTGTGTGTGTGTGGTGTGTGTGTGTAAATATTTAAGCATATAAAATTTACTGTAGGTGTCGCGTCGGCATATTTTAAAAGCTTTTTGTTACACAGCGGTCTTCCTTTCCACTGCGTTTACTTAGCTAAAGCAAAACAGGAAAACTGAGAGACAGAGAGAGAGAGAGAGATAGAGGATAGAGAGTAGGATAGCAAGAGAAAAGCAAACGCTTAGTAGGGGAGTGAAGCGGTTTGGGGATGATGATGTGAGGTGTTGGTATAGGTATAGACTGTATGGTCCTCACATATATGTATGCAAATTTATGTGACATTGTGCCAAGCACGCGCTCACTTTGGCTTAAGGCTTGCCCAAAGGAATTTCCGGCTGTGGCTTTTTGTTTTCTAGCTGACTCGGCAGGCAGAGCAGAGGCAGGCAGACACGACAATGTCGCCCTTAAATGTATGCAAAGCTTTGTTTAAAGTGTCATATATGTATGTAGATTCATCTTTATATGCATATGTATGTATGTGTATGTATGTCTCTGTGTCTGTCTTTTTGGCAATTTAATGTCTCGCGACCTGACACTGTTTATGCATATTTAATCGTTGCTATTTTTGTTAAGTGCTCCAAATTATCATCGTCCAGCACTCGGGAGTCACTAATCCCCAAAAAAGAACATTGAGACATTGGTCTTCTGACCCAGTCTTCTCCTGCCCAGCCCAGCCTACCCAAGCCTAAACCCCTTACCGAATAAGGCTTTTTATCCTCCTCATCAACACTTCTTAGTGGTTGGCAGACAAAAAGCCGAAACTAATTAAATGTCTGCCAAATTGCACAACCTTTTCCTTACACTGAAACGGAACGCGAACTCTCTGACAACTTACACAATTAGCAGCCAGGCAGTCAGAGGTAAAAGCATAAGAGAATCATAACGAGAGGTGCTGAGGGAGGGAGGGTGGTAGGGAGGGAGGTAGGGAAGGCGGGGGTAGGCATGGGGTAAAACCCCAAAAAGTTTGCTCAAACATTTCAATGAATTTTCGAAAATTTTGGCCAGAAAAGTTTTGCATCAAAATGGAAACCATCTTCTTCATGCTAATGAATTGCTGTAACTGACTTGCTACTACTCCTAGATTTATGCTATGAAAATTAAAAGGTAAATAGCAAAAGCGCACAGGCATCCACATCTATACCAAAAACCATCTACATCTAACCAACCTGGTATAATAGTTCGTTCTGTCTGCCCTCTCTCTCTCTCTCTCTCTCTCTCCCTCTCTGCCTGTGATTGTCTTTAGAAACTTTAATCAAGCGCCCTTTTGTTTGCCAACATGCCAAGGCAGCAGTCATGCTCCACCTCCACCTCCGTTATCCTGACTTCTCCTTCTCTATTCTGCTACACACTTCCCAATCCCCGATCCCCCTGATACAAACCAAGTTGAATCAAGTTTGCATCAATTTCAATATTCCCACTGTTTTCATTTAATTTCACCAACTTAAAACTTAATTGTGTGCTTCCCGGCTGCGCCTTTTTGCTGCTGCTGCTGATATAGCTCCTGCTACTGCTCCTTCCCTCGCCCAGCCTTCCAAAGGGGAGTTTTTTTTTTTTGCTTTTAAATTTGCAAAAATTAAAGTTCGCAACAGGTTGCCACACAGTGGGAGACAGAAGGAGAAAGATAGTGAGAGAAGTGGTGGCACAAGTTGAGATTGCAACGCTTCGTGGCCGGATGCCGGGGTCTTGTAATTTGCCGAGCAGTCAACGACAACGGCAATGATAGTTTTTTATACATATATATATATATATATATATTAACCCTCTTTCCCAAAACTCCCCTACTTATTAACGCAGTCTTCCACCACCTTAGTTATGAATGGCCATAACAGGAGGCGATGCTGTTGCTGTTAGTGTTGGTGTTGGCGTTGGTGTTGCTGTTGTTATGTTGGTGTTGCTGCTGTTACTGGTGTTGCAGTTGAAAAAACAACGACCCCAGCATCATCATTTAAAAGCGCATTAAAAACTTTTTAGATTAATTTCGCTGCTGCGTTTTATTTCTGCTTTTGCCATGTTATTTACTCCGACCACAGCAACTCCTGCTCCTGCTTCTGCTCCTGCTGCTGCTACTGCTGTTGCATCTCTGTTTTTTTTCTTCATTCTACATTTTTGTTTTCACTCAATGGGGGCGGGGCGGGGGGAGCCTTTTGATTTAAAATGATGCTACATTTTTAAAGCAATGAGAGGAGAGATAGATGCCCAACAGAGATCAGATTCAAATTTTGTTGTTAGTATTTGTTAGAGGTAAAAATATGGTGAATTTTCACTACGTTTCTCATATTCTTCTTTCTCTCTGCAGCAACAATTGCTCGTGTTACTAATACGTTTTTCATGTTCAGTTTGAATTTCGAATAAGAGTACAAACATTTTTGCAAGTCTCGAGGTTTATTCATGATGCAACATGTAAAGTGTTGCTCTGCTGTTGGTAGTTGTTGTTGCAGTTGCTGCATTGCACTGGAAATTCAATAGCTTTTACCTTTTCAATACACATTTGCAATATCATCAATATGTTTTTCCCTTCGTTCTCTCTTTTTTTTTTTTTTATTTGCGCCAAAATGTATGCATCTGGAAGAAAAGTAGATTGCTGCTGTCGCCTCCATTTTGTAGTTGGGGGAAATGTTTGGGGTCTACCATTTGCAAACAACCACCCATCCCACAATCATTTTCAATAAATCTATCCGCAATCTTCTGCTGTGGCTCAAATTCAATTTTATGTAGAAATTTTGCCTCTTTCTCCTCTCGCTTATAATTTTGTAGCTCTATTCATGTCTTTGACATTGCCGTCATCTTCGTACTTATTCCTAGATCAGATTTATAATGCGTGAGGCCAAATATAATTTAATGCGGAATTCAATTGAATACATTTTTTTCAGATATTCCCTTTTCTTTTTTTTTTTTTTTTTTTTTGTTAGCTTAAAAAAGGGATGAAAGAAATAATAGAATGGGAATTATTTCTTTTTCACTTTATTTTTTTCATATACTGGTATATAAATTAATTTCCATGGTTATTTTCAATCAATTCTCGAGGGTCCTTTTTGGCGACCTTTCCTGACCACAAATTATACGCAATTAAGCAAATTTGTCTAGGGCTAAAAATCAAAGTCTTTACTCGGTGGCACACACACACACACACAACAGAACAGAACACAACTGATTAACAAGAGCAACAAACAAAGAACAAGAAAAATCACCCTAAAAACCAGATGTAAATAAACCGTAAAAGAAACGGAAAGACAACTAGACGACGACTCTTCGTCTCCGGCTCTCTTACTATAGCTCTGAGTCCTGTAATTCCGGTTCAGCTACAATATTCCGGTTTCGGGTTCGGGTAGCGGACGAGTTCATTTAACCTACGGCGCGCTTCCGATTTACCGCAAATTTCAAAAACCAACAAAACAGACAAAAATTTCGCCCAAAGGGCTCTACAACAAACAAAGACAAAAAAACAAAATACAAAAAAATTCAAAAAAATAAAAAAAGAAGAAAAACTGAAAAGCCACTGCGCATGAAATCCAACAAGTAAATACACAAGTACACCGGATAAAAAAAAGGTTATAAAGGGTAACAAACGAGAGAGATGTTATATATTTTAGAGAAAGGGAAAATCAGAGAGAGGAGAGAAGTTGGAAGAGAAGCCCAAGCCGCCTCATGCTAAATTGTGAAATTGAATTTTCGCCCTTTTCTGTGTGCGGGTTTTTTTTTACATTTTTATTTTTATTTTGTCTGCTTTGCTATTTTTAACACATTTTTAACTTTGATTTATGCAAAAATTTCTACTTCACTTTGCACACTGCAGAAAGTTTTTCCTTTCTCTTGTTGATCCTGCTGCTTGCTGCTGGCCTGTTGATTTGTTGATTTCCAACAAATATTTGTAAGCTTTTCCAATAAAATCATGACTGTCACTCACTATTGACCCCCCGCCCTGCTCTTTCTCCTCTGTCCAATCACCATCATCATCAGCAATGAATCACTTCATCATTCTCCCATAGAAGTTTTTCATTTTACCTTTTTACCTTTGTTCAACTTTGTGTCATCTGTCATATTTTTCATTTTTCTCGTTTCACGCAGCAGAGTGTCCTTTCTTTTCATGTTGTAGTAGGTTTATTATCTCTGGTTAAAATATCAAAAAAAAAAAAAAAAAAAAAAAAAAAAGAAAAACCAAAAATCATTTAACACTTTGCTCATTTATAACTCGGAAGTGCACTTTAGCCGAGTTGATTAATATTAACTCTTTCGATTTAATATCAATTTAAATAACATAAATTTAATCAAACAAACACACACACAGAGAGAGAGAGAGAGAGGGAGAGGGAGAGAGAGAAGATGATATGTTGTGATAATAATTCATGAGTTCTCGTCTCATTAGCCATGCCACAGATATATTATCATCGTCATAGTCATTTTCATCATCATCAATGTCGTCATCAATGTTAAATTATTTTTAATGGCAATTATGAATATTGCATGTCTCTTTTGTTATATATATATATATATATATATATTTGTTTTATTTTTTTTTTTCTTTTAAGCTGTCATAATTTATGAATTTATTTCAATATTGTCATTAATATGTGGCCAAGCAAGTGAAATGGATCAGTTAATTTACTAGTTGAGTTCTGTTCGAGTTTTTCTCAATAATTTAATTGCAACCAAAGGAAAATCCCCCCAATCTCTGCCCTATTATTTTGTATTTTTTCTCCCTTTCCTTTTTTGTTTTTTTTTTTTTTTTGAATGAGGAAGAGAGAGTCAGAGGCAGAGGCTGAGAGAGAGAGGAAAAACATTAATAAACCGGAAGCACAGCACGGGTCCGAGTTTCAGCGGAAATGAAGCAAAACTTACACACACACACATACGTAGAGGGGATAGCAAATGGCCAACCATATGATGGGTAGATTTTCAGGGAGTGGAGATTGGGGCTTACTCGTAGCAGGACACACAGTTGCTCGCTTGGTTGGCTATACTACCCCTTTGCCACCTGTATCCATATCTCTTCACCACCTCTCTCCACCACCATCCCACCACCATCCCACCACCACACCATCCCCCCATCCCACCATCATCATCAACAGTTTTGTATGTTTATCTGTGCGAGAAAATGCATTTTTGCATACAACATAACCGCAACAGATGCGGTCGCTTCAATATAAATGCAGTTACAAATGGCTACCATATGTGTGTATGTGTTGTGTGTGTGTTTGTCTGTCTGTCTGTCTGTGAGTGTGAATGTCTGCCTGTGTGTGTGTGTGTGTGTGTGTGTGTTTGTGCGTGTGCTGCGGTCATTACAACGAATTGCGTACAAAAATTTCAGTACCCCGCTTGGTTTTTATGGCCCTGTCGACATCTCTTCTCCCACACAGTCAGTCTTTATGTCTGACTGTCTATCTGTATAACTGTCTGGGATGACCTGACCTGGCCGGCCTGGCCGTTTGCTTGTTTTTTGCCTTGGTCATTTCCGTTTTTGTTACTGTTACTGCTATTGCTATTGTTTCTGTTTCTGTTTCTGTTTTTGCCATTTCTGTCGTCGCTCATCATTATGGCACCAGGACGGACGCAGGAAAAATGCGAGAGACGAGTTGCAGTAACAATGGTTTCCGTGTGCCCATTCAATATGCCCTCGAAACGTCTGTATGGATGTATGTATATAGATATATATATATATATATGTATGTATTTTGGTTACACACTAATTATTCGACTTGTATGTATATGTCTATGAAAGGGGAGATTTTCTTGATAAATGCATTTGGCAATTGAAATCAGGACGAAAGCCGCTTTCGGTTTTCCTTTGCCACAGATACAGATGACAGACAAACACAAAGTGTGCTGCTGCATGTGCGGCTAATGAAGACCAAATGCAAATGCCTCGAACAGAGCTATAGCGATTCGACCGACTATCTCTCTCTCCCTCTTTCTCTCTCTTTCTCTATATATATGTATGTATCTCTCTTTATCCTTGGCGTCCTCTTCCCCTCGATTCGAGTTGGGGGGAAAGGCTCATTAATGCGCATAATCAAAACGGCAATTGAAGAGGAGATGGAGACTAGAGGTAGTGCTGATGGAGTATCAAAGGGGTGGGGGAGGGGGAGGGAAGCAGCAGCAGCAGCAGCAGCATATTTGTCACATGATTACCGTATCAAATAACACAGACACAGAGACTAAGCGAGCGACCGTGAGAGTGGGAGAGAGTGAGAGGAAAAGAGATAGATATTGGTGCAATTGCCATCCGTTGGATAGGATTACACCACGATGCCACTAGAAACTTTTCATACCAAAGCCATGGCCAAAACGATTGCCTAGCCAAACGAGGTTGTCATCAAGCAAATTTCGCGTTCTAAATTTGGCACTAGCCTTAGCCAAAGAAGCGTCCAACCATTTCACATGCATCCAATCGGACATATGTGTTTGTAAGTGTGTTGTATGTGTGTGTGAGTGTGTGTGTGTGTGTGTGTGTGTGAGTGTGTGTGTGTAGACTGAGAGGCAGGCATCCCGCAAGCGTGTGGCCATAGACAATGTCTATGCATATTTGTCATAGAGAGCTCCAGCTCGTTGCGGTTGCTGCCTGCCTGCCTCAGACTCAGACCCAGACATCTGCCCTCTGTTGCTGATGTTGCACATACACTCAAACACATGCCAGGCATATGCAAAACTGAAATTGAAACTGTTTAGTTGTTGTTGTTATTGCTGCTCCTATTATTGCTGTTGTTGTTGTTGTTGTTGTTGTTGATGTTGCTGTTGTTTCTCTTGGCCTGATGGCATGGCATGTTTGGGTCTTTTGGCTTTGGTATGGTAGGCAGATAATTTGCTTGAAAACCCATTTTCCGGCTGCCCCAATCTACATACATATATACATATACAATACATACGGTGTGTGCGGTGGGTGGGGGTGGGGGGTTTTTGACTGGGTTTGCATATCTGTGTGTTCAATGCTTGTTTAACTACATTTCTACTTGATGATAAGTGTGACAAAGCAAAGAGCACAGAACAGCACTTTCCCAATACGAGTTTTCATAATTATTTAAACGAGCCCCCCCCCCCACCTCAGCGTCTTTTAATCTTGTCAAAGTATGAGAAATAAAAGATGAAACCAAAATCAGAAACTTGCTCTAGAAACGCTTATGACATTGATAGAACATAAATATGTGATAGAAAGAAAGTCTTTAAAAATATACAATAAATTAGATATAAAACGGAAATATCTATAACAAGAAAGTAACAAAAAAGTATGATAGAAACCGTTGTTCATTTTAAAATCTACCTAAACCTAATTTTTAGTTGCCAGGAACATATGTTTTATGCCCTTTGTCTATGCCATTAGATAATGGCACTTTGAAAAAGCTATTAAGCTACTAACTGCATCTTTGTTGCAACAATTGTCGGCAACATTATGCTGCTTCGCCCCTCCCAAAAAAAAAAAAAAAAAAAGAAGAAGAAGAAGCTATCATCAAATATGGCCCAAAAATACTGTCCCTATAAGGAGACAGAACCACCACCAAGCACTTAGCAACATCATCGTTTCGTCAATGATGTGGATGATGATGATGATGATGATAATGACGATGGCTTAAGTAGTCATAGTCAAGCGTCGTTGCCAAAGAGAGATTAAGCCGAGGACTACTTCGTACTAGTCACGGCCATTCCATATTCATAATTGCTAATGGAATATGCTGCGACATTCGCGTAAAGAAAGTGGGACTAGGTAGAAAATAGCTAAGGATGATGGCGGCCGTCTGGTGATTATGTTTGGCGGTTGGGCCACTACAAAGTGTTTTACTCTCTCTCTCTCTCTCTCTCTCTCTCTCTCTCTCTCTCTCTCTCTCTCTCTCTCTCTCTCTCTCTCCCACTCCCTCTCTCTCCCTCTTTGCTATATACTCTTGTATGTGTATATATATTTATATATGTATGTGTGTGCGTGTGTATTTTGGAGGCAGCTGCCACAGGCAACAAAAGAAGCTATGCGGCTGTGGGCGATTCCTGGGAGAAATTAATTTGCAACTTGTGAGACATTTGGCGTTGGCGTCTATTTACATTGTATATATTACGTATACGCCCTGTGACTACTGACTGAGGTTATGTTTTAGGCCCAGCCACAGCTGTTGCCTCTGCCTACTTTTTGCGGCTTTTTCGTGTTGCCCTCTGCCTCTGGTAAATTGTGTGTGTGTGTGTGTGTGTGTGTGTGGTGTGTTTGTTGGTGTGCTAATTTCTAGTCACCTGCAGTAATTTTCACTTTTTGCCATTGCTGCTGATGCTACTGCTGTTTGGCGAAGTTTTTCGTTTACCGTTGCTGCTGTCGTTGCTGTTGTTGTTGTCATTGTTGTCGTCTGGCAGCTCTTTGTTAATTGGTTCAGTCACCTGTCTCATGATCTGCCAGTCAAGCGCACACGACCCATGGCCGCCACAACCGGACGATAATTTTAAAGGCGAGAGCGGAAGGAAGGAAACCAAAAAGCAACCGAGCGGCGTTCTATCTCTTTCTCACCCTCCATATCCCTATTTCGCTCGCACACTTTGTGTCTCCACAAAAAAAGGAAAGAAAAAGTTGCCGCTCCCTTGACTCCTAGCTTTGGCAGCCCATTTGCCAAGTTGCCCAATGAACGTTTTAGATTACAATAGGCCAGGCCCGGGTCGAGCCGTGTGGTGGCCACATTAGCCTCTTCTCTCAAACCCCTCCACTCACTGCCCCCCTCCCCCCCTCTCATCACTCACCATCCATCTGTTTCTCTACCGCAAAGTTGGCGCTCGCCGTCGTTAACTTAATTGGCCATCACCACCCACTTTGCGGGTTTTTATGGCGACAACGACTACGACAAGCATGAGGATGAGGACGAGAATGTTGGACAAGTTGTGACCCGACCACCACGAGTGAAGAAAAAAAGAAAGAAAACAAAAAAACAAACCGAAAAGCATCAAAAACAACAGCAGCAACACCGTTCAGAAGCAGCAGCAACAGCAACAGCAACAACTGTGACTTTTTTGCTGTGTTAACTTCGGCTGTCACATTTTTGACATTTTTATTCAACATTTGTTGCTGCTGCTGCTGCTGCTACCCATTTTCTATTACGACTTTTTTCTATTTTGTTGTCACCTGGCCATGCTAGCCCAACCAAGGACTATTGCCTACTTTTTAGCAGGAGAATTTGGCTTTCAGTCGGTCGGTCGTTTGGTCTGTCGGTCGGTTGGTCGTTTATTTGGTTAGTCTGTTGGTTGGTCTCGTTTACGCTCGGTTTGCCTTTGGCTTTCTATTTTTTCGTGATTAATAGGTGTGTTAATGGATGTCATTTTGATGTTTCCGCTAGACGCATGCTCATGCCTCATGCCTCATGGTCATCCACCCTATATATTCTTTCGTCCATCTCTTCGTAATTCAGCTGCTTCTTGGTTTTTATGTTTAATTTGTGCATTTCTCGCTAATTTTTAAGGCTCGTCATTAAATGTAGATAATTTTTTATACTTTTCTTTTGCGACTCCGTTTGCCATGACCATTCACCATTTTCTATGCCCCTAGGTTTTATAGCTTTCTGTGTTGTGGCAAAGCCGGCCGCCCCCCTTTTGTCCCTTTTTTCTACTTCTTTTTTTTTTTTTGTTTTTTTTTTGATGGGCGCGTCGTAAAATGAAAATGTAACGAGCTAGCGACACGACCACTGCTTAAAAAGGACATGCTGCAGCATGAGAATAAAGGTGCCACAATATAAATATTAAAGCCTTTTTATTTGCTGCCCTAGACAAGTTTTTGTGTTGAAAACATTGCATTTAATTAATGGTAGAGAGGGGGGGGGAGGCTATTTAAAGTCAGGCTTACAAAATCAATAGCGAAACGCTTTAAAAATCTGCTGTGTTAGCTGTGTGGTTGGTTGTGCGGTGCGTGCAACACGTTTTCTTAGTTCCCTTTTTGTTTTGTTTTGCTTTTTGTTACAGCCCGTGTAACCACTTCGCTTGTATTTTTATTGCCACACAGTCAGCAGCAGCAACAGCAACAGCAACATGCAGCAGCAGGCGCAGTAATCGATATGTAAACATGCGAGTTTCACTCCCCAAAGCTCCACAAATACAGACACATACACATCCACAGAGAGAGACAGAGAGAGAGAGAGAGAAAAAGAGGTACACTTGCAACTGAAGTGGATAGGCTGAAAAAATGGCAGGGTGGTTATGTGGTGGGATGAAGTGGGTGGAGTATGTATAAATTTAGATGGAAACATGCCGACATACAAAAACAAAAAAAAAAAAAAGGAAAGAGGACGAGGAATAACAACAACCAACCAGAACATGAAACTAGTGAGAGCAACAGCGACAGCAACAAGCTTGCAATCGTTTGGCATGCAACATGTTTTTATATATAAATCAATTACTTACCAAACATGACGCGCTCCCACACACACACACACACACACACACACACATAGATAACAGACAACGGAGGAACAATAGTTTAACATGCCGCCATAGTACGAGATTTATTCTTCTATAGCATTAAAGCTCTATTCAAATTGTTTCACAATTCGATTAATATATCCACATTGTTCTCATCCCACCTATTATAACTCTGACTAACTAATTTAGTTAGGGTCAACATTTTAGCAGCGGTTGCATCAGTGCCCTGCACTCCTTTTAATTACATTAAATGTTGTCTTTAAAATCATGCAACAAATATTGTTATATATATATTATATGTATATATATATTTTTTTTTGTTTTCCGAAAACCAAAATCAAATTAAGTGACATGAGAAAATTAATTGAGATTTACCAAGCAAGCAGCAGGCAGCTAGGCGGCCAACCAGCCAGCGAGCCAATGTCAGAGCCAGGCTTAAATATTGAAATTGACGGCCATTAGACGATCTGGTCTATAGGTTAGAATAGGACAACTGACAAACAGGATGAAACATTTTTACGGTCAAATTTGTCACTAGAATTTTTGTGTTGTTGTTGTTGTTGTTGGTGCTGTTGCTTGCTATTGTTGTTGTTTTTGTTGTTGGACCTGAATTGATATAAATATTACCCACGAACCAAACATCCAACGGATGGTGGAAGGCCCCCAAAAAATAATGCGCTAAATAAATTGCGAAAAATTACATAAAATATTTAAGCGCATTCAAGTGTGGCGCTATAAAAAATGGCGGGGCATTAAAAATTTTCAAGCGAAAGCAAAGCGAGCGGCAAACTGGTAGCAGCAGAAGCAACAAAAACGGGAAAAATGAGGGTGGTGAGGGGTTGATGAAGATGGGTGATGGTGTGAGGTGTGCGAGGTATTAGCATGGGGTTTTTCGGAATTGGAGTTGTGTATTTTAGGGGGGGAACAAGCGAAGAGGGAGTTTTCTGTTGTTGCTGGTTGACGGGATGTGTCAGACATGCGAATAGACAGGCTGAATAGAAATACACATTGAATGGAAAATATTTTTTCTGCAAATTATATTTGTGATATATATATATATATATATATACTTATACTTATAAGAAAATGAAAATAGACTCTTAATCTTCTTTGCCATTTTGTGTATATTATACATTTGAGAATTTGGCACGATGATGGAAATTTGTGTGTTCAATGAATTGCAACCAAAAACTACCAATCCAAGGGCTGCAGGCTGCAGCACCTGATCAAAATAAGAAATAAACTAAATATAAATATACCCAATATCAAGTAAGGGATCATCTTTCATAAGAAATTCTATTCATATGAAGAATATGTACTACGAGTATATGGTACTATATTTTATCTAGGTAGCTAGGTAGAATATATTTATTTTCAAAAAATAAGTTCAGGGTAAAAAAAATACATTTTATATTTTTAAAGAGACTTTATAAGAGAGCGAATGAGGCACGATGTAGAGGAAAGGGGGAGGAAACGGCCAGTAGTAGCAACAGCAGACAAATAAAGCGCAAAATGTTTGTTTGTCGACTCAGACGCTTTTAATGCATTTTTTATTGGACTGGCACACAAAACGACAAGCAAATAGAAAAGCCCATAAAAATAAATAAGGCACGGCACAGCAGCAGCAACGGGGCAACGAGCAACAGCAAGAACAACAGCAACAACAGCAACATCATGTGGAGTTGTTGGTAGGGTGGTGCCATATTAACACTGTTATTCCCCCCCACTACACCCATATCCATACCTCACTCTTTATATCCAACCAGCAAGTAAAGAGAACAAGAGAGAGAGAGAGAGAGAGAGAGAGAGCGAGAGAGAGGGAGAGAGAAAGGGAGCAGAGTGCGAGGCGCAGCATATTTTTCCTATGACCAGAGTGTCCAGCCGCCATAAATTTCAATGCTATTGAATTTTGTATGAAGCCGCCCCCCCCACCAAGCCAAGCTGAACTACCAGGCTACTAAAGGGCCAGAGCTTGACCTGACCCCCGCCACGTGCTTTTTCTCGATCCTGCTTTAAAAACATATAATTTATTTTAAAAGACCCCAAAACGAAAACCGGCCGCAAAATCAATATCCATCCAGTCCAAAAGATTTATGCTGCCGGTAATCGCTGTTAAGGTCACGACGACGACCGACCGACCCCTACATACAACTCATCCTCGTTTATTCCAAATCCTCTTAGCTCATTAGAAATGCCAAGCAGCACAAATGCTTGTCGTTTGCATACATTCTTACCCCCAACCCCCTCGCCATGCTCAGAGACGACACACACACTCACAAATAACTCTTTGAATATATGTACATATATACATACATATATATGGTATATATGATGTCGCATTACAGGCGACTGAATATCTTAATAGAGAGTCAAAGTTGGAGTCGGCGTCGCGTGGCGCAAAAAATTGCCAAAACTTTCGGTCGTGCGTAAGGGAGAGAAAAAGAGTGAATGGGTGAGAGGAGATAGGGGGGAGGGGGGAGGAGAAAAAAAAAAGGCAATGGCTTGCTCCCGCAGAAAAATATCAATGAAAATGTCATACACAAGTAAATGGCTTGAGATAAAAATACATACATACATACATACAAATACACACATTCATACAAACATACAGACAATCACAAAACTGTTGCCTACCTTTCAGAGTCGAGGCACTTTTTCTACTGCATTTGCTGCTCGCTACGTGAAGTAGTCAGATTCAGACACACACAGAAATGGTAATAGAAATGGGATGGAGAGAGAGAGAGAGAGAGAGAGACAGCGAGGGGGGGGTCTCGGGAAGATGAAGGCGCAGAGACAGACACTCCAGGAACACATGTTTTGAATAATTTATGCGGGCGGGCGCACGAAATGTGCCCGCCAGGAGTTGAGTCAGTCTTCTTTCTCAAAACGTTGCCCCTTCCAATTGCTTTGGCACTAGGCCAGGCTAAGTTTTTTTTCCCCCCATCTACTCAAAACGAATTGTAGAAAGAGGGAAGGAGAAAGGAGAGAGAAGAGAGACAGAGCGAGCGAGAGCGAGACAGAGCAAAAAGGTGATAAATGCATAAGCAGAAAAAGTTTTTGCGCCTCTTTTTGGCTTGCCTTTCGATTTCATAGAGGCAGACAGACGACGTTGTTTGCCAGGCTCCAAGTACTAATAGCGAAATTGCTACAAATCGTTTTGGCCAAACTTGCACACGAGTTTATTTTGCCTCTGATACACACATTCTCATACACACACACACACACACACACACATGCATGAAGAAGAGTGGAAGCCATTTTTTCTCGCCTTTCGACATTCTAATTTAGCTGCGCTTCAAATATTTATGCAAACAAATTGAAATAAAAAGAGTTCTTGACTCTCGAAAGCAATAAAAGCCAAGCGTAAATATTTATATATAAACCGTATATATAGACAGATACACAGATATATATATATATATATGCATACATATATGTATTTGCTAGGGAGCTCTTTGAAGGCTGCAGCACAGAATAAATAAACCGCTCAAGCACTATCCATATATACATATATATAAAGTATCTATATATGTATACAACCACCTATACGTTCATTTGTATGTATGTATCTATGTATGTATGTATGTAAAAGGAGTATGTTTATTCATTTCATATAAAACTTAACTGTTCAGGTGATTCTCTTCTCCTCCTATTTGCGGTTAAAGTTTTTGCCGCAGCTGTTACACTTTGGCGGCATTTTCATGTAATTTATTGCTTTCTGTTGAAGATAGGCAAAGGACGTTTTGAGGTGAATGGTAGAGGGGGAGGAGGGGCAGGGCTGGTTGGTTCCATCTATGAGTCTGTCTTGTGGCAGCTACAAGTTGCGTTTATCATTTGACAACTAGCTAACAAATAGCTAAGATAGAAATAGATACCAACCAATGGATGGCGACCATTTCTAATTACTCAGTTTATATTAGGGAAAAACAACAACTCGTACTTTTTCTTACGGCTTTTAAAGTGTTTCTTCACAATCATGGCTTAAAGCAGAGGCAACAATGGCAGCTGCTGCTGCTGATGTTGCTGCTCTAGTAATAATTGTTATTTCAAAAGCGGATTGACGGTGTGGCGGATGACGGGTGAAGGGGAGATTGCCGCTTTTCACTGTTGTGTTATTTTTACCTACATATGCAATTTTTTGCACGATGCGCCTGCATCCAGTTTCAAGGATGCCATCATCATCGTCATCATTGTCATGGCATCGATGGCACGCAGCAGCAACAGAAGCAGCAGCAGCAACCATCCGCCACAGCGGAAATGTTGGTATCGTATCTGTGTCGCGACCGTCCTCTGTGTGTGTGCGTGTGTGTGTACAGAGAAATTGCGGGTTGGCTATATAGGTATATATATATATATGTATATATATGTACATATATTGGGTATGGTTATAAGGTTTACGGATCGGGTCGGTAGACAGACAAAACGAAAAGCCTTTAATCGACAGCAACATATTCGATTTTAATATTCATATGCCCGTCATAAATTCATAAATACAACAGCAACAACAGCAACAGCAGCAACAACAACAGTCACTAAAAAAATACAACAAATGGGGGTAAAGTCGAGTCATGCCCATTTCGTGCAATATATGAGGGCGTTGATATGGTCATATTGGATGATATACTATATATGTATGTATATATACACTCCAGTGTGGGAACTTGCATTCAGTATAAATACGCACACACGCACACACACTGACATACACACTGACATACACACAGAAACAATTGGTAAAAAACTGCATATATAAAAATCCAGTCCAAATAAATGTGGAAAATTGTAGAAAAAATGGAAGAAAAAAAACAACAACAAAGAGTAGATAGAGAAAGAAATCACATGTCATGGCAAAAGAACTTATTAGACATGGGAAATGTGTGCACATGCTTTTCCTAATTTGTATACTTTTTTCTCTCTCCCTCCCATTCCCTCTCCCTCTCTCTCTCTCCCTCTCTGAATGCGAATTGTGTAACGTGGATGGCCTTGTGTCCAGGCAACTGGGTTGCTCTTCTAATCCCCTTTTAATAATACCTAAAGCCTTTTTGACTTGGTAATCACATATCATTTGCTATGCTTTTTCCAATTACAACATATGATCAGTGACAGTGTGTTTCATATGTGGTCTGTGTGTGTGTGTGTGAGTGTGTGTGAGTGTGTGTGAGTGTGTGTGTGTCTATACATCGGTTTCTGTTGTTTGGGGCGTTTTCTTTTAAAGCGCCTTCAAGTAGAAAATCAAATGTGGAGCACATGGCAAGAAATTAAACAACCCCAAAGAGACCACAAACGATAAAGGACAACAGAGAGACAGGAAAGGGAAGGGGGTGTGTGTGTATGTGTGTGTGCAGAGGACGTTGGCGAGTGACAACAGACGGCGACGCATTGCTCATTACAGCAACAACAAAAAGAAGGGACACAGACTCTGACACCCTTTCGCTTCCGCCTCTGTGCTAGGCCGCCGCCTATGCCAACGTTGTCTCTATCTATGTCGCGCCGCACTTCAAAAACTTAACCGTTAGGCATATGCGTGATTATCTCTCGCCTGTTGTCGGCCAACAGCAGCAGCAGCAGCATCGGCAATGGCAGCAACCCTCAACAAACCCTCCAACAATTGCGCGCTGACCCAGTTACCCGGCAACAAAGGCGGAAGCAGAGGAAACATTGTGAAAGAGACGACGACAAGGCGAGCCAAGTATAAAAAGGCACATGTCATCATAGAAATCAGTGAGTGCTGGGCAGTAGGAATATAGCCCCAGTTGCCACTCAACCAACCCCCCGCCTCACCCTCGCCCCTCCATCATTTCTGTATCTCTTTGTATACGTCTATCTGTGTGTGTGTGTAGAACTGTCCACGCCTCCGGCAATAAGTGGGCGTTACTTATGAAAAGTAAGGGAAAAAGGAGGCGAACTGGGAAAATTCATTAAAACGGCACACAGATGAGAGACATAGACGCACACACACACACACACAGCGAAAGTGGGCAAGTCAGAGTGGACAACAATGAAAATGGTCCGCTGACTCGGTCCAGTATGGTTTAGTTTTGGCCCTACTGCTAGCTGGCTTATCGACTTGACCATATGTGCATGCAGTGTTGCTTTTCTAAAAGGAAGGATGACACTTCCATACACAGACACACAGACACACAGACACACAGACACACATACACACATACAGTTGAAGTTACTAATCAAATATTTAGCATACTTTTTAGAGAGCATATTAAAATAACATTTCCGGTCAGCTTGGCATGCGAATCGTTGCCCGTTGCCCGATGCCCGATGCCCGTTGCCGTGGCATCAAGCCGGAGGGCATTAGCCGGAGCACATGAACCGTGTAATGCACATATACACACACTTACAGACATACACATACAATTATTCCCTGAGAATGAAAATAGAGGGTTGGTGGGGGTTGGGGAGAAAGGCAACACATTCCCGTGGCCAGACAAATCCCTGTAGCATGTGCTGCTAGGTCCTTGGGCACTTGGGGAGCGTTAATGTGCCATAACGAATGCATTAGAGAGTTGTTTCAACAGAGCCAAGTTAGTTAGTTACGTTAGCTGCAGATCGAGAGAGAAAGGGAGAGGGGCAAAAAAAAAAGGGTTTCTGCCTGCCTGTCCCCATTGGGAAGGCATTTAAAATTTAATTACTTACTATACATATACTAAGCTATATCACCCACACAAAACCTACATACGATTCGGCATCTCCTACCCCGTTCTCACTCATTCTCTTTATTTCTCTCGCTGTTGTCCAAATTCCTTCCCAAAAAAGTATGCTACAAAATTTCAACTCTCGACTTAAGAGCATACGCAACACAGCAGCAGCAACACGGGGGAAAAAAACAAAACATATGTCGGTGCCACAGCAACAACAATAACAACAATGAACAGCTTCTCTTGATATCATTACTCAACCATACACACACAAACACACTTACCCACACTCACACACGCATATACGAGCAACAGCGCCAGTTTCCTCTCCTTTGTCTGCGCTTTTCGCTCTCTGTCTCTCCCTCTCTGTGATATAATATCAAGTGAAGTGCTTTTGCGGTTTTTGCTGTTGCTTTGTCTATTGTACGTCCCCTCTCTCTGTCACCTCTCTGGGCTATCATGACTCTGTGTGTGTATGTGTGTGAGTGTGTGCTTTGGCTTTCTTATTATTGCCATTACCACATGTTGTTTTTGTATTTAAGCTAATTCTTTTATGTATATAAAACGTGCAGCCACATAAAAATAAAATCCAAACAACAAATAACACAAAAGGCAACAAAACAACCAAAAAGCAAAAAGCGAAGCGCAGCATGATAAGCCAAGTGGCGAATTCAAGCGTAGTCAGCATTGATAGCAAAATGTAACTGGTATAAGGTGAGACTGAGAGACAGACAGAGATAGATAGATTAGAAGTGAGTCAGGAATGGAAGATGGATGAAGGATGGGGGGCAGGTGATGGCCTACCTACTTGCCACAAAATTACCCTTTTCAATTTGCGCTCAGTGTATAGAAATGGTAGCGGCTGCGTCGAAGGCGGGGGGATATCCCATTTTCGTTTTACCCGCTTCGTTTATTGACTTTTTGTCATTCTTGCTAATGCACACACACACATACATACACACACACAAACATCCTGCTTAGTGTTATACAGTCAGCATCAGTGAGAGTAGCAAAAGCAGCAGCTTTATTTTTATGTGCCACATTACATTTAATGCTTTAGCTTAACTTGGTTACACTCGTTGCTCTTACCAAATACTACCTATCTCCCTCTCTCCCTGTCTCTCCCCCTCTCCCTCTCTTTTTCACTATAGTCTCTGTCTCTTTTCTTGTGAGTGCGGTAATTAAGTGTCACATGTAATTACAATACACTCATGTGCTTTTGTAATTAGAGTTTAACAACAACAGCAACATCTAGAATAAGAGTCACACTCGGACACACACACACACACACACACACACATATATATATAAATATATATATATGCATGTATATATATATTCATAGAAAAACTGTTGCCACTAATTCAAATGAATATTTACCCCTTCGTTGAGTGCTGCAATTATTTGCATTAGTCGCTAGCAGAAACTAATTTAAGATTGCTTGGAAGGAAGGGTGGTGGAAGAGGGGGGGGAGGTGATGTAGGGATGAAGGGAGAATGTTAGAAAGGTGGAAGGTTGTGATAATTATGGGGCATATTTAATTTGCTGAGCTCTACTGATGATGATTAATTGCTGCCTCCCTCAACAACCCCTCTCTCTCTCTCTCTCTCTCTCTCTGTCTCTCTCATGTTCTAATGCTCCTACTTTTTACCCTACTCACTAAATAATTTTTCATTCTTTCACTCTGCTGCTGCTGCCTGTCTCTAATTTCCATTTATCTACCGTGGCTGTTGACTTAACTAAAAAAGAAAAAAAAGATAGAATTAGAGGAGGGGAAAGAAAAACCACTTATCCCACTCACTCCCTCTTGTATATCTGTCTCTTACTATCTGCCTCTCTCTCTCTCTCTTTCGCTCTGTTAGAGAAACCAATGCAAATGCTTGCTAAAGCGCCACTTAGATTTCTCTCCTCTAATAAACATAAAAGCAACAACAACAATAACAATAACCACAGCAACAAAAGAAAAATGAAACAACAAAAAATAAAATACACAAAAGTAAATCAAAAAAAAAAAAAAAAAAAAAAAAAACAAAAAAAAAACAATACGAAAGAAAATCGCTGTAATTTATTTAACTTGCGTAAATATTAAATATTTATATTGTTCTCTTCTCTTTTATTTTTCTCTTTTTATGTACCGTTCTTCGTATATATATCTATATATATATTAATATATGTATATATATGTATATGTATATATATATGTACTTCATTTACTACAACTACACACAACTCTACCAACTTGTCTACTGAACCATCTGAAACCATCTTCAACTTCTTCTGCCTGCAACTACAACTACTACAACAAAAATATATATAATAACAAAATCCCAAAACCAACCGCCTCAACGCCTGCATCATCCATCCACTATATATATATATGCGAATGCGCCTCTCCTGTATATGCAACTCTCTGCCTCTCTATAACATATATATATATATCTATATATAATGCGAACGTATATCAGCGCGGAAGCGACGAACTTTTGAGCCAAGCAGCAGTCATGGCGCCCGCCTCCGACAATAATAATCAGGACCTGGCCACAAAGAAGGCCAAATTGGATTCGAGCACCGTGCTGGCCGGCGGAATTGGTAAGTTTTTTTTTTCTCTGCCTTTTATTTTCATCTTTCTTCACTTTCTTTTTCTCTCCTCTACCACCACCATCGTATTTTCCCTTTATCTTTAGCTTTAGCTTTAGCCACCTTTTGGCTACCGACTTGTCCACCATTGTCCCTTTTTTTTCTGACTGTTATTTTATTATATATGTATGTATATATATATATATTTTTTTTTTGCAAAGGGGTTAGTTGTAGGTAATAGTAGTGGGGGTGGGGGCTGGTGGGGCTGGTACCAGAAGCCATTTTATTGCACGCCTGGGCCGAGCCGCTTACATTAAGTGCATTTTGCAGCCATAGTTTTAAAGGCTTGGCTTTTGTTCTGGGGTTCTGGTCATGGTCCTGGATCTTCTGGTTGTTTCTCCCAATTAACTAACTCTATATAAAAGCCAACTAAGCAACCATCTTGAATCTTATGGCCATCAGTGCATTAAGATTTAAGCTGGCTTAAACATGCCCACGCAATTTTGGTTGCTTTGCTTGAAATCAAATTGAAAGCAGTTAGTTTTATAGTGTATATGCGAATGCGAATGCTTGCTACCAATTAACCTACTAATTAGCATGGAAAATAAGTCAACAACAAAAACACGACAACAACAACAACAACAACAACGACAACTAGAATAACAACGGCAACATTTTGGCTGGTCCCAATGTTGCTTGGTTTACTCTGATGAAAGTATGGCCAAAAACCAAGTGGTGGAGGGGGAATATGTATGAGTTAGTGTGCGTAGGTGGTGTGTGTGTGTGTGGACATTAATTAGCCCGCACACTGCACGCATTCCAAACTGCTGCGGCCGCAAAGTAATAAAGCTAATCAAAAACCGCACACCCACAAACCAAAATCATGAGCCTCCAAAGCTTACCTATCCCCCCCGTCTCCTTCTCTCTTCCCCCTCCTCCACCTTCTCTTCTTTCCACCATAGTGAACTCAGCAAAATGCCAGAACCACGAACAACCAAAGAATCAACCGCATATTAGGCAAATATTTGACAGGCGAAATGTTTTCGGCTGAAAGCAAAAACCAAAAAAGCAAAAAATCAACAAAAACCAAAAAAGGGGGGGTAAAAAAGGGAATTTCAGTTAGCCACAAAATGATTGCCAATGCAAACAAATCAATGGGTATATGGGTAACAACAACAGCAGCAAGTCAACACACATATGAGCTGTGTGTGTGTGTGTGCAGATGAGTGGGTTGGTTCTATGTGTGTGTGTGTGAGTGTGAGTGTGTATGTGTTATTTAATAAAAATTCATTCACAAGTAATGGACTAACAAAAGACAATGGGAATTGCTTTTATTGTTGGCGGTGATTAAAATACGTTGAATATCTTAATTATTTTGATCAATCTAAGTAATAATATATCTCTGAGTGTGTGTGTGTGTGTGCTATATATAAATAGAAAGGAGAGGGAAAGCTGGGGCGGACATTGACATTAGCCATTAACTGACTGTATAGTGTAGTGAATGGCAAACGAAAGCGCTAAAAAAAATAAACGCAAAAAGCAAAAGGATAATATTTATTTATTACTTTACAAAGGACTTTTCTATTAATTAAAAAGCAACAAGCAGCAGCACCACCACTCCCCCCCTTCCACCTCTCATTCCAATGGATAGATCCTGACCCGCCATTCTGACCGGTTGATTCAAAATCTCACCACAGGGTAACTACCATTGTGTTCAACCCGCAGACTAACAGGCACGCCCCTCGCCCCTAAATGCGATTCGTCTGAAAGAGTGATTGGGGGGGGGATATGTGGTAAGAGTGAAATAGAGGGGGGCGGGGCACTAGGTATACTAGCTGCTGTGTGTGTGTAGGTAGGTGTGTGGGTGAGGGTCAGCTATCCCACTCTTTGCCCACTTGACACCTGCCACCTGCGGCCATTTTAATTTTCCACGCAAAGTTCTTGTGCAAACACAAAACTCAGCACAAAAATTTCCTTTTTTCTTCTTTCCTATTTTATTTTTGGTGTGCAACTCTATTAAAGTCGCGAGGGGAGCTTAAAGAGTAACCAAAAATCGCACGTACAACATTGTCTGTGAAGAGAGTGATGAATGAATGGTTTGTTGTCAGAAGGGAGGAGGGAGGTAAAAATATCCAATGAATTCATTTTTGTGTGGTAACCACTTAAAGCTCTCTTGACAACACACACATACAGACACACACACACACACACAATGTGTGTATGTGAATGCCAAAAATAATAACAAAAGGAATTGCTAAATAAATGTATAAGGACACTTTTATTGCAATGCAAACGCCAATACAAAGGCAGCACAACAGCAACAACAGCAACAACAACAACAACAACAACAACAACAGCAACAACAACAGCAACAACAACAACAACAACAGCAACAACAACGACAACAACAACAACAGTAGAGTATACATACAAAAGGCAACTAGGAGCATTGTCTCCATTTGCGTTTGTATTTCTGTGTGTGTGTGTGTGGGTGTGGGTGTGGGTGTGGGTGTGTGGGAGTGTGGGTGTGGGGTGTGGGGTGTATATCTTGGACCTTAGATAAACACACGCACGAACCAAAGACCAAAAAAGAGATTCTGATGGTCAAGTATATATATATAGGAGGAGAGGCTCGATTCCAGGCATTGTCAATTGTATTTGTATGCCACTAAACCAATATACCAATACATGCCGAAAGACACACACGCACACACGCTCGCACACACACACAAGACTAACACACGTTTCCGTTACACGAGCTTTGCGCTTAGAAACATGCAACAAATTTTTCACGTAAATGTAATAAAAACACTTTGGCATGTGCAATCGGAGTGAAGGATGGAGTTGGATTTTCGTGTTGGAGTTTGGGAATTGTGTGGGGTGTTGACGCCACGCCCACCCACTTGAAGCATATGTATATGCGTGTGTGTGTATTAGTGTTAGTGTGTGAAGCATACTTGAATTAAAGTGGCCACGCTACGTTTCGTCTCTCTATGCCACAAAAATGGAGACCGAAACAAAATGCGATGAAAAAACAAAAAAAAAACAAGAAACATGAAACCGGAAAAATGAAACAAGAAAGAGAAAGAAATTTACTTTTTCCTTTTTTTTTTTCTGTTTCTCTTAGTTCAAATTTTGGTAGTTGCGTTTGATTTATTTTATTTTTATGATTAGGCAGACTCGTTTGATATATGTATGTGTGTTTGAATGGGGGAAAACAGTGGACTGATAATCGGTGCCAAGAGGGGGGTGGTGGGGGGGAGGGGTGAACATTCGGCGATCATAGTGTGGTGGCCCATTCATTGTCGCGTGTCTGAGCGGGGAGTCGTGTTGCAGGGCCATGTGTATTGTTTTTGTTGTCGCCTGACTCTGCCTCTGACTGAGCCCCGCTGCCTGTGCCACCTCGTCTGTCCGCCACTTTGTTGTTTATTGTTACAGCTCTCACACATGCATCGGACGGACCCCGGACCGTGTGATGTTTGTATAGTCCACCAACATTCTGTTTGTTTATTGACCGATTTTCGGGGATTTAACGGTGGCCAGACGCCAAAAAGAAGTCCCCACGACCATCGCAGCTGTTACCCAGCCAAAGCGCCTGATTGTATGCAATGAATGAGTTTTATTTTACGAAACTCTTTGTTTTTTTTTTTTGTTTTTTTGGTTTCAACCATAGCTAATTCTCTCACACGTTGTGAGGAGGGGGTGGTGGGTGAAGGAAAGCGCGGGAGGAAGGATATTAAGTTTAACTTGAATCAATTTAAAGCAATGCCAGGCAAGTCACACAATCCACTTAGTTAGTCAATCGGTCAGTCAGTCAGTCAGCCAGTCAGTCAGCCACTCAGTGAGCCAATCCCTTGGCCATAGTCAAACACTTAAATGTTTTTTTATGACCATAACCAATAAGGCGACAGTTTTGTGTCCAGCGCGTGCCGCCTGCTACTAGCATATTCCCTAGCATATCCTTGTCCAGGACACAAGCCTCACGTTCATTTTATCTCTCCGCTCCTCCGCTTCACACTCTGCTCTTCTTTTTTCTCCTCTGCCGCTCTGCTGCTGCTGCTGCTGCTTCACATTGCGTGTAAATATTTTCGCAGTCAATAAAATAATATTGTCATATATATTCTTCCTCTCTCTCTTTTTTTGTTGTTGTTGGTGTTGGTGTATGTGTGGCGCCGTCTGTGTCAATATTGAGACAGCATTGAAAGGAGATTGAAAATACACAAAAAAAAAAAAAAAATGGAAAAAAAGTGAAAATCAGGATGTGCCTTTGGTCATTGGCAAACAGTTGTCAGTTGGCAGTGGGACTGAGTTATTTATGACGGCTTCGTTTTCTTTCTCTTTATAGTATTTAATATCTATATATATATATGTATATATAGGTGTGTGTTTGTCTCTGTGTGTGTGGTTAGTTTAACATTTTAACATTTATGGTCATTAATGCGGTTCACATTTGACTTGTGGCCTCCGTCAACTTCTGACCCCTGACCTATAATATTTATATGCAATTTAATTACCTCATATGCCTGACTGAATGATCAACCTCAATTTAACAGAGATTGTGTGATAGAGAGAGAGAGAGAGAGAGTGGGAGTGAGCAAGAGAGGGTAATACACAAATGAAGTGGAAAAAGTTTTTCATTTTTTACATTGCAACAAAGAGTCTGACTGTTGTTTACTCTTTGGACTGGCCTCTGCCTCAGCCTCCGTCTCATAATTTATACAATTGATATACTTCCACTTAGTTTTAGAGTTGCAGTTGCAGTTGCCGGTTTCCCAGTTGCCGTGTTGCAAGTCCTAAGACTCTCCTCAAACTCTTTTGACTGTCGGCTGTTTGCTCTATAAAATAGTTGCCTTCGTCTATATCGTTTTCTGTTTCTTGTCGCTGCCACTTGACTGCACACAGACATGAAGGTTCTTGTCCCAACACACAAACACACACACACACCGACCGATCCACACAACTCATTCACTTGCAAAAAAAAAAAAACTATTTTCGTAATTGAAATGCAATTAAAATTTGTAAACGACATCATCATCATCATCGTCATCGTCATCATCATCAACATCATCAACATCATCAACATGGTCGTCCTGATGAGGACTTCTCCAGTTTTGGTGCATTGACTTTTTCCTTCTTTTTTGTTGCATTTTTCCATGTGGCAACAGCAAACGCATGTCTAGCTAGAAGTCTCTTTCTGCTGCTCGGCAACCTTCTCTCCCTCTCTCCTCTGTATGTGTGTGTGTGTGTTTGTGTGTGCCGACAAATTTTTAATGAATTACATTTCTTGCGGGTTTTAGGCTCTCGCTCGTGCGGGGCAGCAGCAACAGGAGAAAAAAAATCGTTATTTTCAATTATATCTTGGCCTGGGCATACAGAAATTATATACACACACACACACATATATATATATATATAAATAAATATGTATGTAGTATATATATTTATGTAAAAATGCAAAAAGCAAACAAGGCCGCTGGCATTGAGTTTCATTTGCTGCCAAAAAATTTGTGCCATGATTGATTATGCGCCTGGCAAATGTTTAAATTAAAGACAAGAGGCGCTGGCAAAGCAAATATCATTAAGTTGTTACGCACACAGAAAGACAGACAGACAGAAGGGGGTGGGGGAGAGGGGGGAATAGGAGAGAAAGAGAAGAGGAGGGGAGGATAAGTTTGGCCAACAATTTAAAATTTATATGATGTGTGAGCTTGTAAAAACCTAATTTACTGTCGCATAATTAAAGACGCGAGCAACTCTATATATGAGAGTGTGTCTTCAATGTGTGTGTGTGTGTGTGTGTGTGTGCGTGTATGCTTTGCCATATTTAAATTATATATTCGGATGTTGGCACACCCTAACAAAAAAAACAAAAACACAAAAAGGAGAGAAGCAATGGCAAACTTTTCAGGGCAGGAACACATACAAGGAGATTCACACAAACCCACACACACTCACACTCACACACACACACACACACACAACATTGGTGGCGTCACGCTCACATTAAATCATTAAATGCCGCCATGTAAGCATAAATTTAATTGTTATTAACAATCAGCACTTATTTTACCGCCCACCATCAACATGTTAACCGTATTATTCCCTTTACCAAAATACAAAAAAAAATGTATACATATATATATATATATATATATAAAGCCTTTCACCTGATACCTTTGCCCCTTTTGAGTCCTCTTTTATTTTGAATTGGAGTTTTTGTATTTTGTTTTTTTTTTTCTGGTTTTTTTGTATATGTATGTGTGCTTTTGGCCTTTTGTTCAACGCTTTTCCATTCATTTTCATTTACATTTTTCGTTTCATTGCAGAGGGTGGGTGGGGGTGGGGAGTAGGGCAGAAGAGATGTGTGAAGGAGAGGAGAAGTGGAGGAAGGAGGGGTGGTGAGAGTTTTTTTTTGTTTGCTTTATGAATTTAAATTGTCATTAATTAACTTCGGGCCGCGTTTCGTGTGCTGTATGTGCGGTTGTTGGCAAATTATTACACATACGCACCATTGTATCTGAAAGAGAAAAGCACATAGAGTAGGGGGGGAGTAGAAGGTGGAAAGAAATGAAGCAAGCAGCAACATATTGGCTGACCATCGTTGTGTCCGAACTCAATTACAGTTTGTAAACTTTTCAATTAGCCATAAATAGTTTATTTATGTATAATTTTTCATGCAATTCATTGATGGTGGGGTGTGGGGGAGGTTGGGGGAGTGAGCAAAAAGAGAAGCCATGACTCTGCATATGTGTCTGTCTGTGTGTTTGTGTGTGCCGGTTTAATTGAAAAGTGCTGCCTGCTACACAAGGAAATATATTCCCCAAGCTCAGCAGCCCCCCCACCCCTCTTCCATACCATCTTTCTCTCTTTCTCCCTCTATCTCTCTTTTTCGCCCCCCCTTCCCCCCCCCTCCGTATCATTAATACAGTTGGGCTTTAGCGTCGCCATGTCCTTGCAGCTCATTTTAATGCTCAACAGAGCATATGATTGCTATTCATATCCCATTGCCATGGTCCATTGACAGACAACAAGCATCATCATTATCGAATGCAAATTGTTTTTTTTTTATCGCGCTGACCTCTCACTCCATTCCCTTCTCTCTCTCTCTCTCTCTCTCGCTCTCTTCCTATCTGTGTTAAGGTATCCGGCATGGGAAGTATATCGTATTATGCGTATGTGTCTGTGTGTGGGTGGTGAGTGTGTGTGTGTGTGTGTGTGAATGGATCTTTCCTTCCTTTTCGTTTTTGTTTACACAAAAATTGCATTCGACAGTTATTAATTTGATAATTAATTCATATTGAAGAGCGCGCGCAACCGTTGCCATTTTATATTTTTGCTTTTTCCCTTTTTTTTTTGTTTCAGTTGTTCTTGGCTTTTGGCAAATATTTGCCACGCAAATATTCGAATGTTAATTAAAACACAAAATTTTACCACAAACTTTAACAAATTTGACCGGCGGCTAGTCGAACTGCAGTTTTTATTGTTTTCTCCCTGTCCCCCCCTTCTGTCCCTCCCCCTCCCTCCCTTTACCTATCTTTGGTCGAATTTTTCCTTTTTTTTTTTTTTTTTTTTTCTGCTACTGTCTCGACTGCAGCTGTGTAAGCTCCAAGGGCTCGGTTGTCGGAATGGTTGACTGGCTGTGTGTTTCCGGCCATCCTCAACTCATCGCTTGCTGGCATCTTCATCCTTTTCAATTATGCCCCTGCCGCCTTTTCAATGCCCCAGAGGCAAATGCACTTCATTCCCGCTCGTTCTCTCTCTCTCTCACTCTCTCTATCTCTCGCCTCTCCGTTTGTGTCATTCCCCCAGTCTGCTATGATTCTGTTCTGTTCTGTCCTGTTCTATTCTATTCTGTTCTGTTCAGTTGAATTCAGTTCAGTTCAGTTGAGTATGCTCCGCTCTGGTTGTCGTCGATTTGCTCATTGCCCTGACGTATTTTCCTTTTCACACCATCAAACAGCAGCGTTTGTTGCGATTTGCAACAAATCTACCAATGCAAGTGACTAAAAAAGGAAAAACACAGAAGGAAAACAAACCACCCACCCAAATACTGGAAAAAAAAAACTAAAAAGAAATACAACCCCCCGAATTGAGTTGTTCACAGCAATTCTGCAGTTTGTTTTTTTTTTTTTTTTATTTCCATTTGCTGTCGCTTTCATCGTTGACAACGTCATCATGCATGATAGATACACTTTTTACATATTTTCGATTTCAACGATGAATTCCTTTTTTTTCCTTTTTTTTTTGGTTTTGTTTTTTTTGTTTTTTGTTCTTGTGTTTTCCGGCAACCGGCTGCTGGAGCCGCTGTTGCTGCCCAGCGGCACAGTTGATTTGTTGTTTGTCTTTTTGCAGAACATTTCCGCCCGCTGTTCACTTTTATTTAGTTTGGTTGCGTTTCAGTTTATTTGGCTCTATCATCGTTTCTTTTTTTTTCCTTCCTTTTTTTTTTTTTTGCAATTTTTTGGTTTGTTATTTATGGGAAAGCCAGCAGGCCAAACCATTGATTTTTAATAAATTCCTTCATTCATTCATTCAGTTTTTTATTCCTTTTTTTTTTTGTACTATAGTTAGCCAGCCAAAAGGTTGAATGGTGAGTGTTGGACTCCGCCCACTTTTTGAACCATGCCCTCTGCATAATTTCGTTTCAACTTCATTTCCTTTTCGAACTAATCAAAAAGTGTAATTTCCGATTAGTTGTATTGAGAGAGACAGAGAGAGAAAGAGAGAGTGAGTGAAAGAGAGAGAAGACCAAAGCCTCAACTTGCCTGTTGACCAAAAAAGTGGGAGGTGGTAACCAACCGACCACTTCTAGTTGAAGAGTTGCAGTTCAGAGTCGGCCCAGTTTTTGCTGCCCCATCAAGAGGAACATATTTCTATGGCTCTCCGTTATATATATATTTTTTTTCCATTTTTCCTCCTCATTGTATAACAAATCGGCACATTGACCCTTTGGGGTCGGTCGACTCGATGGTATTGTTGTTGTTGTTGTTGTTTGGTTTAGTTGCCTGTGGCAGTGATTGAAAACATGGAATGGTTTATATAATGACCCTTTTTTTTACATTATGAATTATTAGTTTGTGATGGTGGGTGGAGGGTGGAGGGGGGGATAGTGCGGGGGGGAATCGAGTTGAGTCACTGGCTGTGGAGAGGGGGGAGTTAAAGAAAAATAGCTTGCAAGGTTAAATAGTTGGGAATAAAACCGGGGGACAAATCTGTGTGGGTAATTTTTCCTAATCATTGAAATTCATAGCATACTTTTAAGGGCAGCTTTAAATGCTGGCTAACCGCCAAATGGCCAACTAACTCTGTCTACCATAAAAGACTATCTTTTTGCTAAATGTTGTTATAGTTGTTGTTGCTGTTGTTGTTGCTGTTGGTTGTTTGCCAAATTCTACAAATAAAATGGAGGAGGGGCAAAGGAAAATGGAGAAGCGACTGCATTTCATTTGCATATGAACACCATCACGAACTACAACATACGTATATGCGACTCTCTGTGGCAGTGCCGCAAAAAAATAAACCAACACATTAACAGGTGTTGACTAAGCGCCATACACACACACACACAGACACACAGACAGAAAGACCAACAGACAGACAGACCAACAGAGAGACAGACCAACAGAGAGACAGACAGATAGAAAAGCAGACAATTTCTACACCTAACCCCCGCGCTCCTTTAACCCTCTTCTTCGCAGTGGCAATGCACAATATTTTGTGGGTTATAAAAGAGTGGCAAATTTGTTTGCTTTTGTTTATAAAAATTTAAGGCACTGCTCCTCTCTGCCAGCCGCAATACCAGAGGTAAAGTAAGGTAAAAAGAGGAGGTGCGCCGAAATCCCTGAAACGCTTTTGCTTTTGCTGCTGCTGCTGCTGCTGCCTCTGCCTTGCCGTTGCCATTGCCGTTGCCAGTACCAAATCCCATTTGTGTTGCACAACACAGAGGTGGCATCAGCTTATTTATGCAAATATAACAAACAAGCAGCGGCGGCGTCTAGTCCCTCCCCCATAGTAAAACCAACACAAAAGCAACAACAATTGCCAGAAAGGCTCGGCCGGCCGGCTAAAAGCCTCAAATGTTCGTTTGTTTCTCTAACCATTGCCTGGACATTGTCGCCGTTTTGTGGATTATTCACAGCCGTTGAAAGTGTACAATGAATGAATTTATGTTACCTACCACCCACCTCCCTCCCCTCCCCTGCAGCAACAACTAACCCATTCCCTTGAACCTTTTTTCACATTGGTGTAAAATGTTTACTGCATTTTTATTTCCTTCTTGTTAAAAGAAAAGTAAAAAAGTAAAAAAAAAAAAGACTAAATAAATTGAGGTGGATGCAAATGGTGGAGAGATAGAATGTAAGATAGGAAGAAAAAGAGAAAAAGAACTCGATAATAAATAATTCAATTCGCTTAAACATTTTTATTTTAACAAAGAATTTCTCATTCATTTCTCTTCTTATTGCAGCCAAGGCATCGAAAGTCATACACTTACGTAACATTCCAAATGAATCTGGTGAATCGGATGTAATCTCATTGGGCATACCATTTGGCCGTGTTACAAACGTACTCGTTTTAAAGGGCAAAAATCAGGCATTCATTGAAATGGCCGATGAAGTGGCAGCCACATCGATGGTATCCTGTTATGCAGTCAGTCCACCACAAATGCGTGGTCGTATGGTGTATGTGCAGTTCTCTAATCATCGTGAGCTAAAGACAGATCAAAGTCATAATGTAAGTATGCAAATACATATATACATATACATATACATATACATATATGTATATATCTTTATCTAAAACTATATCCAATGTCTTAAGTGTTATTAATGTGGCAATTAAGTTTGTTGTGTCTAACAAATGAAAACTAACAAACTGCGATTTATATGCAAATTTGGGTCGACTCGCTCTCTCCCTCTCCCTCTCCCTCTCCCTCTCCCTCTCTCTGTCTCTGATTAATTACACACTTTTTGGGTAACTTAATTCTCCCTCTCCCCTTTACTGCTTCCCCTCCTTCCCTCCTCCCCTTTCGTCTTTCTCTTTATCTATTTCATAGTTAGATTCCAGTCATAAATACATAGATATTTGTCTCAGTGAGGGTCGAAACCAATTTCTAATTTTAATTTCGTAAGCCACAAAGTCACTGGCAAAGTTTAAAAAGCTTTCAAATAAATACACATGGTTGCCCATACACACACACAAATACATATATATATATACATATATATATGTATAGAGACATTCTCATACCTATACCTATATATATACATATATATATATATACATTAGGATTTCTGACAAAAGCAGTGAAATGCATAGTTTTTGGGGTTTTTGTGGGCTACCCTTATACACACACATACATTCATATAGCTATATATATACAGATATATATATATGTATATATAAATACTGAAATACAAATGGAAACCGCAACCATACCAAGAGGCAGCCGGTTGATGATTAGAAGTAAGGTTATAAGAGTAGGATACAAAGAGAAGGAAAGAGACAGCAATGCCATCTGCTTAACACAAAGTCAAAAGCATATTTTGATTACTTAAATGAAAGCAGCAGCAAGAACCGCAACACCACCAACAACAGCAACAACAACAACAACAACAACAACAACAACAACAGAACCCATGTTGTCACCTTACCTTACTTTACCGGTATGCGCCACCTGGTTGGTTGGTTGGTTGGTTCGTTTGGTTGGTTCGTTTGGTTGCTGATGTTTGGCCCCACATACACATTAAGTCTTTAAGAACCCATACCCAATGCCCAAACTCGTATTTTTTTTTTTTTGATTATGGGTTGGGGAAGGGGGGGGTAGTGGTGACGGTAACGGTAACCCGAAACGCCCAAAAGCAAACTACTTAAAAAGAGATCGTCAGTCAGGCAAAAAAGCAAGAACAGAGAGGGAAAAAAAAAGGTTAAGAGGCTGCAGCAGAACGTAACTTGTCTATGACTTAGGTGACACAACAACAACAACAACAGCAGTAACACAAGCAACAACAACACATGCAACAAACAGAAACATCCAAGCCAAACAATACAGTTACATTTCACTGATTACCTTTTGGCTGTGGCTCTTTCTGTACGTGTTGCTTGGGCGTGGGCAGATTTCTCTTGTTAACTACTAATCCTAGTAAAAGGCCTTGTTGCTGCTGCTGCTGCTGCTGCTGCTCGTGTTGCTTTGCCCCAACCTCAGGAGCAACGCCGACATGGCAAGGCAGACGAGTGGAAAAGTCAACGACGTTGCTGCTCCTGCTGCTGTTGCTGTTGCTGTTGCTGTTGCTGTTGCTGTTGCTGTTGCTGCTGTTCTAGTGGAAAATCTCTTAAAATGCATGAGAGTGAGTGCGAGTGCGACTTAATCTTGTGTGTAGGGATTCCGTAGACAAGTCTCTATATATGTATCTGTTGTATATATGTTTATGTGATTGCCATATGTGTGTGCGTGTGTGCTGCGTGTATATGTTGCCTGTACGTTGTTGTTGTTGTTGGTGCTGGTGCTGTTGCTGCTGCTGTTTGCCAACATATTTATACAATTTCTCATTTCATTCACTTTTTCAGTTTTTTTTTTTAGCTGTCCTTTCTTTGTGTTGTATTGTGGCCCCATTGTGTAGATGTCTTTTCTGGTTCTCTGTTGTTGTTATTGTTGGTGTTGGTGTTGTTGTTGTTGTTGTTGTTGTTGTTGTTGTTGTTGCTGCTTGTTGTTGTCTCTTTGCTGTTTGGCCCCGCATTTTAACAACTGTCTTCATTGTGCTCTTACATCTAAGTTCTTCACCTGGGCACCAGCAACAGTAGCAGAAGCAACAACAACAACGCTTTTGCCTTGATTGCTCATCGTCCTTCTTTTTTATTCCATATGTGTGGGTGTGTGTGTGTGTTTGTATATATATATATGTATGCGTTTGTGTCATATTTCGTTACTTGTCATTTGTTGTGTTACTGCAATGTGCAAAGCCTTAGATAAGATGCTTGGCGAATTGTAGTCGTCACCCCGAAGCAACAGCAGCAACAAAACTAGCTCAAGAAATCATCACAGATAAAAGAAGGTAAAAATAAAACAGATGAAGACTAAGAGAGAAAGAACGAACAGATGTCCGTTGACTTTATATATGTATATATAAAATTTATTCAATCACATTTTGCCATTGCATTGCATTGCAGTACTTATACTTTAATAATTTCAAAAATCGATGCTTTAAAATGTATCGAAATAATATAATTTAAGATAAATTTAATGTATTGCCTTGGGATTTTAACCCCAATACAGACAGCATCACCTGATGGCAAAACTGCGACAGCGACAACGACAACGACAACGACGAGAGCAAATCAGCAATACAAGATTTCAAAATCATCTCCTTGCTCAAACACACACGCACACACACACACACACCCACTCAGCCACATTGATACATACATATGTGAAATTTCAACGGTTGAGTGATTGCACGGCATAGAAATATAGAAACAGAACAAAAAAAGAAAACAGAAAATAAGACGAAACAAATAGAAAGAGTAGAGAAAAAAAACCCCAAGCAAAAGCATCAGAAATGAAAAACCCTGTAGCATACTTTCCAGCGTTCGGCCCTGCTCAGCTCTGGTTCCTGACATTTATGTTGGCAATTTGGCAGTCAACCGGCAATGGTTCTACTGCTGCGTAACAGGATTCTAATATGTCATGTCGTGTTGGGATGTCCTTTCACCTTACGCTTCTTTCCGATTCTCTCCTCATCTCTTGTTTTTATCTATATATACATATGTGTATGTATTCTGTCAGGTTTTCTATACGTTTTGACCCTCTTCCTCCACCTCGACTTTGCCTTCACCTTCACCTTTCTTTTTTTTTTCTTGTTTTCTCTATTCCTGTGTTGATATCTGGAGGTATCTAGCGTCTCAGCGATTTGCGTCACCCGCTTCAGCGACCCTTGACTAGAAGAATGCCGAGCTAAAAATGAAGATAAATGCACTTGGCGAAAAGTTCACGTTTGTCTGTAACCACAACAAGCTGGCCGCAAGACAAACCATCCACCACCACCACCACCACCACCACCAACAGCATCAGCGATAGCAACCACCCACCCACCCCATGGGCTCAAATTTGACATGTGATTGTTTTGTTCTTGTCTACATCTCTCTAACAGTAAGCAGCTCACAGCTGCCTCTTCTATAAACATATGTGTGTGTGTGTGTGTGTGTGTGTGAGTGCTGTAATTTTGATAAATTAATTTTTGAGCTGTCCTCCTTCCTTAGGCGCTCCCTATTTTGTTTGCAGAAAAAAAAGCAACAAAAAAGGGTTGACAGCCACTTGGGGAAACCCGCCGGAAAAAAAGAAATGAAATAGATTGAAATTTAATTTCAAAACAAAAGTCCTGCCACATTGTGTCTCTGGTGTAACATTTGCAAGGCTCTAAAAGCGCTACCCTTTACCGTCATTAGATTTATACAATTGATTAATTGTTGTTGCCAATTGTCCCATCCACTTGATCCTCAGCTGGCGGCGCTTCCTTGGGGGTCTGGCCAAAATGGGCTCTCTCGCCGAGTGCGAACAGTAATTTCAGGTAATCATCATAATTGATACTTGTGTGCGATGGCTGACAAACAAAGACGGGGCAGTCCAACAGAGCTCTGACGCTCTTCATAATAACATTGCCTGCCTGCATATGCAATATTCAACATGATAGGCGGTGAGTCCTCTTCACAATGCAGCAGTTAGTCAGCTGAAGCGGTTCCTTGCCGCCGCGACTCCAAAAGCCCTGATTGAAAACCGAGGTATAGCATCATATATGTATACGCACATACAAACA
The DNA here is from genome assembly GCA_018150375.1 of Drosophila sturtevanti. Taxonomy (NCBI): domain Eukaryota; kingdom Metazoa; phylum Arthropoda; class Insecta; order Diptera; family Drosophilidae; genus Drosophila; species Drosophila sturtevanti. Next base: position 3,707,433 of record JAECWJ010000527.1, on the reverse strand, counting down.
AACTCGCCCAATACATATACCATTATTTTACCCTATGGAGTGTGAATTGTGTCCGTATGTGCCTCTTTGTATCTGTAGGTGTCTGTTTGTCCGTGTGTGCATGTGTGTGTGTGTGAGGGTGTTGCGGCAGCTGCATATTTTCCCTTTTGTGATAAGGTTACCTTGTAATTAAATTAAATTGCAAGCTACAGGGCAAATGGCAAACAGCAAACAGAGAAGAATGACCACAAAAAAATAGGTGTAAAAAGATTCAACATTACAATTTTATTTAAATATACCAACAGATTTGTTTGAAAATATGCAGATACTTGTATGTAAATTAATTGTCATTAATTTAGCTACTAACATAGTTTTATGTATAATTAAGTTTACATTATCATATTTCCATGGCGAAAGTGAGATCCAGAATCACTTTCGCACAGGATCCTCCGAGATCACACAGCCGGCAACCTTCTATCTAAGGATACTCAAACATTTATTCTATAATTAATGTCGTAATTTTCTATGTATTTGCAGCTACAAATTTTAACAAATAAGCAACTTAATAAACATTTCTGGCAAAACGATGATTCAATTCCAACGAATTGACATTTTTTGTTATTTCCTGGGATCCAAATTTAATCTTAATTGTCCTTTAGTTTTCGAATTTTTGATATGTCTACAAAATCAATAGATATCATCATGCAAAACCCACCTAAACAGTCTATAACTCCGCAGGATGGTAATCGATTTTGACAGGACATGTTTTTAGACTCTCCAAAAAAGGAGCTTTCGATCTGCATCCAAAGATTTTCAATTTTTTTCCTTTAATTTTTCCTGAATTTTTGCAAGGGGGTAAGCCGTCAAAAATGTCAGAAAATCAGAAAAATCCTTGTAACTCTGTCATTTTAAGGACGATCAGGACGTCTTTCGGCTGGACGACAGTCCTTGTTAATTAGCGTCGGATAGCAGTGTCAGATCCTTGAAAGTCCTGTTAACAGCTGAGAAAACAGGACTTTTTCCTGTAGACAAAATAGCAGATATCTTGTAAATCCTTGCAAGGATCAGGACAAAAATACTGCCAGATTAATTGTAGCAAAAAGGACTATATTCTGTGTAAAGGACATCTTGATAGTCCTTCAAGGAGCCGAGATATCAACAATTTTGTGTTTTCGGCATTTTTTCTGGGCCAAAAATTGTACAATAAAAATTTTGTATAGCATACTTCGGGTGTCAGAATTCGGCTGCCAAAATGAAATTCCTTACTCCCAATTAAAATAAAAATACCAGGCGAACAGAAATGGGTAGTAGGTCGATTTAAAAAAAATTTTTGAAACTTAAAAAATTTCATTGCTTACTTTTAGGGGCACCAGAATTTTGATTTCCGAAATCGCAATTTGAAGGCACTAAAATTTTTATAAAATACCAGGCGAACAGAAATGGGTAGTAGGTCGATGAAATTTTTTTTTTCGCTAACTAAAATTTTCATTGCGTGCTTTTGGGGGCACCAGAATTTTGATTTCCAAAATCGCAATTTTGAGGCGCCAAATTTGAAATGAAATACCAGGCGAACAGAAATAGGCAGTAGGTAAATTTTTAAAATTTTATTGTAATTAAAATTTTTATTGCGTGCTTATAAGGGCACACAAATTTTGAGCTGCAAAAATTTATTTTGGGCATTTAAATATTAGTAGCATACTTAAGAGGGCATATTTAAGCTGCTGACGAAAAAACACAAATATAGCTCTATTTAATTAAATAGCGGTACAATTTCAAATATTCTTAATTATATTATTAAAAATGGCTAATTCATTGCATCCTTTCAAGTGCACCGCATCCGCTAATATCCTTATTCCAGCCGAGAGCCAATATATGGAGGGTTATTGAAGCCAAAATAATTCTGCAAGAAACATAATTTTTATGAAATCTAAAATTTTTGATATGAATTTTTTTTTACGTACAAGTCCTGGGTTCCAGATCTTTAATAGTCCTTCAACTCGCTGGAATATAGAGATCTTCTTCTTTGCATACCTGGTTATCAGGAGTTTTGTGTTAGTCAGCAGGGCACCAGAATAAATAAAAGTAATGGAAATGAATATTCGGTTAGATCTATGAATCTATTGCTTTCATGAAGTTTTTCTACACTTTGCGCATGCAGCGTATAGCAAACTCACCTAGAATAGAAATAAATGAAAGAAAATCAACCAGAAATTAATGGCAAAACACGAAATGAGATTAATTTGTTACACATTTGACATTTGCCTGCTGGCGACAACGAATACAAAGCAAACCGTCAGACGATTAAGCCGCAATAGGAATCAAACTGATTAGCAAAGGTTTTAACGCAATGGGCCAAACTATATTTGGAAGCATAGCACAAACGATGAAGGGTCAACTGATGGCAGCAAAGATAGAGATGTAGGGGCAGGATTGCCTACCTGCCCATTTGATTTGGTGTTAATAAGCTTGAGCCTGACTCACAAATGAGAGGGAGAGAGAGAGAGAGAGGAGAGACGACACATCAATGTTTTATTTAATTTAGCTGGCCTAGCTACTGCCTGACAGCCTGTTTGTACTTTGAGACGCCACCACTCCCCCTTCCCCCATCTTTTTTGCCTTACAGTCTTAGTCCCATCTTCAGATTCGTTGTGGCCTATCTCCTTCTCCTGGCAAGGTGGCAGCTTATAGAGCCTTTCCTTTCGCACGCTATTTGTCTAACTCTCAGGCGTGTGCAGTTAAAGGATTTCGCCAAAGCAAATAACTTCACATATGCGGCTATATCTGCACCCCCCTCACTCTGTCTATCTCCCAACCCCGTTTACCCCTTGTTTATTTATTTGTTCTTTTCTTCTTTTTTTTTTTGTTTGTTTTTTTTTTTGCTGTCTTCTATGCGTTGCTTGTTTTTCTTTAGCTCTGTTTCTGCTGCTGCTTCTGTTGTTGTTGTTGTTGCTGTTGTTGTTTTCTCATTTTATTTTCACGTTTACTTTTCGCCTTCCTCGTCGTCGCCATCGCCATCGCCGTCCCCCGTCGCCATCGTTTCGTCTGTTGAAAGCAAGAGCTAATCTTATTGTTTTCACAACAGCGCCGCGCGATTCCTTTTGCCTGATCCTTTGAGTTATGCCTCTTGTGGAGCTATTTGCTTATACTTGTTGGTTGTGTGTGTGTATATATGTGTGTGTGTGTATGTGTGTTGTTGCAAAGCTTTTTGCCATTTTGATTGGTGACGTGTTGGAAAATGGATTTAAATTACATTGTTTCACACATGCCACGGCGTTAGGTAGATACGTGAGGAAACTCGACAACTGTAGAAGAGCTTGGCAACTTTGCAACTTGGTAACTTGTCAACTGTGGCAACTGACAACTTTATGCAGTGACTTTTCCAGCCACAGAGTCAATATTTTCATTGTATTGATTAGTTTCTGTGTTATCATTGCCTAAAAGTATGCTACACATTATTCGATCCCTATTTTTGTTTGCTCCTCTGTTTTTTGGCCTTTTCTTTCGGTTTATTTTTGGTTTGGTTCAATTCACTTTGTTTTTTGTTTTCTTATGCGTATTTACTTAGTTTTAGGCAAAGCAGCGGATTTTCGTACTTTCCGTATTTATTTATCTAAAGTTTTTATATCATTTTGTATTTTTGTTAAATGTTTTTCCCTCAATTTCTTCCGCCCCGGTCCTCGTCTCTACACACACTTTGAAAGGCTTTTAACACGGTTTTTGCATGGTTTATAGATGCTTACTTTTTGTTCACTTTTGCATAAATAAGGCAAATATTATTTGACTTTTCCTGCTACTGTTGCTGCTGCTTCCCTTCTTACTCTCCTCCCCACTTCTATTGCGGCAAGTTCCGGCTTTTGCATGGGACCATAAAAACCACGCAAACAACAGACAAACGAGAGCAGCGAAACAGAGTCAGTCAGTCAGTCCAGTTAGTAAGTTGGCCAACCACGGCAAAGTAATACATAATCCGCAGCTTAGCTTTAAAAACTTAACTGCACAAGTTCATAACTTGTAGCTGCCAAAAAAGTTCTACCCCTGCACACACACACCCTGAAAAGAGAGGGAGAGAGAGACACACAACCATTGAAAAAGTCTGGAAGAAGTCAGTTTCTTGCGGTACTTGCCAGAGCATGCATGCAAGCAAAAGAAGAGGAGAAAAATGTTTTGTGGGGCAGCAGCAGTAGAAACAGCCGCAGCAGTAGAAGAAGCTGCTTTACTTCTTCTTTTCCACATGGTGGCTCTTCACCACTTAAGTCCCGGCAACTTGTCCTCTTCAAAATCAGCCACTCAACACACAAGAACACATAGTGGACAAGGGGAGAAGAAAGGAAGGGAGGGGGGGATTTCTACCCTTATCCCAGTGCAGTTTTAAAGAAAACCAAAACGCGTTGCTGCGCTTCAGTGTGACATTGCAATGAAAATAAACTTTAGCCCAAAAAAAAAAACCAACAAAAAATTACCAGAAGAAGAAGCATCTATGAAACAAAAATATTTATGCAAAACTCTAAGTGAAAGCTGCGCCAATATTTTTTAGCGCCTTTCAAGCACACGGTAACTGACTGACTTTAGTTTCCCATTCTCCTCCTGCTGCTCATCCTCCCTCTCCCACTTTGCTGACTTTATATCTTATGCAAAAACCGGAGGGCTTACAGTTGACTACCAACGAACAAACGAGTGAGAATTCCGCCTCCTGCCAGCGCCTGCCTGCCTCCGTCTGACTACTGCCACCCACCCACCCATCCACCCACCCACCCACCATCACCTGAGCACATAAAAATCATAGGGAAAAAAATGGTAGATATTTCCCTCGAGCAGCCCTTTTTTTTTACCAGCTTTTTTTCCGCTTTTTTTTACTTTTCTTTTACTTTTGTCTATTTTTTTGTCATTTTGCGTAAATATTTGAAAAGTTTGCTTAAAAGCTTTTGTCATATTTAAACGATGTTCAGCCGGCAGTCAGCCTATAGGGTATAGCCATAGTGGTGGGGTAGTTTGGGCAACTCAAAAATCTTATTCTCAACGGAGCTAAGAATTCGCTTTCAAATTCAAGACAAATGTGTCAATAGTAAAATAGTTTTATTTTGCCAAGTCTTTCCATTGGGACAAAAATGACAATAAATAAATAAGCAGAAAAGTCAATTGTACTAAGTATATATATATATATATGTATTTAACCGACTGACAACTGATGAATCGATCGATAATTGCACTTATCAGCAAAATATTCGATAATATTCTTGCTTATCAAAGCGTTTTCGTTTATCATCTTAATCAAGGGACGTTATCTATTGGGGAAATGCAACCTCATCCATATTAAATTATAACAATGTGGTAAAGTTTGCGAGTGTGTGTGGGTGTGGGTGTGAGTGTGAGTGTGTATGTGTGTGTGTGTGTATATCTAATCAATGCCACAATCAACCCACAGCAACAACAGCAATAACAACAAGGGGCAACATTGCACAATTGACTCATTAACAGGCAAAACCGCGACAAGTAAAAGCGGCCGGCCAATACACACGCAGGCACACACACACACACACGCACAACGAACCAAACGATTTGTTATGTTTAATGATGTTGCCCGCCGCCTTGTGTCGTTAGTGGTGATACTCTGATGGCATTGTAACACATTGGTTGGTTGCCCACTTCTTCCTCCTTTTACCCCACCATCACTCACACCTCTCCTTTATATTTCCCTCTCTCTCTCTTCCTGTCTCTTTCTCTCTTTATGTGGTAGATAATTAGAATGGCTTAGACTAGTAATAGGCAATGCATGCACGACGTTGCCTGCCTGCCTGCCTGCTCGCTGCTTTGGCTGCTTGGCAACGCATTATTATAAACCCATAAATAGGAGAGACAACTGTCGCAATGTTTGACCACCCAGAAACCAAACCACAAGCTCACGCAACCACCAGCTAACTTGTTGTTGTTGTTGTTGTTATTGCTGGTTATTGGTGCTGGTTATTGTTGCTGTTGTTATTGTACAATTTGAACGTTTAGGCGGTTCCTAGAATACTTAAGCGTTAGGCAATTGCCCACTTGGCAGGCAGTTAATGTTAACCAAGTTTAAACACAAGTCAAAAGTAACTTCCGCCGTCACAACACCCCTCCCTCCCGCTCTAGTATAGTATGATTTAGTATAGTATAGTAGGATATAGAAAAAGGAGTGGGGGGGGAGAGGCAACCCAGGAACATCAACTCATGGCTGATAACGCTTTTCCATCGCAATTACATTACAATTTTTACACAATCAACGTCTTCTCATCGTAGTCATCGTCATCATAATAATCAGCCAAAGTGAAGTATCAAATTACAGCCACACAGGAGTAGGGAAACCTGGAATGGCAATCGAAGATGAAGAGGCCGCACACACACACACACACATACATACACACGCACACCACATATCAACCGTGTGTCTAGCCACGCACTCGGCGGCGCGCACGCTGGCAATTCTAATCAATTTTTATTATTTTTACAAACTTGGCAGGGCAAAAAGACAGAGGAGAGTTGTAGAGCGAGAGAAAAACAGCCGTGCCTCACGTTCCTACCTGGTCCTGCTTTTTGCTCTTACCTCCTCATCCATCGAATGTCGCCCACCGTCTCTTTGTTTCGTTTGCTAGAATTTATCTAGGAAAAAAGCAGCAAAAACAAATAGCACGCCTGGGGAGAATTGACGACGATGACGACGGGGACGACGATGACGACGGGGGGACGACGGACGACGGACGACCGTTCTACGACTTACGACTTACGTACGACATATACAGACACTGACTAGGAGAAATTTCCCTTCGATGCTGCCCCTTTTTGGGTGGAATCGAGGGCTGAATGTGTTTACGTTATGATTTTCGAAATCAAAATTCAGCACGAATAGGAATAAATTTACTTCCGAATGTCATTAAATTGTTTTCCGATAGAACGTGTATATTTCACGCAAGAAGTTTACTTTTTTCTTTCTTCTCTTTTTCCTTCTTATTTTTATTTATTTTATTTTTTTGTTCTTTTTCTTCCTTTTCGCCTAGCTATGGCGAACGTTTAGCATCCTGTGGATGCTACCTTTACTTCGTCTCCTCCTCCGCCCCTCCTCCCACACCATCTTCCCGTTCTTATGATTTCCTCTTATTATTATGATACACTTGATATTATTGATTTTGATTGAGATTTATATGAGTGTGTGTGAGTGTATATGTGTGTGTGTGTGTGTGTGTGCTGGACTGACTAAATTTGATGCTAAAAAGAAATACCTTGCTGTGGCGTGTCGTGTAAATATATTTAGCATATATATATATATATGTATATATATTCTCTTCCACTCAGTCCCACTCTCTCTCTCTCTCTCTCTCTCTCACTCTCACTCTCCCTCTCTCTATCTCTATCTCCCTGCCCACACTGTATTGAAAACTTGCCGAGGTGCATAAATTTTGTGCATTGCTAGTTCGTTTTTTTGATTAATGCGCAAAACTTTTCCCGTTTAACTAATAAAAACTTTTCGAACATTATTTTCACCAAGAAGAAGACACGATAAGGGAGAGGGAGGAAAATTGACTTAACATCTTAACTTGTATATTCATTCTTTCGCTATATCTTTCTCTCTCTCTCTCTCTCTTTATCTCTCATTTTAGCAGAATTCAGTTGTCCAGAGCGGCGACTATCGCATTCAGTCACCAGCCGGTGGATCACCATTGCCATTGTGCGCTGCCAATGCCACAAGCAACAATGCCAACAACAGCGGCGGTGACAACAGCAACAACAGTGCCGTTGGCATATTGCAGAATAATACAAATGCGGTAAATTCATCCGCAAATAATACCAATGCAGCCGGCGGTCCCAATACTGTCCTTCGTGTCATTGTCGAGTCATTAATGTATCCCGTATCGTTGGATATATTGCATCAGATATTCCAGCGTTATGGCAAAGTGCTGAAAATTGTCACCTTCACAAAGAACAATTCATTCCAGGTATATATATATAACGATATCTCCCCCCCCCACATTTCAAATACAAATTTTAATAAATTATTTATATTGTTTTGTTGTTGCAGGCTCTCATCCAATATCCGGATGCCCACTCCGCCCAACATGCCAAATCCTTGTTGGATGGCCAAAATATCTATAACGGCTGCTGCACCTTGCGCATTGATAATAGCAAATTAACAGCGTTGAATGTTAAATATAATAATGATAAATCGCGCGATTTTACGAATCCGGCGCTGCCACCGGGTGAGCCTGGTGTGGATCTAATGCCAACTGCCGGCGGTCTAATGAATACAAATGATCTGCTATTGATAGCCGCACGGCAGAGACCCTCACTAACAGGTGATAAAATAGGTAACACACATCGGAACAATTTCCTCAATTTTCTATCTTATTATTTTTGTTATGATGCGCTAAGCTTAAAGTTGCTACAAAAAACAAACTCACACACACACACACTTGCACAGACGACACACCTTGACACACCTTTACCAATATTCGGCTAATCTTCTATATATTCTGTTGAAACTATTTAATGCCTTTACCACTTGCTATCGATTCGTTTAGCATTTAAGCAACAGCAACAACTCTGCATGCATCTATATACCATTATCTACATATCTATATCTGTATGCCATCATCTATATCTTTTTTTTAGTCAATGGTCTTGGCGCTCCTGGTGTACTGCCGCCATTTGCCCTGGGATTGGGTACACCGCTAAGCGGTGGCTATAGCAATACCCTGCCCAATTTAGCCGCCTTTTCACTGGCCAATAGCGGAGCTCTGCAAACGTCTGCCCCTGCCATGCGTGGCTATTCCAATGTATTGCTCGTTTCGAATTTAAATGAGGAGGTAAGTAATAAAGTGTGTCTGAATCAGTGAATTTTTTAAACATCAATTAGGATTAAAGTAAAAACAAAACTAATAAAGATAAAGATTATAATGCTCTACGGTCCGACCCAGTTACCCAACCGTCCCCGTACCCCCGTACCTGCCCTTAATATACTCCTCTCTATTCCTTAACCTTACACTGTCTTTCACAAAAGTAATTGTAATTAGTTTGCATATTTCGTCTATGAATTTTTTCCATTAGTTGAGCAAATTATTTTTATTTATTTCTTCAATTAAAATCTAAACTTAATGATTCGTTTTTTTTTTTGCTTATGTTTTTCATTTTTAAACAATTCAATTAATTAATTTAATTTTTACTCCGAATCTTGGCCAGAACCAAGAAGAGTTTCCAAATTGCATTCTAATTAATGTTATTTATTTATTTATTTATTTATTTATTTTGTTTTAATTTATATTTCTACTCTCTCTTTTTACATTTCCTAATTTATCTTGTTTTATTTCACAATTGATTTTGCGTTTATAATTTTTAGTACACACCTAAAACAAAACTTTCGCTAACTGACAACAAACTTCTATTTTCTCTTTTTCTCTGTAGATGGTCACGCCTGATGCTCTCTTTACCCTCTTTGGTACGTCTGCACAAAAAAAAAAAAAAAATGCGAAATACTCCTCGTACTTGTAGTAACTTTTCCTTTTACTATTTATCCTTCTTAATTTTTGTTGTTTTTTTTTTGTCTCCTTTTGATTTGCATTAAACAATTTATTGATTATCATTTTTTTGTATGGCAAAATTGGGCAAAACTATAAGGTCAGAGTAAGAGAGAGCGAGAGCAAAGAGAGGGGGGGGAGGAGACAGAGGAAGAGAGAGTGGGGGATAAAATTCAAATTGTAATCTTTTTAATTTTGCTTAATTCAATTAAACTATTTAATAGCTCTCTATCTCTATCTATCTATCTATCTCTCTCTCTCTCTCTCCTTAAACACATACTCTCCTCTCTCTCTCTCTGTCTCTCTCTGTCTGTCTGACTTTCTCAATGTAAAGTTGCCTACACTGCCTGACCTGTCCTTATATGATATGTCCAGTTCTGCCACAACAATACAGCTCTACATATACATATACAAACATATGATATATATAAATATATATATATATCTATCTCTATATCTTGACCAATTTTTTAAGTATTTGTTGTAGTTTACTTGCTTATTCATAGAATTTACACGGTAAGAGAATAGAAACCAAGAAAAGGAAAACAACTCGAACCGAAAAGTCAGACATATTGTAACTGCTGGTGGTCGTTCCCTACTCCTACCTCTCCTCTCCCTCTCCTCTATCAGAGTAACTTTTCCACCACTTGTCCAACTATTCTCTAGCTGTTATGTGCTTCCGTTTGAAATTTACGCCATTTACGTGCAATCAGCAAAAGTGCCATGAATTATTTATATATCTCGCTCTCTCTCTCTCTGCTGGCTCTCTTTTATTCTTTCTTCGTGTGGTAAAAAAAAAAATGGAAGAAAAAAAACAAAACAAAACGGGAAAAGAAATAGTGGAAAACACTGTAGAGCAAATTTAGCGACATTTAGAGACCGGAAAAAACATTTAAATATCTTGAAATGTATTTAAAATCTACGCTACTCTTCCCTTTTCTCTCTCTCTCTCTCTGCCCCTCTGCTTCTTTCTCCCTATTCCTCACTTCTCTATATTTTCAATATTTCGTTTAAATTTGTATTAGCCAATTTTGTGGCATAAAATTAACTATAATGCCAATACCACCCCGAGTCTAAATCCAGATCAAGAGCATAATGCTGTTCTCCTTCATTTATATGTTGAATGACATATAGCTAAACGGAAATAACAACATTTGTCAATTTTGCCAGTTGTCCATTTCCCTCTATTTGTCCGGTTCTTGGTGCATCGTTTCGATTTCAGAACTAGAACAGGGAATGGATTTCTAATAGTATTCTGCCTGAAGGGGCCAAATGCAGAGAAATCCATCAGCAAGAGCCATGAAATTGAAATACTTATTCTGTATTGCTAAGTGTGTGTGTGTGTGTGTGTGTGCGTGTCTGTGTGTGGATGATGGGGTTATGATTGTGGATGGGTGTATATGAGGATAACATAATCTTGGTAACCAAAGAACCTCACACTATGTTGTCCTATTGCTGCTCCTCCTTCTCCTTCTCTCCCTCTGCTATTGTCCCTGTCTCTGTCTCTGTCCCTGTGCATTTATCCTGTCATAAGTTGTGCTTACAAATTGTAAAACAATGAAAATGTAAATGAAAATATACTTTACTCTCGTTTACATAAAAAATGAAGTAAGCAAGTCGTCCCTGCCGACTTGGAGTATACCCTGTACCAATAAGAGATATATGTATTTTATAAACTCAAACTCCTTCCAAATCCCCATTAATTGAATATAAATTACTTTATAAAATTCTCCTAGCAAGCCGAAACACCAAATTCATGCTTTCTCGCTCACTCATAACAGTGAACGAAACTAATGCGTCATTCGGTATAAAGCAACATGCGCATGCTATCTCGCTCACACGTTTCAGCTGCCGCTGCCCATAGAATTTCAGTACAAAACATATATACGTATTATCTCCGATATTTATTGACCGATTTCGACCAAATTTGGTCAGATGGTACATATTGGCTATATAATTGAGTCTACCAAAAATAAATACTGTAGCTTTAATACAACTCTAGATATAGTTTTTTCTAATTTGCGGGGGCGGAAGTGGGCGTGGCAAAAATTTGAAACAAACTTGATCAGCGTACACACTAGACGGATGTTGACACCAAGTTTGGTTACTCTAGCTCTTATAGTCTCTGAGATCTAGGTGTTCATACGGACGGACAGACGGACGGACAGACGGACAGACGGACAGACGGACAGACGGACAGACGGACGGACAGACGGACAGACGGACATGGCTATATCGACTCGGCTGTTGATCCTGATCAAGAATATATATACTTTATGGGGTCGGAAAATTTTCCTTCTGCCTGTTACATACATTTTAGCGACTTTAATATACCCTTGAACCCTATGGGTACAGGGTATAAAAAAGGAAAGCGAAAACAAAAAAAACAAAAAAACAAATAAAATAACGGACAACAAGAAAGCATGGAGAAATATATATAAAATGATTCTTGCAACAGGCAGGCAGGCAGGCAACAAGTGAAACCGCATACACTTGTGCATCCTGTTGCTCCTTCGTTGTCCTACGACACGTTCTTCTGCATTGCATATGTATATGCATGAGTATAAGAGTGTGTGTGTGTGTGCGTGTGTGTGTGTGTGTGCGCCCCTCTGTGTGAGTATGTAAAATTACATGAATTAAGTGCGCTCGTGGCTTGGGCGTCTCTTCCATTGTGTTCAGCTTAGCTGCGACGGTCCAGGGACAGGATTTGTTCGTTTATGTGTCTGTGAGTTTTCCGTGTGTGTGGGGGTGTGTGTGTGTGGGTTAAAATGCTATACCACACACACGCAAAGAACACATGCTTCAACATGTGCTCATCCTGCAGCATACACACACACACAAATACACACACACACACGCAACAAAAGATTGAGTGCGGAAGTGCATAGCTATAAAAATGTCCATTTATTTAGTTATCATTGCGCTTGTTGCTGTCGTCATTGTTGTTGCTCTTGTTGTGTGTGGTATATATCTATCTGTGTGTGTATAGTGTGCGAGTGTGTATATCTGTGTGTGTGACTGTGGTCTTTGCCATTCTCTCTGGTTGCTTCCTTCAGCATTTCATCTATCTATCTCTGTCCTCTCTCTCCCTCTCTCCCTCTCTTCTCTCTTTCTCTTCCCACCGCACACACACACACACACAAAAGACTCGTTTTGTAGTTTTTGCTAGCTTTTACAATTGAAATAAAATTTACTTTTGACTTTTCGTAGCTCGTTGGCTGCTTGGTTTCGTTTTTGTCGTCTGTTTGCCAAATGAATTTAACTAACTTTGTAAAGTTAATGGGGTTTGCTGTTTGAATTGCTCTGCCAAACTCCTCCCTCCCTCCCTCCCCTCTGTCTCGCTCATTCATTGTATTCTTTTCTTTCTCTTTCACTCTGTATATACATATATGTGTGTGTGTGTGTGCGTGTGCGTGTGTATATATATTTTATTATTTTATAGCCTTACAACTTGACTTTTCACTTACGCTACATAAGTCTCTTTAGTTTAGTCCTTTTACCTTCTTCTAACTGATTCAATTACCAAACGACATCGATTGCCATAGTTTTTGCCAAGTGTGGCACATAATTGCAACATAATGGATTTGTTGCCACAATAGTTCGTTACCCATTCCAAACATAGATATCATCCCACCTACAACCACCACCCATCCTAAACTATTTGCATCCATCCCCTACTCTAGGATACTAGTTGTTGGATAGTATTCCTTTCCCATTCCCTTCTTTTTTTTTATTATTTTTAAATACAAAACTTGCCTGCAAAACATTGTTAAGTCTCAGTTGCTGCTTTTGTCTCTGATGACACAAAACGGTTTGTTTGCGGCTACCCACACTCTTACATATATATATATACATATATATACACATGGGATTGCATTTGTGCTGTTCCTCTGTACGTCTCTCTCTTTTGTTTGCATGCAAATGTATTTAATTTGAGTTTAAATACCCAAATATAAACTTTTGCCAAACAATCGTAACCACATTGGATTCACAGAACTCAAACAGAGAACAGAGAAGACAATTTGAGAGAAAGAGATGGAGATACCAGTGAATTGTTGTTGCTGTTATTGCTTGTTGTAAAGCCAGGTTAAAATCAGTGGTTAAAACCATTTACCCCAAAGTCCATTGGCCGATTTGTTTCCCCGATTTATATTTACAAATTGCATTTCTCTGTCAGCATTTTGGGCTTAAAGTTAACTAAGAATTGGTCAAAATGCGATTAATTGTTTAAAATTTGTTGCCATTCCTTAACCATTCCTAGCAGCCATTCATTGCATAACCACACAGACACAGACAAAGATACAAAAGCTTCCTGATCATCAGTGCGACGCGGGCAAGGGCAAAGAGCTTAAGCTTAGCTCGGTTAAATCCTATCAGCAGCAGGAGTGCATCCATCAGCAACAGTTGCCAGTTGGCTAGCTGACTGCCCCCCCCCCCTTTTTTTTTTTTTACTCTCTGTAGGTAGTGCTAATAAAGCTTAGATTGCCGATTTAACGCTTAGTCGGTGGCAGAAAATTGTTAGATACATCATACGCCACGTTGCGCAGCCAAGAAGTGAATGAATGAATAAGCGAGTGAGTGAGTGAGTGGGAGAGATAGAGAGAGAGGGAGAGGGAAAGTTAAAAAGATGTCGATAAGTCGATAGAGCTTCGTGCTAAGCATCTTAGCGCTTATTGCCATTGCCTTACTTTGGCCTGAGCGGTCGGGTCTGCTCTATTTTGCTCTGCAGTGGCCTGGCTTTGCTTGGCTTGTCCTGGACTGGACTGGACTATGGACTGTGGACTGGCTGGGTGCCAATAGATTTAGATAAACTTGCCCCGCCGCATAATTGACGGCAACAGCGTCTTGATAGCCAGTCAAGCGGCAGTCAGCAGTCAGGAGTCGACAGTCAAGTTAGTCCATTGGCGAATCTGTCAGTCTGTACGTTTAAACGAGCAATCAGCCAAATGGCAAGCTAAAATTTTATGTAATAACCTTTTGAATTTCCAAGTAGGGTGAGAAGAGAATGAGAGAGAAGCCAATGACACTTGAGGCAAGTTGTTGTAAAGCAACAAACAGCAACCGGCAGCAAACTGCTAACTGGCAAACAGCAAACAGCTCCTTTTGTTATGTTAATGGCCTATACACACACACACACACACACCCATACACATATATAAACATACATGCTTAGGGGCACGTAACAACAATTTCCACATTCGCGAACACATTTAGGTGGCAAATTTAACTCCTCCTCCCTCCCCCCTCCTCCGTCGTAAGCTAGTAGTGTGTGGGGGTAAGGTAGAATAGTAGGTAGAGTAGCGTAGCTATAGCTATGTGTTTGCATATCAAATAATAAAAGTGGTAAACTCTCTCTGTCTCCTTCTACCTCTCGCTATCTCTCCCTCTCTGTCTCTTTCTCTTTCTCTGAATGCTTCAACGCACTTCAAACGTGGCTCGCTGCTATATGTTAGCTGTTGGCCGGCCCCCAAAGATTGATCTAGCCGAAAATAAGATGGGGAGACCCAGACCCAAGCTCAAATCCTAAAACCCTTTGCCTGCTACACTTTCTTTTTTGTTTCGCTTCGTTTTGTGTTTTGTTTTGTTTGGTGCCAAACCAGTCAGACATTTTATTAGTTTTGACAGCGCTTTGTGTGTGACTGTGTGTAAATGTGTGTGTGGAGCCCAACAACAAAAATAATACAAACAACAACTCAATTGAAAACGGCCTTCTCTTGGGGTCTCTGGAGCATGCTCTTTAGACACTTGACACATCCCGCTTATGCTGTCAAGCATTCAATAAAGGTTTCGGCCCGGCTATATTCCGTTTCACTCCACTCTACCCAAATTGTTGCCTACTTTTTGGGGTTCGATTTTTGTTTGCCTTTTTTTTTTGCATAACAATAAAAGAAAACTTAATCAGTCTACAAATCGTCTGGTAAACACACACACACACACATGCAAGCACAGGGTGAGTGAGAGAAATACATACTCACACACACACACACAAATGGCTTTGTAATCCGCTTATGTAATTGTAATGGCGTGCTAAAAATTTATATTATTGCCAAAAATATTGTCGATACATGTTTAATTGAATTTTTATGCGTTTAGAGGCTGAGAATGCGGGTATATAGAGAAACAGGGTGTGGGTGTGTGTGCGTATATGTACTGTCATTGGAGCGCAAAATAATTTCATAAAATTTTATGCGCTACATGCTGCAATTTTGATAAAGTGTGGAAACGAAAGCATATTGCCAATAAATGTGCTAATAATTTACCATCAATTGTTTTACTGTTTACACACAC
Source organism: Drosophila sturtevanti (assembly GCA_018150375.1). Classification (NCBI taxonomy): domain Eukaryota; kingdom Metazoa; phylum Arthropoda; class Insecta; order Diptera; family Drosophilidae; genus Drosophila; species Drosophila sturtevanti. The sequence goes on along the minus strand of JAECWJ010000527.1, from coordinate 3,691,633 downwards.
ACGCACACACACACACACTCATTCATTCGAAACGATATTCAACAGTTAAAAAGAGAACTTTTTTATAGTTAACATTTATTAATGTTTTTTTTTTTAGCCTTTTTTTTTTTGCTCTTACTCTTAGCCATTACCTTTAATCATTATGATTTATAAGCTTATTGGCTTCAGCCATTTGTTTAGCATTCAGCCGCCAAAACATCCTTCGTCGTTTTGATCAATATCAGTAAACTTTATTCCAATTGGCAACAACTAAATAAACTTCATAGACAAGATGAGTTTCGCTTGCTTGTTTTATGCAAATTCAAATATTGCCATGGCCAGGCCAGAGCACGCGCCACATAATTCTTCATCTAAAATATGCTCAAAACAGACGACTAATGGGCCATCGGGGAATCTGATACGGTGTCTACATACGTTTGTGACGCTCGCCCACACATACACACACCCACACACATAGAGAAAGTACAAAAACAACCATGGTAAAAAATCAGAAAAAAATGGTAAAGAAGCACAGATAGAACTAAAATTCCAGCCGTTGCGCTGCCTCCCCACAATGGCAGTACAAATAAAGTCGATAATAAATTATTATCAACTCTGTCTGGACTAACTGAGTATAGAAGTAAGAGAGGGGGGAGGGGGGGAGAAGGCACAGTCACAGGCACTTTGCATGGCAACCGGCAGATGCTGCTGCTGCTGCTCCTGCTACTGCTGCCTATTACTGCTCATACGCCCCGTTGGCTTACAAGTTATGCTGGTTGCAGGCTTCTCTCTTCCATTCAGCATGCTTCGTTGGATTCGGTTTGCTGCCGCTGTTGCTGCTGGCTGGCTGGCTGGCTGGCTGGTGGTTGGCTGCTACCGTGTACAGTAGCACTGCAGCAATTGTTGCTACAAAATTCTTTTCTTGCTAAAGAAAAAAAGAAGAGAATTTTTCGGTGTTTTGGCATAAGTCAAGTTCTCTCAGTTCCCTAGCTAAAAGTAGTTGTTCCCCTCTTGCAGATTGCCTCTTGACTCTTGGCCAGTCATTCAGTCAGGTAGCCAGTCGTCTGTATAAAATGGATTTACTGCCAACTGTTGAACTGTGGCTCTGTTCCCGCACTATTTACTACCTGCATTTCTATTGCTACTTTTGTAACTTGTTAGCGCTCCGCTTGCCATGTTACGCTTCGGCTGCTCCTCCTCCTCCATCCACTTCACTCACTACCTTGCTTTTATGGCCACATCTCATGCTTTACTTTAGTTCTTTCGATTCTTTCTTCTTCTTTTACCACTGAGTCAATGGTCGTTGGTACTAGTTGAAAATTTACTTTTCGCATTATTCGATTTGTTGTCTTGGGTAACCGTAAGGAGGGGGGTGGGAAGAGACAGAGAGAGAGACTGATGGGGAGACGTGTGTGTGTGTATGTGTGTGTGTGTTTTGGTGGCCTGCACTTTACATTGTTTGCATTGGCTAGCAACTGGCAACTATTTTTTATGCTTGATGGCAATTTGCGCCCTATCGCAAATTTGCCGCTGATTGGCTACACACATACACACACACACACACACACGCACACAGTCACACACACCGAATTCGAAAGGACCCTCTGGCAGCTGTCAAAGCAAAGTTCAAGCTCAGAATTGAATTAGAATTGAACATCTTCAATTTAGTTTTTCCTCCTTCTTATTTATTTTCCTTTCTTCTTTATATCGTTGGTGTGGCACTTTAATTCTTAAAGTTAATGCAACTTACCACCGACGACTCGTGATTCTGTGGCATATTGCATAGTTTTCGTGGTATAAGTAAAGTCATAAAATACAATTCAATAACGCGTACAAAGCGAGAAGATGAAGCCAAAAACTTACCCACACCAACACCACCAACATCAATACACACACACACAGACACACAAACACACACACACCTTGTCAGACAGCTGTAAAATCTGCGGCATGGCGCAGCCTTAAAAAGGATACTAGTGGAGCCAGAGCCAGAGCCATAGCCAGACCAGGAGATGGAGTTGAAGCTCGTAAAAAATAGCAGAGCAAAACTTATTGAGCTAGTTATGAGTTTCGTACATGATACTAACGGCGTCGCCCACGGCAATAATACACAGGCAAAGCGAGGGGGGGGATGTGGGAGAAAAGGGAAACAGGCTAACAAGAAGAAGGTAGTGTATAGGTAGGAGAGGTAATAGGAAGATGGCAGCATCTGCAGAGATGCGAGCCGACGGTAAGACTATATCTTTTTGGTACATGTTATGGCTTTTCGTTGGTCGTGTGTAAAACTTTTGCAACGGCCGCAACATTTGCGCGTTGCATAAAACGCGATTTAAGCTGTCCGAAAATGTTTCTTTCAAGTACACAGAAAGTATGAAAAAAAAAAAGAAAAAAGTAGTGGGTAGGAGGGGGGGGAGTAAGGGGTAGAAACGAAAGAAACGAATGAGCCAGAGAGCAAAAAGAATCATCTACTTTGTAGATTGTGAAGCTTAAGATAAAACCCCCAACGGTGGTTTCTGTTTCTGGTTGTAGTTATATATATATATATACATATGTATATACATATATATATATGGGAGTGCATTATGATGCTACCATTTTTGTAATAAGCCTATCTGAATAATGTCAGCCATAAAGATTTTTGACATTTAGAGTTGTCCCATAGCCAACTTGGCAGCAAATGTCTCTCTGTTACTCAATCTCACTGGTTCTCTATCTCTCTCTCTCTCTTTCGCTCTCTCTTGCTCTCTCTTTCTGTCTTTCTCTATCTGCTTTTGTCTTTTACACTTTATTACAACACTTACTCCTCTGCATCTTATAATTTTAATGGCAATGCAATAAAGTAAATCCTGCATACTCATAATCCTCAATCCTTTTTTCTCTCTCTCTCTCTCTACAATCCTCAATTCACAGGTGTATACGGCGATGTGCAACGTGTAAAGATTTTGTACAACAAAAAGGACTCGGCACTTATACAAATGGCGGAGCCGCAGCAAGCTTATTTGGGTAAGTCACCTTTCGCTCAGGGTTTTTCGCCAAAGTAATGAAAAATCTGGTAACGTCCAACAACAACAACAATATATACACACACAACAGCAACAGCAACAACAACAACAAGGTAACAACAAAATGGTAGCAAAATGGTAGTGAAGGTGAAAATAGTCTGTGTGTGGGGGTAGTTGGGGGAAGGTGGGAAGGGGGAAGGCAGACTGCAGAGTAACTGCAATTTGCAGCTTGTTTAAATGAAAATTCCAGAAACATGAAATTCCAAAATGGCAAGGCAAGCGCATACCTTTGGCCAGCGTTTTACCATTGCAGCAACAAACAGTAAAATGTATTAATAATAAAAATTGTTAAGACGAAAGAGATGGCATGATATAGACCAATAGCCAGGACGAACAACCATTGGCCATACAAACCATAACGTCGTAGACCAAGCAGATAGAGAGAAACAGAAAAGGAAGAGGAGGAGGAGGAGGGAGGAGGATGCATTAAAGCCTGGTCTGGCTAGATGCCTGACTGGCCGTGCGCATAAATGAAATTTTATAAGCACCTCTTGGCCCACCTGGACAACACCTACAATACCATCCAATGGACGGTCCAAGCAACACAAAAACAACACAACACAACACAACAGAAAAGAGAGCATCGAGCAACACCTGGACGGTAGAAAAAGAAAGATATATATATATATATATATATAGTCAGAGCAACAAAGGCTGCTTCTCAGCGGGACATGCCAATCATTTTATTGCATTTATTTGTGTGCACTTTGCCATTGTCAGGCGTCGACGTCCGTGTGTTGGTGTCGATGGTGTCGTCCTCTCATCTACTGTTCCCGAGATGCCCTCCTCCCACTAGCTCCCACTTGCTCTCCCACCTGCTGCCTGAGGCTATTTGTGTGGGGCATTAAACGAAATGAAAATCGTCGCACATTGCAATGCGTGTTAAGAGGAGGAGAGGCAACCAACCGAAGTGCCAAATTCCACTTTATTACAAAAACAAAAGCAGTAACACCAGCAGCAACAGCAACACCACCAGCAACAACAACAACAGCAAAGCGACTGCAAGGCGATTGAAAACGCTGCTGACAGCTCGCTGACAGCGACACCTTTTTCAATTTCGATTTGGTTTTATACCATTTAACACGGCCAACAACTATCCGCAGGCGACCAACCAACCAACCGCTCGACTGCCCCCCCCTCGTTTTGTTCATTTGTATTATTTATTCATTGAAAAAATAACTCAAAAGCTGTCAAAGTGCTGCGTTGTCCGTGGGCAACTTAATTGAAAGCCACTGCAATGACAACGACAACGACAAGGACAACGACAACGACAACGACAACGACAACGACAACGACAACGACAAGGACAACAAATGCAACTTCAATTTGTATTGGCAAAGGTACGCAATGATAAGGAAAAAGTTGCAACTGAATTTATTAGCTGCTTATGCTTAATTAAAGCATACTACGAGAGGGACACGACACAAAATGATGCAGATGATGTAAGCTGTAAGCAGCTATAAGCCGCTTTTGGGTCACCAATTGTGTGTTATGGACCACAACATGACACACACACACACACACACACACACACACACACACACACACACACACACATATATATATATATATATATATGTAATTTCAATGCTATTTTTATATACACATATAAATGGAATGATATATAGTATATTTATTCTGCTGCTGCTGCTGCTGTTGTTAATAAAGTTTTTGGTTTATTTTTTCTTTTTAAATAAATTTAATCTGTTCAATAAATGCGTGAAATGTGCGCGCGATCGCAACGGAAATTGGCAGCAAATTGCATGCAGGCGACAAAAACGTAAAGCTACATGCATTATAAATACCATCAACTGTTTATTGATTTAAATTAAAAACAACAACTGAAACAGAAACAGAAAAAGAAAAACATGAAGGGGAAAAAAAGGATCAAACTACGCATATATATATATATATATACACGCCACGTATATATATATATATATAGTTATAAATATATGTTATATTGCAAATAAAATCAGTAATAAGAGCTTTTCGTCACTGGAAAAGAAATATATGCGAATATCTGATACCCATTGCGATTCTCTTTCTCTCTGCCTGTCTTTTATTTATATATATATATACGAGTAGTAATCCATGAAGTTATATATAGCATATAATTATATATTTTGATTTATTTAAAAAAATTATTTGTATTCTCTGACAAATTTCTTTTGACCAAGAGTAAATCTACTGACAGCGGATCTGTCCGCATTTGCCCTATTATGTACATGTATGATGATGATGATGATGATGATGATGCTTATTATTATGTTGATGCTGACGTTGCTGCTGCAGCATGGATGCTGCATGAAAATATGCTTTGTGCTGTACTCAATTAATATTTTTTCATTATCAGTTTAAAAGACACAACATATTTGTTGCATATTTTTTTCCATCTTTCTCTGTCTGTCTGTCTGCCCGTCTATCTGTCCGTCTATCTGTTGTCTCTCTCTGTTTCATTCGCATGCCTTTTGGCCTGCAAAATCTCAACTCAATAGCATTCCAACTTTGTGTTAAATCCTCCCCTGTCCTACTCCCCCCACCATCCTCCTCCTCCTTCCGCACTTATTTATCTATCTCTCCTTCAGCCCCCATAATACTTCACTCATGAATTTGTGGATGTGGATGTATGTATTATTTTTGTAATGCCTTGTTGATTGTTTCAGGCATTCTTTTTCTTTTTTTTTGGGTAAAAACTAATCTATGAAACGAACATTTTTTTGTTCTTGTTGTTGTTGTTGAATTCGTTTGCCTCTGACTAAGGCATGTAAAATGCACAAAGTTGTTAGCCATAGGGCCAAAACTGTCAATGGCAGGAACAAATGCAACATGGCGTATGCGTAATGTTAATTGAATTTACCCAAAAATTGACATGACCGCCAATCTCCATCACTCCTCTCCCCCTCCCACTCTTGGACCGTGGAAACGAGATGTAAAAGAAAACACAGAAACAGTTGATAAAAACTATTGTCAGTTTGGTTCGAATTGGGGCATATAAAAACCAAAGCCATTTGACTAGCAGCGCAAATTATGGTATGAATTCCCCTTTACCTACTGACCCCCCCTCCCCCCTCCCTATCCCCTGCACCCTGCTCCATGCTCCATGCTCCATCTACATTCCTACCATCATTGCACAAATATACACAACAAACGCAGACCACGCCCCTCTAGGGCTTGTGGAAATATTAATGGCTGTGCCGCAGCATATAGACTACTAATGTGCCGCAAGGGCTGCCAAATGGCAAACACTTCCGCTAAGACTCCTTCTCCAACTCCAAATAACGACCAGCGTCCAGGTGGAAAATATATATATATACGTACATATATATATGTACATATTTATGTATATCGTATATATGTATATCTAGCTAGGTAGATTGGGTAGATGTCGACGAGACGATGGTGGGAGTGCGCACTTATGCACTCATAAAATATTAACAAATTCATTCGTTACTTTGCCCAAACTCCTCTCACCAACTCCTCTCCCTCTCCCTCTTACCCTCACCTTACGCTCTCCTCCTTCCGTCCTTCTGGCGGCAACGACAAAGACGATTACAACAGTTACAATAGCAGCTGGCTGGCTGGCCCTCACCCTCGGTCTCATCCACATTCACATCCACTCCCCCCCCCACACACACACACACCATAGTCGCCCCACTCTATGCATATAAAAGTGTCTTGATGCGGGGCTTGGGTCGGCACAAAATACGGTTACAATTGCACACTCAGCATACGAATTACAGCGTAAAGGCGCCAACAAAACAAACTTTCTTTTCTTTTTCATTTTTTGCAAAGGCGGCTGGGTGAGGGTGTGGTGGGGGTAAAGAGTAGGAAGGAACGAACCTGCGACAGCAATCATGAAGCAAAGCCAAAATGGAAAAATTGACCAAAGCAGCAACACACAATGAAAAAACAATAAGCAAAAGGCATGTGGAAAATGAAAATGGAAATGTTAGTAGAAATAGAAATGTGTGGCCATAAGCAAAAGTCCCTTGTCCACTACTCATTGGGCAGTTTGAGGTGTCCATTCCTATTCCCCACCCCTCTCTCTCTCTAGCTTCTCACTCTCTCTCTCTATGGTTATCTGTGTGTGTTTGATATTATAATGGCACATTTGTTCAGTGTGGAAAATGAGTGGAAATGACTGCCGGGCGGGATTAAGTTTTTGCTCAACTTATTACGAACTATAGACAGAGTCATTTCGTCCTCCGTCCCTATCTCACACAGAAACAGGCACACACACACACACACACACATAAATTTATAGACACACACACTGGGCACTACAGCTGCTGCCTCTCGTCCTCAGTCTGCCTTTTGTCGTCTCTGTCTGTCTCTGTCTCTGTCTCTGTCTCTGTCTCTGCCTTTTAATACTTGTTGGTGTGTTTTATTCTATTGGGGAATTTTGCGTAAATAAATTTTCTGTTTTTCCATACAAATTACTACAAAATATTTTGCATAAGCGTACGCATAAAGGCATTTACAATAAAAACAAAAATATACACGCACTCTCTAGGCACAGCCTCACTCTGTACGTATGTATGTATATAGATATATATATATATATAGTATATATTTTAGGGACGATTACACATATGGCATGTGTGTGTGTGTGTGTGTGTGTGGATATGGAGAGTTTTAGTGAAAGTTTTGCTACACTTTGACTATGCTAAGTGACTGTTTGAATGACTTGGCGCCCTGGCATTGTGCTTACAATTAATTAATGTAGGAAAAGTTCTCAGGATGTTTTGCATAGTTTAGATAATAAAGTAGGTCGCCAACAACTAAACACACACGCACACACACACACACATACACATACACACTAGCAGATTGGTTTATATATGATGTAGTTGTAATATAGATCATAGTCAAGAAATTGCTAAAGACTTAATCGTTTAAACTAAATCATGAAAATTACATTCAAACATTTCACCTGTGTCACATTTCCGTAGACTATATAAACCCTTACATAGATTGGGTTACGAGTCTCCAAAGTGAATCATCCTTAAAAGACAGACAAAGAGAGAGAGAGAGAGAGAGAGAGAGAGGGAGAGAGAGGGAGACAGAGGAAAGGGTAAGAGACAGAGAGGAGTGAAATAGAAAAAGGGACTCTTTCAGAGTCTTCGTTTTGAAATGCTCAGCTGGGCATGGAGGCCAACCCCTTCTCCTCTCCTCCCTTTTTACTCTCATCTTGGGTATTTTTTTTTTATATTTATGCCTTGTAAGTTAATAATGATTTGTTGTTGTTCTTGTTGTTGCTGCTGGTCAGTCCCTGTAATTAAAACTTTAAGATACTTTTTGAGTTGGGAGCGCCACCATCCAGCAGCAGCATGTCCAGCTCAAGTCGCCGCATCCCATCTATGGCAGCAGCTGCAACACTTTTTTGGGTTTTAAATGAGTGAGATAGAGATAGAGAGAGAGAGTGAGAGTGAGTGAGTGAGTGAGTGAGAGGGGTGGGGGGATGGATGAATCAGAATGGGAGGGGGGGGGAGTGGTGAGATTGGTAGGCAAAGTTACTCCTCGGCTTTTGTTGGCTAGTCAGAAAGAAGAGAAAAGTGTCGCCTCGGCTGTACATTAATCTTTATTACAAGTGTTTGTCATAATACACGACAACCCAAAAAATAACCAGTTAGAAACTCAAACTTGAATTAAACGACTGTAGGAATACCCTTCACACTAATAAATAATACATAGATTTCCATTGAATGAGAATTGTCTTTATCTCTAGGTTAACAGATTTTGGATAAAAAGATTTTATATGTACATTAGTTAGTTCAATTTCTCTTATTCAAGATCAATGAGAGAATTGATACTCTACTAATCAGGAATATGTATAACCTAGAATGTTCAATTTAACGATTATTATAAATATACCTAATCATCTGAAGAGTATGTATGTATGTATGTGTGGAAAAACCACAGAAAAATGTTAGAACCATACGAGGTTACTGCCTTTTGTCACTGCTGCTGCCACTTTCTTTGCTTCTTTTTATTTTTGGGTGGTGCCCCTTTTATTTTACAATTTATTATATTTTTTCTGGCCTTAGTTGTTGTTGTTGTTTTTTCTGTTTTTTCTGTTGTTGTTTTTTTTGTAAAATCATTTAATCCATTAGGCAAACAATAAACGGCTGAGTAAGCATATTATTTTACAATGAAACAGAAGCTCCCGCGCCCTTTCAAATCATGACAACTGAGCACAATGATAAAATGTTATATATAATTTATTAAAATAATGCAAAATAAAAGACGAAGAAGAAGCAGCAGCGAAGTGCTTTGCCCATGGACAGTTGCTGGCTCCTAAGCCCTTGGCATGACTTGACATAAAAATTAAATAAAATACAAAACAACAACAAAAAAAAGAAGAACGAGAAAAAAGAGAAAAAATTGTAGGAAAGAGAAGAAAAGAAAAAAGTAATCGAAATTGAAATCGAATGGAAACGAAATCGAAATGTAAATCGAAATGGAGTAAAACTGTATTTAAACATTGCATACGCTAGGGAGTAAAGTGCAGTAGCAGCAACAATTGAGCCGCAGGTGCTTCAAAATGGCGTGGGAGTGTAGGGGTGGGGTGGGGGTGGTGGTGGGGTGGGGACGATGAAAAGGGTAAAAGGAATATGAGCTATAACCAAAAGCCGAGCAAAGTTGCAAAATGCCTGAAGATGGCAAACTTTTGTTGCCAACATTAACAAGAAAAATAACAACTACAAACAGACAACCACCGTTAAGATGTGGGGAGGGGGGAAATGGGGGGATTATGGAGGTGGGGGTAGAATAAAAATATATTGAATGAGAGAAAAAAAGAGTAAAAGAAAACTCAAACCATTTTCGCTTGTAAATCACCAAAGGCAGACGACATTGATAAAGTTGCAGTTACATTTTAGTATGTAAATATTTGCCTGCACTTATTGCTGGCTTTCCTAGAGGAGACACGAATGAGGATGGGAAGGGGAGAAGTGGTGGGGGGGAAGGGGCCCCCCCTTCCAAAAACAATTTTATACATAGTTTCTAGTTGAACATATAAATTGCATTGGCAGATACACTTGTGTCATGTCGTTGTTAGTGTTCTTGTTGTTGTTGTTGTTGTTGTTGTTGTTGTGGTGGTTGGTTGTTGGCACACACATACAGATATTATTATATATGTATGTATGTATGTATATGTATACTATATAGCGTTAATGTTTAAACCTACAAGTCTTCCATCTATGCCATCATTTGTAATGTGTTTTTTTTTATTCTATTCTATTCTATTTGTATTTTGCAGCCATGTCTCACCTTGATAAATTACGTTTATGGGGCAAGCCGATACGTGTCATGGCCAGCAAACATCAAGCCGTGCAGTTACCCAAGGAGGGGCAACCGGACGCGGGCCTGACACGTGACTATTCACAGAATCCGTTGCATCGCTTCAAGAAACCCGGCAGCAAGAACTATCAGAACATTTATCCGCCATCGGCTACACTGCATTTAAGTAACATTCCGTAAGTATTTTGAAGGGATGTATATATAAATATATGTATATATATATATATTTAAAGACCAATCCGATATCCCGCTGTGTTGCTTTCATTTTTCCTATCAACACGACATAGGGAGAAGAGAAGAGGGTTCGTGGAGGGTGAATGGGGTGGCGAAGGGGTAGGGTAGAGGTAGGTGGCATGGCAATTACAATTACCGTTATGAGCAAGAGCAGCAACAGGAGCAACACCAAGAGCAACAGGCACCCCGCCATGCGCGCTTTGTCTGCCAAATATGACAAAGCACCCCGTGACGCTTTTTGTGTATGCGCCCTTCCACTAACTCTCCCCCTCTCTCTCCCCCTCTCCCTTCCCCTCCCCTACTTGCCTCGGCGCTTTTGGTTCTGAATTTATGAGCCTGTGCTCCAACCATAGAGCGGATCGAAGCTTCTTCTCATATCAATAGACACACACACACACAGACGCACACACGCAAGCATAGCCGCCGCCTGCTGGGTCTAGCCTCACCATCTAAATCGATAGCTGTTAATTTAGAATCATTCTTATTTACAGCTCATCCTGCTCCGAGGATGACATCAAAGAGGCCTTCACCTCGAACAATTTCGAAGTCAAAGCATTCAAATTTTTCCCGTAAGTAGTAGATATATTCAAATATTTTTATCAACTATACTACTATTTGTATTTGTTATGTTCGATTATTTTCTTATTTATTGTTGTTACTTTTCTATTTTACAATTTTCCCTTTTCACAATTTACAGCAAGGACCGCAAAATGGCGCTGCTGCAACTATCTTCGGTAGAGGAGGCAGTTCTCGCATTAATCAAAATGCATAACCATCAGCTCTCCGAGTCCAACCATTTGCGTGTGAGTTTCTCCAAGTCGAATATCTAGAATCCGATTCGCGGTCAGGTTCACTGAACCTGACTGTGCCTGAGTGCCAACAGCAACAGCAACAGCAACAACAACTACAGTAATAACATTATCAGCAATTACAACAAATACCACTACAGTAACAACAATAGTAGCAACATTATCAGCAGCAGCAGCAGCAGCAACAACAACAACATTAGATTCGCTCGCAATCAACAGCAACTTCAATTCTATTGGCAACAACAAATACAATCTATAATTCGTAGTACGAGAAGCATGCAGCGTTTTCATCATGCCCATTTCAATTGATGATCCTGGGACCCGGCTACTACAACACTATCAAATCGCCGTCATATAATTCCCTCTAACCAACCACCCACCCCCCCCATCAACAACCAATCATCCCCCAGTTAGATAATCAAACGAATCCATTTCCACAACTGAACCGATTTAATAATAATTAACACATCATCAGCAAACAATCGATGCAAGAGCTATCTAGAGAATGTAACCCACAGACTCTCACACACCACACACACACCGCACACACAAACTGAATTCTAAGAAAGAAAGAAAAAACAGAAACCATAACAACAACAACAACAAACTAATTGTAAACTGTTTTCAATATATATACATATATATCATTGTATACAATAACTTTAACTTTAATGAAGCGATAAAGAAAAAAAATAAAGAAAAGAATCTTAAACAAAATTTCAACAGCAAAAACAAAAAACAAAATATAAGAGACATGAATAAATTTTAATTATGATATATGTAATATGTATATGAAGAGAACATTAAGGAAATGAAAAACAAACTGAAGCAAAATCGGATTACAATTATTATATAGAATAACAGAAAAGAAATAATAAAAAAAAAAAACAAAATAGCATTTCAATTTACGCCGCGCACGCAGACAAAAAATAAACCGCAGCAACTGCAACAGCAGCAACTGCAAAATGGAAGAGAACCCACTAAACAATCAGAGAGAAACACTGTATCTTAAGCTTAAACTTAATACTATAGATTTTAAGATGAATATTAGTTTGAAGATTTGCATTGCATGCGAGAAGTTAAGAGGAAGAAGAAGTTTGAAGAAAGCAGTTAAAGGGACGAAGCATTAGGTTTAGATTTAAATATACATATATATATATATATATATACAATATATTTAGTGTGCACTGTACTGTGTTTCGGCAACAAGAACAAAACAAACAAGCAAAAACAAAAAAAAAAACAAACAAACAGAAAGAAGAGACAACAAAATGAAAAGGAAATTAACTATGTTAAAGAAAAGAAGAAAAAAAAAACAGAAAAGAACCTGAATTAAGCCAACTTTTTACTATGTATGTGTATATGATGCTGTTATATTATATATTATACTTTTAAATGAATGCAACTTAAATTTAAATGATTTTTATATATATAAATGCAAAAACAAAACAAACAAAAAAAAAAAACAACTGCGAGTGCATAAATATGTAGATTTTAAATGATTTTACTTTTCAGTTTTGTTAGTGTTTAAAAGTTGAGGAGACACAAATTGCGACAAACAAAGAATCAATCATACATATATATATATATATAATAATATATATATAAACCCACACGTACATACCCACACCACCTACATGCACACAAACACACTACATAAACCCCACAAAAATACACACACACAGACACTCAAACCCCCACACATACACACAAAGTCTTAAGTAAGATTTAAATGTATTAAATTTATATTGAATAAATCAACAACAACAAATTAATTTAATGTGCTAATATATTCCCCCTCCTCTCCTCCCACCCTTCAAAAAAGAAAAAAAAAAAACATGGTAAATTAAATTGTGTATCTGTTTGTTTAGAGAAACATTTTTAAAAGGCAAATAAGACAACATCAAAAACCAAAAACAAGAGCAGCAGCAAAAAATAAAAAAAAAATAAAAAAACACGTACGTAAATCTCTTATGTGTGTGTGTATATGTAAATGTAAATGTTGTTAAGCTAGCAAAAAATATACAACAAAAACAAAAAAAAAAAACAAAAAAACAAAAACAAGAAAAGAAAAAGATAAAGAAGAATGATTGAAAGATATATATATATATATATATACACCTAGATGATGTATATGTATTTATGTAAGTACTACAAGAAAAACATGAAACAGGAAATTAAACAAATTTTAAGCTACGAATAAAAAAATCTCAACACAAAAACCAACAAAAAAAAAACAAAAACAAAAGGTAAATTTATTTAAAAGTAAGAAGAAAGACATATATATAAATTTAAATATATATGTATGTGTGTTTTAGCAAGCAACAAAAAAAAAAAAAGAAAATAAACAAAAACAAAAAGAAAAAGAAAGAAAAACAAAAAAAGTATATAAAAATAATGATTTTTTGATAATTTTACAAAAACTACAAAAGCAACAACCAACACAACACACACACAGACAACAAACATTCAAACACATAAACTTTGAAACACTAACCTACACACGCACACACACACACATCAATTAAGACAAACCGACAGACAGGCAGACATATATATATGTATATTCAAATATATATGTATATATATATATATATATGAAAAGGAAAAATTTATATATATATATATATATATAGAAAATAGAATTATTTATACGTTGGCGCAAAAGAACAAAACAAAAAAGCAAAAAGGAAGAAGAAATGGAATGGAAAACCCTATATAAATAAATAATTGTAACTTAATTGATATAAATTTAGCTAATAAGCATACAAGTAGCAGTGATCGTAATTTAAAATTAAAAAAAAAAAACAAACAAATCTAAAATGAAACAAAAATTCAAACAAAAAATAAGTAAAATGATGGTCAAAAAGAAACAAAAAGAAAACAACCAACTTAAAGAAAGGGTATTTATATATATATATATATATATATATATATATATATATATATATATATATATATATATATATATATATATATATATATATATATATATATATATATATATATATATATATAAAAAAAGCAAAGAAAGTGAGTGTGAAAGTATGTAAAAGAAAAACTTGTATGAATAGCAAAAGTAAAACTTATTGTGCGTAATGTAAAATTAATTAAATGCATTATATTTACAGAGTTCTCAAAATCAAGTGAAAAACATCAGCTATATACATACATACCTATAAATACTATTACTACTTACAGCCCACACTCCAACAGATTATGATCGAATTAGCAGCAGTATCAGCATTAACAAATTCCCTTAAAATACCCCAACCCCCAACCAACCTCTCCTCTGCATAAACCTGAGCTATCCTACACCCCCATATCTACGCCTAAAAACGAATCAAAGGGGGCATATTGAAAAAAGAAAATCACCAAACTCTAGCGTTTCATATACATAATACAACAAACAACAAGAACAAGTATCTTATATCTTTATTCTTACTTAACTAACTTAACAAAAACAAAAAAAAAACAAAACTAAACAAAAGAAACAATGCTAAACTAATCATTCGAAACGAAAAAGGATGAGAACGAAGGAAGGAAAGAAGAAACATGCATACATACATACATACATACATTCTATTGTGCTCTATGTCTGTGTCTACTTTATACATATATGTATATTCATTATATCTTATCTATATATATACACGTTTTGTTACGCGCATCAACAATGATACAAGGTAAACCACGATATATATCAAATCGAGAATCTGAACAACAGAAGAAGATAAAACCCACGACTGCTAGAATTTCAAATGACAACTCTTGACAAATCAAAATTTCATACAAGTATTAACTACTAACTTAAAACAAAACAAAACAAAACAAAACAAAACAAAACAAAAAACAATATACATATATAAAAGAAAGAAAACTAAAAAAAATAACTAGAAATCTATAACTGCATAAAGGGAGGATATGTAAGAGAAGGAACCATGTCGAATCATAAATAATAACTGTAAAGCTACACACCCATACACACACACATATAGACACACAACAGAAAGACGGATACAGGACACTAATTGCAGAGTTCAACAATTAAGTAAAAGAAAAAAACTAAAAAAAAAACAAAAAAATGAAGCGTAATCAAATATTTAGCCCAACGATAATCTAGATACAATTTGTGCGCCCACACAGCGTATAAATGTTGATCATATTGATAAATGCAAATGATAATTGATAATTGATGATCGATTAATCCATTAATCGATTAATCGATGAGAAAACAAGAAGACACCGATTAAGCCGCAGCAGCAAGCGAATTAATAGACCTAAATTAAACCTAAAGTATACAACAAAAATATGCAGCAACAAATTTGCTATCCAACAACAACACAACACTTAACAACAAGCAACAAAATGAATAACAATTAAATAAAAATGATGGAAAAAGTATTACTTTACCAAGTAGAGAAACAAAACAGCAACTATTAAGTAATTTACAATTTAATTGAAGAATTTAAAAACCAACAACAACAACAAAGAAAATTCGATTGAAATAATAGAAATAATATACCCCACCCCCCCTCTCCAAATCAACCACACCACTCCTCATTCCACACACACACACATATACATACATACATACACACACACCGACTCTCATCCCCTTCGCGAAATCAGAGAAAGTTCAATCAATCAATGAGATGACTAAGAAAGTCGGGATTAAGTCAGAATAGTGTGATCGAATCTCATTATCCTTGTCTCTTCTCCTCGGCCCCTTTTATTGAAATTTATCGAAAATTTGACAGAAAATATGTGTAAAATGGGGAAAGTGAAAAGAAAGAAAAACCAATTAGTTAAGATGTACATTTCGAGCTGCAAATAACAAACAAACAAATTAAAAATTTAAAATGCGATTTTACCAAAATGCAAATCTTTAGCATAAATAAATTCAAGACTAAATATGGATTTACATATACACGCATACATACATACATACATACATACATATTCACATACATATTTACCATATGCATATATGTATATATATGTATGTATATGCATGCCGATAATTAGCGGTGAGAGATCAGAATGTGAAATGCAAAGAAAAGACCATCCCACACATTAATTAATTAACAATTAGATGAAAGTGAATTGGTTAAACCCATACATATATAGTGGATAGAAATATATATATATATGTGTGTGTGTGTGTATCGCATGTGTGTGTATGTATATTATATGTAATTGTAGTTATAAATATATATATATATATGGTAATGTACATATATATATATATATAAATATATATATGTATATATATATATATATGAAAGCATTGAGGAAATTATTAGAGAAATAGAGAGTTTTGGACAGTTGAAAAACAAAAGAAATAAAACACAAAGTAAAAAGGATAGAAAAGGGATAATGAAATAAAGTAAAAATAAACAGGAACGGGTTTTCTTTTAACTATATTTAAATCGTATCGAATTGAATCGGTATCGAATCCATTATGCGCAAACATACATACATACATACAACGCATACACACGCAAAACACATGCATGCATACAAATATACATACATATATATATTTGTATATATGTACATATATACATACATACATACATATATGGAAAACAGAAACATATCAGCAGCATTATTTGACATATGCGTAGTTAATTTTTTGAAAAGAAACAACAAATAAGAAAAAAAAAACAATCCCAATTTTCGAAATTTTAAATTCTACAGTCGGAATTATACAATCACAACACACACACCACACACACACACACACCACACGGGAGAGAGATTGGAGCTGATTTGTACATCAGACATTTTTATTATATAAAATTAAAATGCAGCTGCAAATTGAACGTTTTAAACAAAAGAATATTAGGCTAAACGGACCGAGATCCATATCAAGATCGAGAAATAAAAATAAACTTAGCAAAATTTGTTAATTATTGATTATTTGGAACAATCGAAATATGAGAGAATAATAATAAATATATCTAAATTCTAGACTGTTTCAATATAAATGATTTGTAAACAATCAGAATTACATTTTTTCGATACTTCATCTTGAAATATGGTAACCCCATTTAACGGGCTAGAATTCAGATACTTTTGTCATTACTTCAAAATTGTTTTTCAAAAATATTCCTGCAAACAAAATTGAGTCGAATATCTCGACATAGCGAGGGAATATATTATATATATTCCATGGAATCGATCTATATACTTATATATTGGTGGTTTTCAGCCTCAATCAGCCTCAAATTAACTTAGCAAGGATATAGATACAACTAAGTCCGTAAATCTACTTTTTAAATCAATTTTTTTTTTCTTTTTTTGGTTTTGGCTTTTAACGTCTTAAATTGAAATTTTGTGCTCATGGTTTTTAGTGAAAAAAACTACAAGAATGAAATGGAAAGAATGGAAAATGGGAAAACAATTGTTACGTTTGCATTAGAATGTTTAGACTTAGTTGATTCTGTCTATTACTTTTTGAAGGTTATCGAAGATGATATGATGATAAAGAGGACAACAAGTATACAACAAATTTGTGTACTTATTATATAGTTAGCAAAATCTGAATGTGTTTTATGTGCTACTACTTTGATATTGAATTGTTTGTTTTGGTTGTTTTTTTTTTTCTTGTTTTTTGTATATTTTAGGTTACACACCACACACACACACACACACTCACAAACTCACAAACATAGAGACAGACAGACACATAATAGAGAACAGCATAAAAGTTAATAGCAGAAGGCAGAAGTTCCTACTTTTTAGTAACAAACAGTAACAGATATATGATGAACAAAAGCATTAAAGTTTAATAAACAAAAAACTAAGAGAGTACATACATATACATATAAAACGAAAGATACTTGCAACAGTGAATTTATTAAATGCAACAGCAACAACAATGACAAAATCAACAAACAAACAAACACTATAAATAATTTCATTCTCGTTTCTAATTTCAAGAATTTCGTTTTCTTGGTCCGTCGTTGTCTATTAACAAGATCTTTGTATACATATATATACACTCATATATATATGGATATATATATATATATATATATGTATATTATTATCAGCGGCTTTAACATTAGTCAGAGGGGGAGACATTATGGCAAAATTTAACTAGGGTCCAAGTTTTAAATATTAAAAAATGAAAGATAATACAACAACTAAATTAAACCTAATGACTTAAGCAGCCTAACAAAAATAAAAAACACAAATTTATCAAGGCATATAATTTGATCTTTTCTATATTGATTGGTACCCAAGTCTTCGAGCAGATCTTTAATGTCAGAATGCAAAAGCGAAGTAAATGCATAATCGTAACACTTCACTACAATCAACTACACTACACTACACTGTACTACACTACACTACACTTTAATCTATTTCTCATCGATACTTAATCAATCAGCAATCAGCAAACATTTTCTTACTTACTTACTCTCACTCAACTCACTCAATCAATCCTAAAATCCCTTGACTTTTAACTTCTAATTCTATAATTAACGGAATTAATTATTAAACAAAAAGGAATACGAAAAATCAAGACAAAAAACAAAAAGAAAACAAAAAATGCAAGGTAGAGAACCGACTAGAAACACGCGAAACAATCAAACAACAAACAAAAAGAACATTGGTTAAATCAAATTAAATATTTTTTAATTATACACCCCCCAAAAAAAAAAAAGCTATGAAACACTTTTTAACTTTTGTGCTCTCTAATTGTACAACATAAAGGTTAAAATAAAGCAACAACAAACAAACAAACAACAAAAACACAAAAAGGAAAAAACGCAAAGACGCAAGATTTTTCTCAACCAAATTTTACTACAAATCTCTTATGTGTATTGTATATAAAACAAGGATATATATATATATATATATATATGTGGATATATATATATAGTATAGATATCAATGTGTTGCAAAAACAAAAAGCCAATTGAAAAGCAGCTGCTATGTGCGCATCTTTATTAATTTGTAAACAAAAAGAAAATAAATATAAAAAAAAATTAATAATATTGACACACATTTTCATCTAGAAATTGAAATTTCGGATTCGCTCTGGACGATCCGATAATGATATTTAGAATTTAAATCAATGCGAAGCCATATCAAATGGTGAATGATAATGAAATTGTGAATGAAAATCCAACACACAAGCCTCTTACACACACACACACACATCCACACACACACAACCATTCAATTGAGCGCATTATAGAGAGATTGCAAATGAAAAAAATTAAGAAGAAAAAACAACAACAAAAAAAAACAGAGAGAAAATGAAAAGAAACAAAAACGAAAATGAGAAAATATTTGTTATGTTACAAGCATTAATTAATTAATTATTATAATATTAATTATTATTGAAAATATTTGAGAAATAAATATAAAATAAAAAAAAAATAATGATTCAAATCATTAAAAAAAAAAAAATGGAATGTTATTTTTCAATCTAATCTAGAATCTTTGATTAAACAAACAAAATATCATTTAATCTTTTTGTATTGCTAGTTTTTTTAAGCATTATTTCTTATTATTAGTTATATAATGTTAGTTTAAACAAATATTGTTAAAGAAAGAGAAAAAACGAACATAAAAAGAAACAATTTTCATGTTTCGAAACTTTTTTATTTTACACTTAGTTTACACTTCTTTTATTGTAATTCAGTTTTTACAACCATAAAAACAAACTAATATATAGTTTCACAGTTTAAAGGTTATTCATTAATTGTGGCACATACACACACACACCCACACACACACACATGCATACATAACCCCTGCATACATACATATATACACACATAAAATCATGTCGCATGTAATCTACTTTTATTTGTAATTTTGTACTTTTCTCTTCAACTTTTATGTTTATTAATTTAAAACGAATATAGAAAAGTGTAATATGAAAAATACAAAATGCTTTTTGTTTATTTTTATTTTTCTGTGGAAGAATTTGCAGTTTCAGCTCGATGAAGTTTGCAAAGATTGAGAGTGACTAAGCTATAACTTGGCCAAACTCTTTATTAGAATTTAATAACGGTAATGCAAAATATTTACTCAATATTTAGACAGTAACAACAGTCAGACAGCCTTTTCTTGTTTTAATTTTGGTGAATAGAAAAACTGTTGTACTCTTTCTACAAAAATATAACACAATTCTAAGAAGAATACTCTTGACTGCCAAAAGGAAATAAAAAACGAGGTTCATACAAATGCAACATCCCTAGGCCCTAAAAATGCGTGTATTTCCGGAGGTTCGAAGATATACTAAAAACACCAGCACATAAAAAAAGTTTACAAAGCTTTTTTGACTTGTCTCAGCATAATGTGAAACCTCCATACATGTGGGTAAGATATGCTGGCAAGCAATAGCAACATTTCAATGTAGCAACATTTTAGTAAAACAACATTTCAGTAAAGCAACATCCCAGTTAAGCAACATGGCTGCTAAGCAACATCTTTATTTAACAAAATGACTGCTACACAAAAGGGCTGTTAAGTATAATGGCTGCCGATTAACATTGCTGCCCATTAACATGGCTACCGATTAACATTGCTGCCCATTAACATGGCTACCGATTAACATGGCTTCCGATTAACATGGCTGCCGATTAACATGGCTACCGATTAACATGGCTTCCGATTAACATGGACAGCGATTAACATGGCAAGCGATTAACATGGCTGGGTGTCATTTGATTCTGTTAAGACGACAGATAGGGCGGGCTTACGTTTTCCCACACTGAACGCGGCGACTTGGCGCCATTGAAGAATTTTTTTCTGTTATACACCTAAAATTTTCCCTAATACGGAAACAATCTTATACGGTTGTTCAGATGTTATACGGTATACATGTTAACCGCACATTGGACTGCGCTTCCAATTTAAAAAAATTGGAAACGTTATAGTACTAATATTTAGACATTGAAATCAGTAGCTACAGTTAATAATTTAATACATACATACATAGGTTATCAAAGTTCAACGAAATTTATATATGTAATTATGTATGTACATACATATGTATATGTATGTACATATATGCGTATACATGTAGGTATGTACATACGTGTATGTATGCACATACGTACGAGCATATACATGTGTGTACATACGTACGAACATATACATGGATGTACATACGTACGTTCAAATACATATATGTATGTACATAGATGTACATACATATGTATATATGTACATATGTATATACATATATTATTTATTAATGTAATGAAAAATTTTTGACTTACCATCGTCGCTCTGTAATTGATTGGTATTATTTTCTTACAAACAATTAGAAATTCACTTTTTATTTTTACCGTTTTTACACATTTGCGTCCGATGCCGAGAACATTTAAGAAAAAACTTATTCGTTCTTGATCGCTGCAGCTTCTGATATGGAATGTAGGTCAGCCACGTGCCGAGTGAGCAAAATTACTGAAACTGATAAGAAGTGCAGCAACAAGAGAGCGATAGCGAGAGAGTGTGATGAAATTCCCACGCCATCTCCCGCTACTTGATGCTTCCATTTGTGTGACGTCACACTTGTTTTTTTTGCAAATATGCCGGTGTGCCGCCGGTGAGAGAAATAAAATTCTCTCTTGCTGATGAGTTTGCTAAACTGTAACTCTCTCTTTCAATTAATTGGTATACCAACACCCACACTCTCGCTCAACTTGCTTTGACTAAATATATATGTATGTATGTATGTAGATATATGTACATACATATGTGCAATGCCTTAAATAAATATTCAGGTATGCATATGTATGTACATACATATATCAGAAACCGTTTAGCCGACTTATGTACATATGTATGTATGTATATTGCTGAGAACGGTGTTGATCTTTGGAAATGAAACTCGATCATTTTATTTATATGTATATATTTTCATTAAATAATGTAACATCGCTTTATTCTCACGCAAAGAACTGTTTCGGATTTAGTTTTTGTTTTTGTTAGATAATTGTTATTGTTATCATTTTGTTGTTTTTGGAATAAATAATAATTGTTAGGTTTACTTATGCATTTAGATACAATATTACCGCTGTCCTATATACGCAAGCAAACACGAATTCCGTTTCTCGGTTTCGTAATATTTGTCGATTTTCAATATAGTTATAATTATGTATACGCTATATGCAAAGTTATTTAAATATATATATATACATACATATGTATATATATATATATATATATATATATATATGTATATAAATGTACGTGTATGTGTCCGAGAGTGTGTGTGTGTGGGTCTGTGAATGAATGTATCGGTTTCATATTATGCCTATATTAATGTTAATTCAATTACTTTTTACTTTGTGGCAGTGGTAAATCAGAGTATTATCTGGTCTGTCCTCCTCCTACATACTTATAGCCGACTTTTGCTGCGCATATTACTCCGCCATTCTGTGTTAGAACTGGTTAGATTTTGGTTTGGTTTGGTTTTGTCTTTTATCTATAACCTTTACTTGTCAATAAATAACTAACTTGAGATATTGCGATATTAAGATATTGCTGCGCTTAGGGATCGTCAATGTTTCCATACATATGCAACTAGTTGATGGATGCGGGGTAGAAGAATTTCGAATTTGGAATTATGAATAGGAAAAAGTGGAAAGCATAGGAAAAAAGTAAAAAATGTTCAAATATTTTCTATATGCCATTCATTAGCATCAATAATCTTTTGCTGTTTTTCCGTTTATGTGTGGTGGGTTTAGAAAATGATTTTCAAATACAAATAGAATAGGTATTTGTTTCTTGTCAATATATCAATAGATTTTAGTTACTTATAATTTGTTAATACATATTTATTGTTTTACTCCTCTACTACTAGCAAAATTCCGTCTAATAATGTTCAACGCCATAATTTATTTTCATTACTCATTCCGATTTCGATTCTCAGCTATTTAATCGTAAACTATTTGGTTTTTTTCTTCCGTTTTTTATTTTATTTGTTATTAAAGTTTTCTTTCTTTTCGTTTTATTTGTTTATTGCATTCGATTTGTTAAACTGGCGTATTAAGTAGTTAGCAAAATGCTGGTGGTAATATTGTTTGTATTTTCTTTTGTCTTTAATAGTTCTTTTTAATAATTTTATTAATTATTTTGCTAATTTTCTATTATTTTTGTTTTAAGATTTGTATGACGCGCTAGTTTCTATTGAAAATAATTTCAATAATTCTTTAACTGAATGTGAAACGAAATGAACAAATCAAGTTACTTTTCATGCTGGGGATTCTCGAAATAGTTTCTGTATCTATAAAATCTATTGTATGTGTATGTGTGTGTGTGTGTGTGTGAGTGTGTGTGTGTAAATGAAAACCCTTTCTGTGAAGAAAGTGTTATTATTACTCGTGATTTCAGTCTTGTTAACAAATTGATTGCTTGTTTTTGTAAATTTGTTTGCTGGATTGTTCTTGTTATTATTCTTGTTTCTATTCTTGTATACGGTATGTATGAGTATACGGTATGTATGAGTGTGATTGTGTGTGTGTGTTTGTATGTTGACGAAAAGCTAAAAGTTTCAACTAAATTTTTGCATTAACATTAATGGAGCATGCTCATGATATATGTGTTATACTTAGTTCTTAAATACATACATAAGTATTATTTTGTCTTTTTTGTATTTTATGTTTCCTTTTTTTTTTTTTGAGGGGGAAAGAATTTCTTTTCATGTTTTTTATCAGTTTTTTTTGGTTTTTGTATACATGGTTTTCTTTTGTTTTGTTTGCTTATTATAACTCGCTAAAGCCCTGAGCATTTGGTCTCCATTTACTTGTTAAGTTCATCAATTTTACGAATTCTTTGGAATAAACAAAATCAATCCCCGAAAAGTGTCGAAGGGTAAACAGATAAATGATTAGTTAATTAGAAGTAATAAGTACTGAAAAGTTATTAAGTAGTATTAGGCACATTTAAGTATGTGCATCAAGTCACATATATATAGCACATATGTATGTATGTATGTAGGCGTGTATCGTAGGTATATATGTATGTATGTATATGTATGGGCATCATACAACTTAGCCAAACCATAATACAACCGATCTGATATTGAAACGAAACCAATTGGATTAACTATAATTGTGAACATAATAATTAAAGTGGAATCTCTATCTCTGGTCTGATTGTGTGTCTGCGTATGTGAGTGTGTGTGTGTGTGTGTGTGTTTCCTTGGGTATGTGGTTTCAGCTAGCGTCACTATCGATTTAACTTTCCTTACATTGTTTATTATTATAATTTTTTTATTTAGTTTTTGTTTGGTTTAGTTTCCTTTTCGCTAATATGTATTTATTTATGTATTTATAATGTGTACGATATTGTGCAATACATTTCGGTAAATTAGTTCGTTTCATCGGTTCTTCTTCTTTTGTTAACTAACATTAAATCCTAATTGTGTATTATTCATGTATCAATTCATATTTGCTTGCCAAATTTGCTTTCAACATAGTTTCAAACAATATATATATATATATATATGCATATGTATATATACATACTATATATATATTTATGTGTGTTCTTATGGCTCTGTGTGTGAGTTTATCTTGTAATTTGTCCATTAATTTAGTTTAATTATTTCATCATTATTTAGTCTAAATTAAATGCATATACAATTTGTAGTATTTGGTTTACCGGCCAATCAATTTATCTTCTTTTCTTTTATCATTTAACTATAGTTGCTGCTCTGCCGCTATTAATTTACGTTTTACTCTCTATGTGAATACTTTGGTTTCTTATTTTCCTTTTTTTTTTTTAACAATTTATGTATTTAAATATTCCGTGGATTTTTGTTACATTAATTTTCATTTTGCATTTTTGTTTTTGCACTTCTAATGACGAATTTGTTTTGTTTTAGGTTTAAATGTACGATATGACACAGTGATATATTCCATTTATAAGTAATATATATTTCTATATATGTATATATATAAATATATCTATATATAGAAGTACAAGTACAAATACCAGGATCAAGCCCACAACACATATAGCCCAAGCAGCAGCAGCACAATATACATACTATATTCTAATGCTGCAATCCAAGTTAAATTATAACCAAATTCCCTCATCTATTCATGCTGCAGACACTTAAAGTTATTCCCTATTCACCACCACCACACCACCATATTTCACCACTGTTAAACTACCACACACATCTCTATTCTCCATGCTTGTATCTTAAAGCTACACTAACTATGTATATAATTATGTATGTAGTATGTATAACTAAAAAGCCACAACAATTTGCAAACCAATTCAAATGTTGCTCTTGTCATACGATTCATTAGAATACATTTTTTTTGATGATTTTTGTAACTTGTGTTTAAGGGTCGTTCAACGATTAAAGCTTTTGGGGAACAAATGAGAAATAAAAAATGAGGGGAATGGGGTAACTCCGACTAGGCCGTAGTTTTGATAACAATGCAATGAATGCAATGAAAGAGAAAAATTAAATCTGTATAGCGTTGCTTATAACTGATTTTATGTCCTTTACAGTCCTTTGATTTATCATCCTTTCGCACAGTGTACAAACTTAATAGCTATAACTTAAGTCTTATACTTAAGCAATTGGAATGGTAACTAAATGATACGTTAAAAGAAACCTTTGGGGTTTCAATGGATATAGTAAAGTAATTTCATCAGCTCTAATAATTCTTTTCAAGATCATTGCAAGGTTATTTTGGGGAGAACGAGTTAAAAATCTTATAAAAAAGAAGGCGACAGCTGTAGTAACAATGGTTTCTCTTTGGTTTAGCGTATTCAAATCTTAAAATCATTTAGGATGGGCACAAAAATTTGTTATTTGGTATTAGTTTTTCTCGATTTTAAAAACTCTACTTTCTATATAATGTAATAATCAACAATTCACTATGTATATAAAAATCAATTTGTTGTATGTATTTTTTTTTAACTCTTTGGTTTTGAGAATCATACCATTATATCATGTTTAACACGTTCAAGGTTTATTTTATATTTTTGTCTTGTTTTTGCTTTTTCTGCTTCCATTTAAAAATCAAAAATAAAAGTTCTGACAACAATTAACTGAATAATTTGCTATTTAAAATCTCCCTATTCTTCAACTTTCCATGTAATTGTATTATAGTTTGTTTTATTATTTTTTAAACAAATAATGCACAAGTTTGCCTATAATAATGTATTGTTAATGGTTGATAATTAAATCTTAAGTTTGGATGTGACTACGAATCGGAGTTTTGTAATATAAATTTTATACCATTTTAGATGTAAATGTATGAGTATGTTTGTCATTGTTCTAGGAAGTTGTACTCTTGCATGAAGACGAATGATTATGCTTGGTGTTTCGGTTACTAAAACAAATGACATTGCGCTCTTCCTGTTACGATTTTCGTTTGTTTGGTGTTTCGAATAGATAATTTTTGTTTTATAATTTATCGATTTATGTTTGTTTATTATATTTATTGCTTACTATGCTCCCTGGCTGACTAAGTTAAATAATAGTTAACTCTACGCTAGATAATGCTAGATATATGCGCGCGCCCAAGCCTATGACTAGTGACTAGAAACTATATTGAACTGATAGACATTGACTAAATGACCGATCTGGCTGACTGACTGACACAATAGTTAAAGCACAAACGTTGTGGGTATTTACAGTTTTGTGTTTTGTTTCATTTGTTAAATTTGTTATCAAAGATCAATTTCATAATTTTGTTTATATGTAGCAGATTTTAGAGTTATATGTTTATCGTATGAATTTTGCTTCGTTTTCGTTTATATATATAATATACGCTTGGAGTTAAGCACAGTTGGCTATATATGTATGCTGCATGTACCGTTAATTGTACGAGTATATATAAAAAAGCGCCATTCAAACTTAATGTCTGTAAAATCTGTCTTAATCGCAAAGCTTGTTTAATTTGTTGTTACAGATATATATATATATATAATACATATATATATATATATATGTGTGTATATATATATATATATATCATAATATATAGATCATAATATTTTTTTATGTTTCTTTGTATATATTTATGTTATTTATTAATGTTATATTGGTTTTTTTTTCATTGTTGTATATTAGTGTGTATATCAGACTTTGTTTCATACAAAAAAACTAAGCACATCAATTCGTCCATAAATTCATGTATTGTAGGTATGTATGTGTGTGTGTGTTTGTTTGCGTTTGTCTGTGTTTGTAGGTGTGTACGATAGTGTGGGGCTGTAAAGTATAAATTTTAGTAGCATACTTTTTAGCGTTCGCTTTGCCTGATTCTATTTAGTTTGTATATATTGATTCATATGTCTGTATAGAAATATACGGCTATATATATCGTACATAGCATATATATATATATATATACTTGGAGATTGTAGGCAAACACATATAGAGAGTGTATATATTGCTCGAAAAGTTATCCAATAATAAGTGTTTCATAGTTTAGAAAGAATTGGTCACACATTACAAAAACATACATACAATTTAAAGGATATATAAGAAGTATGTATGTACATAATTTGCATTAGAGGGAGGGAAATGTTTAAGAAAATTTTTGGTTAAAGTTAAGTCCTGTATGGTATGTATGTATGTATTGTATGTATATACACATAATAAGATTCAAATAAAGCATTTATTATGCCCTTTAGGTTTGGAATAGGTTTGTTGTAAAATTAAATGCGTGTTCAACCTTTTGTTTATCTGTTGTTCATTATGGCTCATCTCCATTTTTTGTTATCGTTATTATTAGAGTTATTTTAATTATGTATGTATGTATGTTTTGTAAAAGTTGTCATTTGTTTTATTTCATAAAATACTGTTCGATAGTGTCCTGGATCTTTGGTTTAGCCAACTGACTGACCAAACCGGAAATTTAAGAAGCAAAGCTATCGAAGCAAATTCGATTTTTCGTCGGTCTCTCAGTGGATTGCCATTTCGTTTCGTTTTGATATTATGTAGATTTTATTACTATGTATATAGCATAGATAGCGGTTTATCTTTAACGATCTATTTGATAATGTTTTTACTTTGGTTTTAGTTTTGGTTTTGGTTTTTTTTGTTTTGTTTTCTTTAGCATATTTTGTAAATTTGTAAACTGTAAATACTCCAAAAGAACACGTTCAGCATTGTTATCAATATATCGTTTAAGCTATAGCGTTATCCGCACTGAATGATATTTTTCTGCCTTATCGAGATCAAAGATGTGCGGTTTACTCACTTAAGATCATCGTACTCATCACTGCCATTCTTTGAGTCACCCGATGACTGAAAAGCAGCCATCACTGATGTTCGCTTATCGGCGGCAATAGATCCCGCCGCAGCACCTAGCTTATCCTGATTATGATGCCCATTGTTACTACTTCCATTGCTGCTGCCGCCTCCATTGCTATTGGGCTTATCGTCAAATGCATCGAGAAATGGATTGGTGGCTGCATACTGTGCCCTATAGGTGCCTAGTGTATGGTAGTTGTTACCCCCATTGGCAAAGGGACGAGAGCTACTGTTGGTAGTGCTACTGCTGCTCGTATAGAAATCATAGCTATTGGTAGAGCCAGTCATGGAACTAACTCCACTACTACTGGCCGTACCTGTGCCACTACTACCCGAATGGTAAGAGGAACTTGTAGTGCTGCCAAAGAGTGCGGCTCCGGGACTTGGTCCTTCCTTCTTTGGCAGCGTTCCATATAGATGCATAGCATTGTGGGTGCCATTACCATTGGTGCTGGTGAAGGGACTATTGCCTGAGTGATTATTAGTGTGAGCATGGTTACTGGAGCCATTCCCTAAGCCGCTGCTGCCAAAGAGTGTTGTGCCGAAACTTCTATGCTCTGAACCCGACCCTGTACCCAATCCCGAACCCGACTTATGGCTACTACTCGTGTCATTCGTGTATGTTGTGGTGGTGCTGGCCGAACTGGCCACTGTTGTGCCTCCAATGTACGTTTTTGTCTCCGTTTCCGAGGACGATGATGAGGCCAGACTGTCGAATAAACGCCGTCCAGTCGATACAATAGATGAGGATGAGTTGGTCACTCCTCCGCTGGTGGTTCTAGTATCCTTAGACAGGCGGGATGGTGACGATGCTAATCTTTGGCTATTACCTACACCAGTATTAGTATCAGACGATGCTGTTGCCGTGTATTTGCTAATGGCGCCAGTCGTAGCGCTAGGCTTAACGGAGGAGCTAGATGTAACCAGTTGATAAGTACCCTTGGGTAGACCATCCCCACCGCCTGGCGGTGACGGCGATTCCGGTGATTTAATAGGTGTAAATTGTACACGCGGTTCACGTTTCAAATACTTTGACATCAACTGGCTGGTGGTCATTGCCTGCGATTGAGCCAAAAGGGCATTTGTTGAAGCCGACGATTTGTATGAGACAAGATCGTCCGAGTCATCGGAAGATGTGGTGGGTGCTGATGTCGCTGTTGAACCTGCCGCACTCAACACAGTAGCCTGAGATGAACTGGAACTGGATGTGGCACTTGACTTATTCCGAATGGCCTTGTAATCGTCGGTGGCAATGCTAGGCTTTCCGGGTGTATAACTGCTACCATAATTGTTCTTTTTGGTATCCAGACTGGAGTACTTGGAGCTATAGCTGGAGTTGGAGTCATCACGTTTGTGCGGTTCATAGAAATCGACAATACCCTTGCGAGCTGGAGTTGATGTGGTGCTGCCAATGCTACTGCCTGGGGCTATAGCATCCGACTGGGTTGTGGGCGTTGTCAGATCCACATGAACATCTTTTTGTAGTGGCGGCTTCTTCTGCACAATGGAGTAAGGGCTGGCAGTATCGATAATTTTCACTTGCTTGACGGATGCAGGCGAAGCACCCCGTTTTATTGTATCAGTGCCTATTTAAATGAATCACCATTATGATTAATAACTGAACAATCAATTTATTGTAATTTTACTTACTTTTACCCGAACCCGAGCCCGATCCCGAGCCAGAGCCCGTCGATGCTGAACTACTGCCGGGGGAGGGTGTGCCTGGAAGTGGCAGTGGCGATTGGTCGGGAATTACTGAGGCCGCTGAGCCCGCCAATTGATAAGGCTGTAATAAACGGTAGCAAGGTAGGAGAAGGGGAACGAAAGACAAGACAAAAAAGAATATTGGTCAAATGTCAATCTACATAAGTTATAACAAGGACACTAAGTATTTGGTTTCTCTATCTATTAGTTTTTATTATTTTTTTTTTGTTGGATTCTTTTTGGAGTAGGGAGACGCAATACGTGCAGTGTTTGTCTAATGGAATTTTCAATTTTGTCACAATTATATTGTTAGCTCTGCATGTTAGTGGGCATTTTGTGTGGGTGTGTATATGTATGGGTGTGTGTGGGTAGGTGTATAGACGTGACAAACATTTAAAAGACGCAGACAAAGTTGTTTTTATACCCTGTACCCGTAGGGTTCAAGGGTATATTAAAGTCGCTAAAATGTATGTAACAGGGAGAAGGAAAATTTTCCGACCCCATAAAGTATATATATTCTTGATCACCATCAACAGCCGAGTCGATATGACCATGTCCGTCTGTCCGTCTGTCCGTCTGTCCGTCTGTCCGTCTGTCCGTCTGTCCGTCCGTCCGTCCGTCTGTCCGTCCGTCCGTATGAACACCTAGATCTCAGAGACTATAAGAGCTAGAGCAACCAAACTTGGTGTCAACATCCGTCTAGTCCATACGCAGATCAAGTTTGTTTCAAATTTTTGCCACGCCCACTTCCGCCCCCGCAAATTAGAAAAAACTATAACTTAAGTTATATTAGAGATATCATAATTCTTTTTGGCAGACTCAATTATATAGCCAATATGTACCATCTGACTAAATTTGACCGAAATCGGTCAATAAATATCGGAGATATACACATATATGTATGTTTTGTACTGAAATTCTATGGGCAGCAGCAACTGAAATGTTTGAGCGAGATAGCATGCTCATGTTGCTTTGTACCGAATGACGCATTAGTTTCGTTCACTGTTAGGAGTGAGCGAGAAAACATGAATTTGTTGTTTTGGCTTGTTAAGAGAATTTTATGAAAAATTTTATTCAATTAATGAGGATTGCGAAGGAGTCTGTTTAAATGAAATATCCTTTTTTGGTACAGGGTATACTCCAAGTCGGCAGGGACGACTTGCTTACTTCATTTATAGTGTGCTCAATGTAATTCTGATTCAAGGTGCGGCCAATTCATAAAACCAATCTGATCCGTGTTGTTTTTGGTGTTGTGATTAGTGATTAATGCATAGTCGTGAAATTGTGCAAAAGCATGCAGGGTGCCCAGAAAAAGGATGTGCAAAGTGAACGAATGCAATTCAAAAGGTGGAAAAACAATGGAATATATCTAAAAAAAAATTAAATAGAATTTTGTGGTTGAAAAACGGACAGAGAATAAATCCAGAAAACTGTGCAGGAAAGGAATACTAATTTGAAAGTAATCTGAGCAATGAGTAAAGGAAGAAAAAGAGCTTTAAATACATTCATATCCCGGTTTGAATTTTAAATTTGATTCAATTATAATGATTTTATAAATATGAAAGAATTAAAATTTTAGTTAAAATTCCATTTGGTTCTTTATAGCAGACCTGTTTTTTAACAGAAATTCAGTATTTATATATCAATATATAAAAATCTAATTAATCGCTGAAACAAATTTATCAAAAATGAATTTTAATAAAGTCTGAAACTATAATCTATTCGGATGGTTTCTTTTCTTAAATATTAAAAACATATAATTAAAATTATTCATACATTTAAATAAACTTCCCGAGATATCAATGTGAAAAAAAATAAATTATTCCTTTGTCAAACCTTTACCCATTTCGGGATTACTTTTACTCATTAATTGATGTATTAGTATTTTGGTGAATGTTTTTTTTTTTTTTTTTTGGGTGTTTAATTGAATAATTAATTAGCTGAAAGTAACAAATTATTGCGTCAATAAGCAACTGTACGTATGTAGAACTGATTGAGAAACTGGGTAATGACTGCTCAACAGGAATGGCAGGAATAATAATGGTCAATGATTGATGAAGTTTTGTACAATGAGTTTCGATATACATTAATATTATTGTACATATGAGACAATTTGCATGGTGTGTTCGATTTGGATTTGTTGATACGGTAGTAGTAGTTAGCATGTGTTAACTAACTGGGCGGGGAGCGGGTAAACATATTGATATTGTAGACATATGATACAAGTGGTCATTATGTATAGTATAGTTTAGATTAGGATGTTTTTTTTTTTTTGTTTATTAGTTTTACCAGTAGTGGGCCAATCATGCTTTCAACACGCCGTTAACATTAATCACATCGCTCAAACCATCATCATTACCATTGCTATTGCTAATTTATTTTTGTTTTTGACCCGATTATTAATTAATATATTCAGATGTTAAACAAGTAGGTACACAATATATATAGATAGATATATATATATATATACATACATATTTAGACATATACATATATATATATATATGTTCATTTCACAATTACAACGTCAATAGGCAAATTATGAATTAATTTTTGAAGCGCAGAAATTAAACGAATACAAGTAATAGAGAAGGCTTCAATATAATCAATATAATTAATTCAGCAGAGATTTAGATTTAGAGCAAGATCTAGTATTAATTGTATGTATGTAGATAAATTATGCTTTGCAAACGGTCAACAGGAAGAGTTAAAAGAGCAAGAAGAAAATCGTTATGAACATATGTTTCATTTTAATTGATTGCTCTCTCTGTGTGTGTGAGTGTGTGTGTGTGTGAGTGGGTGTCTGTATGTGTAAGTGAGTAAGAGTATTAGGCTGGCCGAAACAAATTCAATATTTGGTAATAAAAAAAAGCCAAACATTTGGATAATACTTTGCTTCTGCCAATCCTTTGTCTCTTTGGTCTGGTGTTAGTATTTGTTTTAGTGTATTAGTATAATTGTATAATGCATATGAGTTAAATTAATTGTTATTTGTTGATTTAGTGTTAGATGACCCTAAGTAAATTTCTCTTCAATCTCGTATGCTGTTGTTTTCTGTTTTTGTTGTTTGTTCGTTCGTTTGATGTTGTGGTTGTTTACCTGTTGCACCGCTTGTTGCAAGGCTCGATGCGATTGAGCTAACTGACCCACTACTGATTGATACAGATGAGTGTTGGCTGTGGCTGAGAGCTGATGATGGCCTTGGGAGAGTATGTTGGTTACCGAAGTGGACGAGCGTAGAAGATTGCCCGCCGCCATGAGCTGCTGCTGCTGCTGCAGTAGTATTTGCTGTCTGTCCGCTGGCAACGCATTGACTTTGCTTCCACGCTGCCCTGTTGACTCGCCGCGCCGACCTGTCTACATAGGACTCTGTATTAATCAATATTAATGTGAATGGCGGGAAGGAGGCAAGGGGTGTGATATATATATATATATATAGAGAGAGAGAGAAAGATAGACAGATGGAGAGGGAGAGAGAGAGACAGGGAGAGAGAGACAGAGAGAGAAAGAGAGAGTGGGGGGGAAGTGGGTTTTGGTCAGATCGTGTTCAAGTGTTTAATAAACGGTGAAATGAGAAGTACAATATATATATAGTAGATTGGACTGAAACAGCGTCTGCTGCAATTGCTGCACTTCATTCAAAGCAGAAAAATAGAAGGAAACTCTTGCAAAGTATTTAACTGTGTGTTTGCTATTTTATTTCGTGGACTTGTGTGTGTGTGTGTTTGTGTGTATTGGGTGGATGTGTCTGTGTGTGTGTGTGTGGACGGATCTGGGATTTATTGGCATTATGGATTATTGGTCGGTGAGTACGTTACCTGAAGCAACGCCAGCCATATTACTCATACTGCCGGCAGTGGTCATGTGCTGCGCCATCTGCTGATGCTGCGCCTGCGGCTGTGGCCATATCTGTAGCAAATATTTTAATACCGCTATCGGTTGGGCATGATCGATATCTGCACCCGGTTGCGCACTCGCCGAGTGCAGCATCAGCGGTGGACCCATCACTGTGGCCAATGCCTGGGCGGACATCTTGTTACGCTCCGAATTGGAAACAACCAGAGATAGATGGTCCAGCAGGAACACGAGAGTAGCCTGTGGAACAGACAACATGAGTCATCCCTTTTACAGATGGCAAACAATGTGCTGCACTCACCCTATTCGCCCTGGGCAGGCAATCAAGTATGCTCAGCATCAATTTTGCATTACCCTCGGGGTCGTCTGGCAGGCAAACAGCTAAAGGACAATTTTCAGACATAATTAAATTAAGAAATTATTTAATTAATCTATCGATTTAATCTTAACTTACCCAAAGCATCAACCGTCATTTGGAAGAGACAACGCGTAAATAGTGGCTCGGGCAGCTCCCTGAGATAGTCTTTGAGCACACCGGTAATGACATTTATATCAGGAACATGTTCCGGGCTTAATTCCACGGCACGGCTATTACGCTCAAAGGCCTCGCGCAATAGGCGCTTTTTCGTGGCCGAGCCACACAGACGATACAATCCGATTATATCGAGACCGCGTCGCTCCACCTCCTCCACACACCGTCGCAATACAATGGGCACTGGTGCACAACCAGGTGCTCCTTTCGATTCCCTATTGACAACCGTTTCCAGATCAGCACCAAATAGTGTGGGATAACCAGCTCGCAAGCTGGGTAGGCCACGCCTCTTGTACAACGCCAATGGATCTGTATGACGCATGCGTATATAGATGGTGCCACGTGGCTCCACCTTTAGAGCTAATTGATGGAGCGGAGATTGACGTAAAACAGCCGATAGTGAGATGGCCCCGCGATAACACAGCTTATGCCGATGTTGTGGATCCCAAGAGTAGACCAATACATCTAGTTGTTTATTACCAACCAAATCCAATTCAAAGGATTCATCCCAATCGAATTGCAAATCACCAGAGCGAACCACTGTACGTGCCTTGTGCACACGATCGCATTCGATGACACAGTAAAGATCTCTGGTCTGGCCTGGCGGCGCTGCTCCTGTTCCCACACCACCCACATGCTGGCCACCCATCTCAGGTGCTGTTCGCAGACCCCTACCGGCGAGTAAATGTATCCATAGCATTCCAGATACACCACCGATATCAACAATCGGTTTGTCCAATTTGTACTTGGCGAATTCCGCCGGATTGATGTCAATCTGCCGATGCTGTCGTGGCAATGTGGCACTAGGCGTCGGTGCTGGACTCTGATGGCCACCAGTGCTCATTATACTACCACTTGGACTGGCCGGCCCAGCAGACAGTTCCAGCAGTTGTCGCATGCGTCTAATGCTGGGTGAGCGTATAGAACCGGCTCCTCCAATATGTTGCGAGGACATGGAGCGCACTGGCAATGCAGAAATGGGTCGGGTTAGTCCCAAATTGCGATCCAGGGTGCCAGTACCAAGGATTCCCGTTCTGCTCGAGTAGATGCTCTCGGTCTGAAAAAGAAAAAGAGAAAAATATGATCAATCGGTTCAATCAATTAGATATTGACACACTTACATTCCGCAGAGCATCGTGGATATTCTCGGCGCTGCAGGAGAATCGATGTGATCGCGGCTGAGCAAACATATCACGTGTCATGCGCATCTGCTCCGCAATGGCCGAACTGCTGGGCGCCCTTCGCAACCAGGCACGATATTCATCGGCAGTAAAGATTGAGGGGCTGGCTGTAATGCGTTGCCTTAGATCACGTCCACGCCTTACATCGAATTCTGGAGCGGATGTATTGCCATCGTTTTCATCCATAATCCGATCACCAATTCGTGAGCGAATGCCCTGTAATCTAACGCCTGGCCTCTCACGCGGCAACGAGTTGAATTTGTTGAGATCTGTTGCCCCCGCCAACATGGCAGCAGCAGCAGCTGCTCCACTGGCTCCCACATGTCCAGCTCCTCGCGGCATGCTGCCAATGGCGGGTCTGTTGTAGTAGTAATAACTAGGACGTGGTCCAATTGTTGCCTCAGTATCGCTTGAGTAGTCGAGATTCGGACGCGAACGTCGGGTGAGGGATTGAGCGCCAGCCGCTGGAGGACCATATTTGGAGACGCCACCACGCTGTTGCTCATACCGGCCATACCGACCCAGAGTGCCGCCAACTCCAACTGGCATGGGAGCTCCTCCACTTGTCCCTGGCTTCAGGCTGGATCGGAGTAAGGAATGTCTGCCCAAAGAGTTGGAATAGTCTGCATACTCCACTCGCGGTAAATGTTGGTCCGATCCAGAACGTGGGAATCGAGCATGCTGCTGGGCGAGTCCAACGTTACCAGTCCCTGTTGACATTCGTCGGGAGGGACCTACCGCTTGACCGGGTGCACCCGGATAAAATGAATGTACTTTCTCTGCCAGACTTTCCAGTGTGCCGGCATTTTGATAATAGGCATGTGAGGGAGCAAAGGCATGACCATGACCCTTGGTAGGCTGCTCCGTAATAACCGAAGATGGCGGTGGAGGCGGCTTGTAGCCCCAATTAGGCGGTTCGCCCATGGCATTCACATTAACTGGCGCTCCGCCACGTGTATTGTAGTACATATCCAATTGCTCCGATTGGGGGCTATAGTTATTTAGGCCCAGGCCCAGACGTGAGCGGGATTCGGTCATCTCACGGCCATCGCCTGTACACGTGGATCGGGTGAAAAGAAGAGAAGAGAGGAACCGATTAGCATTTCAAATATGGCTTCCATTTTAAACTACCTGTACGTCTTTCACGTGATGACCGCGGCCGCGGCATTCGATCCGTTTCATCCAGATCTTCATCCCTCAGGTCTCGCTTAATGACCACCACCGGTGGCGGCTTCTGTTCTGGCCGAGACATCGTTGGCGGCCCCGGAGAGCTAGTGCCTCGATTCCCTCGTCTTTGACGTATAGCTAGAACCAAACGACGTGGAATTGACATAATAATAACAACATCGTCCAGCGACATATGAGTGACGTCCACCAAATTGACAGCCAGAATCTCATCGCCCACCTACAACATACAGGGATTAGATATCAATAGCTATTCGAACTTATTGCCTAAGTAATTTACCCTTAGACATCCGCTATTATATACTGCCGATTCCAAAGCAATGCGGGAAATGAAGACACCATCAGTTCGGTCAGCTCCATTGCCTTCACGAATATAGAGGCCTAATGTCTGACCCGGACGCTTAACAATCTCCACCAATTGCACTGTATGTCGTCCATCGGCTTTATTCATTAGCTTATGTGCCGCATCGACTGCCTGTTTACTGCCCATACAACGTGGCTCCAAAATGCGAACAATCATCTCACCTCGACGCTCAACCGCCTCCAGGGCGGCGGCCGTATTCGGATCATGATCATTCTCAACAGCCTCTATCTGGCGAAAGATCTCGGAACTGATGCCGCTAACCTTACGAAAGTCTCCTTGCAACAGTACGGGATCCTTGACGCCAGCTGCATTTGATATGCTACCGCTCTGTCCGCGATTCTGGTGCTGATTGCCATGATGTTGTTGCTGCTGATTGCCATGATGATGTTGCTGTTGCCCCTGTTGCTGGTTGCCCAGCGATGACAACTGATTGGCGGGCAGCGGACCCGGTGGAGCACGTCCCGGGCTGGCGGTAACATCAGGAACTGATCTGCCATTCTCCTATAATTAAAAACCAAGGCAATGCAGAGAAAAAAAATTAAATTATGCCACCAGCTTAATGCAAATCTGAAGTGCAACGCGTTGTTGCATAAATTAAACTAATTGTTTGACGTGTCAAAACTAGCAGCTGGCCAGGCCAGGCCACCCAGGCCACCCCAGGCCAAGCCAACAACATGCCAAAACTATTCTCCATCTCATCTCATTCTCATTCTCAAGCCAACCCACCCACTTAAGCCGCGCTAAAAGATTTAGCTTTGCATTAATTAAGCTAATTTCACAGCTTGAAGACAGAGGAGTGGCTGCTACTCCGACTGCTGCCAATCAAAGTGAATTCTCTTATCCATATAATGTAGGTAATCATTTTCGGCATTGTTGGACATTTTTTTCTTGTTTCGGTTTTTTCTTCAAAAAGCACGCCAACTGCAATTTCTGTCACTCACTCAGAGACGGCATGGTCATGCACAAGATTTTAGGGTAATAGAGAGGTGGTGGATGGGGATGGGGATGGGGATGGCGATGGGTGAGTGGAATAGGGAGGGTGTGCGGCAAGTGTATTCAGCACGTGATGTTGATGATGTCACACGCCTCTAGCCACAAATTTGATTTTCCACGAAATTACTTGTAAATGAAGTTGTTGGCTAAAAAGCAAAACGAAGTTTTTTAATGGATTAATGCCAGCAGAGGAAAAGAGAGCAGAGCAGAGCAGAGCGTAGAGTATGAAAGGCAACACTTTTTTGCGGTCAACCAACAAGGGGCAGCCTGTACTTTTGCTCTCAACTCATGTTTTTCCAAATTTTCAAAAACAGAGAAAAACAAAATCTATGAAATTGCCAAACTTTGACATGTGTTGGCCAATGTCTAGTACCATAAAAGAGAGAGCGAGAGAGAGAGAGCGAGAGAGAGAGAGCGAGAGGGAGAGCAAGACGAGACGAGAGCTATTCTTATATACCAAGCATCCTCTTCTCAGCCATTGTTGCGGAACTTTGTCAAACTTGTGCAGCTGTCATTGAAGTTTCCCCTGCTCCACTCCACCCACGCTGTTGACCCCACGTCTAGTTCTCCTTATAACCAAATAGACTTTATTTTATGCATAGTCCTTGCGGCCTGTGTATCTCTGGTTATTCGCTTTTTTGTTGCTTTCTGCTTTCCAGTCAACTTTTTTGAAAATGCTCGCATTAAACTATTAAAGTGTGTTTACTGTAATGGCATTTCACTGTTGGCCAACTTCAAAATGCTCAAGTATCACTCATATATTTATATATATACGAAATATGTATATGAAATCACATCAAGTGAAATTTTTGAAGGCATCAAGAAATAATCAGCAAAAAATGTGGATAAACATTAATTTATTTATATACTACGATAATAGAGTTAAACTTTAAAATTGGCAAAATTGATATTTTTATATGATAAAGCTGACGGAGAAAACAATTTAATCGGATATCTATCTTCTTAGATTCCAATTACCTTTTTAAGAATCAAAATGGAATAACCAACTGCTGAACATTTACATAACTAATATATCAAATAATAGTGGTAGCCACGAATTAAGCACCCAATATAGTAGTAAATATTAGTAATAATATAATACGTCTTTTTAGTTATGAAGAGAAACTATACACTGTTGTTCATATGAATTGATATATATTCACTGTGGCAATCAACGGACCAGAAGGCTTTATAATATTTCCATAAAAATCAAAAGGAACTTTTTAAATTTAAGCGAATCTCAATCAATGTCAACATTCTGACGTACGTTTAGATTAATGACAGTTATTATTGTTCATAAGAGCTCTTGATAAAAAGGAATAAAAAAAAAGAAGCAGACAAGTGTGAAAGCTGTCGAAACAGATTTAACTTCTGAGAAGGCCATCATTCTACTAAATTTTATAAAGTTGTCTTTTATGGAGTGTGTATTAACTTTTTCAATTACTTTAGATTATTGGTTTGAAAATTGTGCCATTTATATAAATAATTAGTTGGACAGAATAGAATATATACATATATGAATTTATCATTTGTTAGAAACTCTTATATATGGTAAGTATTCCATGTCTGGTAAAAGTAACTAAAAACAATATTCCATCATTTACACACACTGCATGTCATACATATGTACATACATGTCATATAGTCATATAGTTTTTGTCTAACTAATTTAAATTATAATTATTAATTCATCATGTTTGGGCTGCTAACCATAAGACAGACGCTTAAATTGTTATGCTCCGGGGGAATCGTCGCTCGGTTAATTGGAAAGTGCATAGTTTATTAACCGGCAAATCCAATAAGTTAAAGTAGCTGGAAATTACTGAAAAAGCAGGAAGTAAGAAGTAAAAAGAGAGAAAGAGAGAGAGAGCGACAGAGCGAGAGAAAGAGCGCCCTCTGGCTAAGAGAATATGCAAATTAGCAAGACAACTTCTTGAATCCGCCACCCACACACATCCACACATACACACACACACACAGACAAACATACACATACATGTTAAGTCACATGTGAGTCATGTTTGAACCAAGTTAACAACCCTCGGCTACTGCCTGTTTAAACTCACTTAAACTTTATTACGCTGTCTTTTGCTGGCTGGCTGCTGACTAAGCAGCTGCTCAACCTCAACCCTGTTGCGACAACTAATTGAAAATAGTCAACACATTACAGACGTTTTCCTTACCCCAACCCCATCCACTAACCCCTGCCCCTGCCCCATGGCATGGTTTTTCTTTCTAATTATTGATGAGTTTTCTTGTCGCCCACAGCAATAGAGAATGGGAGTGGAGGTGTGGAAGAGCAGCAGCAGCAGCAGCAGCAACAGCAACAGCAAGGAGCAGCAGCAGCAACAACAACAACAACTTGCCACTAAGAGAGAGAACCATTAGCGGAAGTTGCGTGACAACACAAATCAATAAAATCATTTTTAGTGGCCCAAAAAACGGCAAAAAAAAAATAAAATAAAACAACAAAATAGGCAACTGAAATAAACGTCCATCCAAGTCCAAAACGGAAATTGAGTTGAATTGTAATTATGTCAGCGCAGACGCCATTAATGATGGCCGCCATTTCAGTTTTAGCTGATACGTTTTCCAGTTTCATTGGAATTCAAGCCAGGTAGACATATTAGTTTGCCCCCCCCCCCAAAAAAAAAGAAGAAAAAAAAACCACAACAACAACCAAAAATAAAAACTAACAAAACAACAAACAAAATAAAGTTTCGTGCCTCATTTTTCAATAATTGACTAACCATAATTGTAATGACCGACCAAGTCAAGGCCTTACTCTACCCTAATGATAGCCACAATTTACCAAACCAATAATGGTATCTACATATATGTATATATATATAGCATATATAAGTATATATTGCTGTTGTTATCGTCTTTGATTTTGAACCCAATGCCCCGGATTCCCTTTCCCTCCCCAATCACTATTTAAGTCTATATGTCTTTTGTGATTGATTATCGCTTACATTGATTGATTGTTGGGACTTGTGACTTGGCATATCCATTTTCGGGTTCCATTGTTTTTGTCCAGATATGGATTCTGGGCCATTTTGAGATAGAAAATATAATAGTTAATTGCTTAGGCTAAAGAGGCATTTTGCATTTGTTGGATTCATTTCGTTCACTGGTCCATAATTAATAAATATTTGCTTTTTGTAAGTCAGGCCATTTGTCTAATGGTCCTTAAAGCGATAGCGACAAAAGAAATGGCCGAAACTTTTCTCTTTGTCTCTCTCTCTCTCTCTCCCTCATCTTTCTCTTTCTTTCCCATTTTTGCTATTTATTTACTTAAACACCCCACAACTCACC
The DNA here is from genome assembly GCA_018150375.1 of Drosophila sturtevanti. Lineage (NCBI taxonomy): Eukaryota > Metazoa > Arthropoda > Insecta > Diptera > Drosophilidae > Drosophila > Drosophila sturtevanti. The sequence goes on along the minus strand of JAECWJ010000527.1, from coordinate 3,649,849 downwards.
CATTTTTGCTTAAACATAATTAAAGTTGGTCAACTTTTTATGGTCTTGACGTGCCTGGGAAATTTCAGTACTAAAATGTGACGGAAATTTGCTTTATAGTTGTAATTTGTTGAAAGTATTTAACAAATTATTAAATTTCCAAATATTAGTTGGACTTTAGATCCAAGAGTAAGCCTTTTTCCCATTTTGGGTATTCATAGAATTTCACCTTGTGGCCAAAAAAGAGAACAAAAAAAAAGAACACAAAACAACAAGCCACATAATTATAAATTTAAATGTCTTTTATGTCCAATGGGAAGAAGACGGGTCCTGTGTCCCTTGACATTATTGTTGCTGTTGCTGTTGCTGTAGTTGCTGTTGTTGCTGCTGCTCTCCATGCCAATTACATGTCACTTGGTTGGAATTTCAGGAATTTCACTGACAACAATTAAATGCCAAATGCACAGCACAGGACGCAAAATGCAGGGAAGAAGAGCTACGGCCAGAACATCAAAAACAACAAAAACCAACAAAAACAACAGCAACAACAATAGCAAATGTTAATAATAGTTGTCAGTTGCAGCTGCGCTAATGTCAAAATATATGGCACAAAACCAACCGAAGACATGGACATGTCAGACCAACAACAATTGAGACACTGCAGACACAAGGACATGCCATAGCAGTGGCAAGTTTGGGTTCGGTCTATGTTAAGATAACCACAAATTAAGGCAAACAACAAAAGCGGCATCAGCAGCTACATCAAGCGACAGTAATCGTGTATCATTGTGTATGTGTGTGTGTGTGCGGATGTGTGTGCGGATGTGTGTGCGGATGTGTGTGTACGTGTGGACAGGACACATTACCCTCACTTATAGGGGAAACCAACCAACCTTCTCCATCACCCCACATGTCGTATACGTGATGTATTGATTAAATTTAAATACGTTGGCAAACAAAAGCATTGCACATACGCACACTCATCCAACCATACGCCCACACACACACACACACACACAATCTAAGTGTCCCTTTATGCAATTAGAGGCAAAGGACTAAGCAGGATCAATGTCTATCACGTGGACATCAAATAAGTTGAGCATGACGTCAAAAGTGTCTAACAGAAAGAAAAAAAAAAAGAAGAAAAAACCGATTATTTGCCAAGCTCTCAAAGTGAAGAGCTATGGAGGAGAGCCCTTCATTGGCTACCACCACTAACCACCGATCCCTTAAAGCTATATTCAAACCCTATAGCTATATTCCGATGGTGAACAAACCTACTTGCCATCGGCATGATGGAATACTTAATGAAATTTAATTTCAACATTTCAAGTGAAACAATTTAACAAAATATTTAAATTCCATGAAAGCAAAATTTGTATACTCTTTAAATATTATTCTTAATTAAACAGCATTTGAAATAGTTAAAAACTACAATTCCATTTAAGTCCAAAATTATTATACATAAAACTCTTTAAAAAGTTTACTCATTAAAAGAAATAGTTCAATGGGAACTTAGAATCTTTTTCTATGGAAAGGAAACTTTTATTTGAATTTGAAAACTTGATTTTTAACAGTTTGATATATTAATTTTATATCTTGTACCGAGTGCCCTTTTTAGGCATTCCTCCTAATTATAAAAGAATTGGTCTTACTTCACTAGGAAATTCATAGCATTTTTGTTTTATTTAAAAATAAAGAGTATACCAAAACAACAAAAAAAAACCATTAATTATTTGAATCTAAGTGGTTTTTCGTTTCGGTGGCTCCTCTTACCAAACCCAAACTCAACTCTCGACTTTGTTTCAACTTTATTTTACCAAGTTTCGGCATGAAGTGGGCGGTTTTCAAGTGCCTGGTGCAAGTGGACTTGAAGGACATGAAAACGCGGGAGGATTGGTTTGCCGCGTTTGCCCTTGCCGCGTTTATAAAATATGCAGTTTTATTTATTTTACGCATATTTATTTATGCATTCATCCGCATAAATGTGCAGACACACACCCACCCTCACACATCCACACACCCACACACCCATACCCATATACATATACATACATACATTAATAAATTTTTGTTGTTTGTTTGAAAAAAAACAGTACAAAGAAAGTGGAAAATGAAATAAGCTCAGAGGCCGAGTAAATCGTTTACGTAACAACAAGTACAACAAAAACAAAAAGAAAAAAAATTAAACGAGCAACAAAAAAAAAATTAATGAAAATGTGGCAAGCTTCTGTGGCAAATAGTCGCAACTCAAAGCAGTATTTGCATATAAATATTAAAATGAAACGAAAAAAAATAAATAAACGAACCGCACCATTTAGCCTACGACTTTTGACATACTCTTTATTAAAAAGAAATTTGCACTCGTTTCTATCTATTACAGGGTATTCACGTAGGATAAATGGAGAAACTCATGAAAATAGGTTCACTTTTTGATGTGGGTGGTCTGACTTATGGCATTATGTGGGCGATTTAGAATGTGGGAATAAAAAGCCTTAAGCTAAGTATTCTAGTTTGGCATTTCTTCCATCCCCCGTTCAAATGGCGGAAATATTTGATTAAAAAGTAATTCATTTTTCATTCTATTTCCTTAACCAAAAAAAAACATCTTAATTAAAATCTAAGCTGATGGCTTTTTGTTTCAAGTAAAAGTCTGCCTATATGTATATATATCCCTCATATATAATTTGTGCTATGATATTTAGCATTTCAAATAAAAATCCAAAATTTCATTTGCCCCTGCATAGATGAAACAAAGCAGAATAATAGAGTAATATATATACATATAAATGGAATACTTATGCATGTGTATATACTAATATGTATATACATGTATATGTATATATATATGTATATACATGTATTCAAATGTGACTGCTAACAACAGACAAGGTCTCGCCAAAAAAAAAAAAAAAAAAAAAAGAAATAACGTTTTCGCATCATTAGTTAATGTGCTATAAATAAACAAATTTGTGCGAATCAAAGCACACTCACACACACACACACACACACACATACATTCATAACGCACATGTTAAATATGTGGCACTCACATCCATACTCACCTTGCGATTGCTGCTTCGGGTCAGGAAACATCCTGTGGTGGCTCTATCACACATTAATTTTGCTGCAGCCAACTTTCTTGTTTCAGGCAAATGTCAAAATCTACTCAAGATAATATTTTTTGTTTGCCCTAATGTGGCATACATATGTACATGCATAAATACATATACATATACGTTCGTTTGTATGTGTATATGTATATTTCTATGGTGCCCAGTTGCGTGAGTGACCAAATGGGAGTTGGGACCAGTTTTAGACCCTGGCCCTATGTCTGGGGGCTATATTTCTAATTTAAATGATGGTTTCTGCACCTCGCCCTCGATCTGACGACGCGTTGTGCCTCGATGATTTCGTATTCGATTTTTGTTTCGCAGCTTATTTATTTATTTATTTTCGCTTAGTTCTAGCTCTGTTCTTCCTCTTCTTATTCTTCTTCTTTTTCTGATTTTTCGTTGTGCCAGGATATTCGTGGTAGGTTGTAGGTGGTGTTGGTTCGGTGGTTTCGTAACTCTTACTTAAGTTATAATTTGATATGTTCTAGTTTTGTTGTTGTTGTTGTTGCTGTTGCTGTTACTTTTCCCATACACGTCTTATGGCTTAATACCAATTGTTTCATTTTATCCGATTTCTATTTTATAAGCACACAAAAGCCATGATAACCATATAATATACATCGCAACAACTCACTCACTCACTCACTCACTCATTCATACTATCTCGCTCTGTCTGTCTGACTGTGTGTGTGTGTGTGTATCTGTATATACGTGATTGTGATTTCCTTTTTTAGCTGCCTTTTGTTGCCAAGCGAATAATATTTATGTTTGCCTTTCACGCTTCAGTTGGCTAAAACGGGGCATCATCTCTCTCCTACCCATGGCCAATACACAGTTTAGGGCAAACGTTTTGAAAATTTCTACACAATTGATTTAAACGGCCCTTTAAGTGCGGTCTGGCAAACATTCAATACTCCCACTACATTTTTGCCTCCCCCTTGAAAAATTCTTCATATTACAAACAAAACGAAAAAAAAAAGACAAGAAGGATTTGAAATTAAAAACGAGAGAATCTGAGCAGCAAAGGAAGTAAACGATATTTGAACTTTATACACACACACACACACAATCTAATTAAGGCTCTAAAACAATGCAAGATAATAAGAGGATTGAAATTTGAACAGATATCTAAGAATTTCTTAGATTTTTTCTTAGATCCATATGAAAAAGTTAGGGTAATCTCAGTTAAGAGATATCTTAAATCTAGAAGTAACTATGGAAGTTACGTAAACTATCAGAATACACTCTGAAACTATAGAGACTATAGAAACTATTTTACATGACTTATATCAAAAACCGGATCTCCTTAATATTGTATTTGACTTTTAAAATGCTTTTGGGCAATTTATAATGAAGTTACAGTTTTCCATATATAGTTTTTCGATCCTTCTGTTTTTGCAATTTAATTTAATTTGTTTTGGAAACTTTTGTAGATTAATTAAGATTTTGAAAGCCTTTAACCTGAGCTGCTAAGAATTCATCCGCCCCTCTCACCAACTCCCTCTCCCTATTCTATATCTTTTGATAGCTTGAGCATAAAATGAAAGAAAAGTTATGGTAGAATAAAACGCATTTGACTAGAAATTCATAAACAATGCCGTTAGCTGTGCTCTCTAGTTACGTTTTGCCGCTCAACTGCTTGGCTAAATCCCCCCCCCCAATCTCATTGAATGTGGTGGCGGGTGGACTCTACAGACGTGCTAAGACCGAACAGTAGCAACAGAAAATGCCAAAAATTACATTTTGCCACTTTTGCAGACAAAAGATGAGACCCGAAAAACCCAAGAGAAGAGATGGGCGAGAGCACAACGCGGCGTATACGCAATGTGTCTTCTGCTTCTACTGCTACTGCCTCAGCTACTGCTGTTGGTGCTATTGGTGGTGTTGGGGTAAAGTTACGTGGGGTTACGTTGTCGAAGATAATGGCTGCTTTGGGGGCTGCCTAACTGACTGGCTGACTGCCTACCTCTCTGCCTTCGTCCCTGCCCCTTTCTCTCCCTGTACGTTATAGCGTTCCGCTGACTACCCGCTTGGCAATCGTCGGGCTGTTGAACCTTAAGTGTGTGCGTCTGCTACTCTGACGTTTTGGGTATACGTGAGTTTGTGCCCGTATGTGTGTATGTGTGGGTGGGTGAATGGATGGATGGATGGATGGATGGATGGTTGCTTGTGTAGGATTCGGGAGAGTGTGTATGTGTGTGGGTGTATGGGGGCGTGAGCGCGCGCATTTAGCAACACAACAAAAAATTTTCTGTATATGGGACACTCTGACAGGCAGGCAGCCAGGCAGCCACCCTACTCCCACTCCCCCTTCCCCACTACCAAAAAAAAAAAAAAAGGACTAAGAACAAGCAAAGAAAAACTGTGGCTCAAGACGCCTTGAGATGGGCAAATGCAGAAATGATGATGAGTTTTCTCTTTGCTCATGAATCTAAGTAAATTGTCTGTATGTCCTAGAGTAATGGGTTTATTTTATTATAAATTTCTCGTTGGATTTGTTTAACACACGCACACAGACAGACACACACCCACACAGGCACAAAACAAACAGAGGAGCACTTTCATTTGTTTTACGATTTTACCTAGATTTTACCTAAATCAAACGTTCAGGTTCTCCCAACAATTTTGTATGTATTTGTATTTTGTGATTGTCTGTGTGTGTGTATTTTGTTAGATGTGCGCCAAGACAAGTTTAATTGACTACCGTTTCAATGGTATTATTGATCGAGTGTTTAATGGCGGCGGTTCTCTAGCAATTTAATGCAGCATTAAAATTTTATTAGCAATTTTCTTTTTCTTTTTCGTTGCTGTTGGTTCTATGTATTTTTGTGCAATAATTTTTGAAAGTTTGTACGCGTATAACGAATGCGTATGAATTTGGTTAGATGAGAGAGAGCGCGCGCTTTTTATATGTGAAGGCATGAAATACTATTGAATAAGTTTTTTTTTTTTCTTTTATTTTTTTAATGACTTTTACTATACACGCCAACCATGAGTTCTGCAGGTATATATACTGAATGTCGGCGTTGAAATACTACTACGCACACACACACATGCACATACACATACACACTTAAACGCACAAAAGCAACGATGATGACGACTACAACGACGACGACGACAACGATGACGATGATGACGTTAACGACAAAGAACTACGATAATGACGAACTAGAGAGTATGCATGGAAGGATACCGACAACAACGTCCGTTGCGCTCAACTGAACTTTGCGTATTGAAATTGTACAAAACGGGCTAACGGGAAACGACAAGCAGCAACGAATTAGTTTGAGCGAAGTATCCAAACGAAACGACGGGAGCCGAGCCGAAGTTTTAACAAAATTGGAGCAAATTCCCATACACACGGACACGCACACACACACACACATGCACACACACACACACACAGTTAAATAGAGACACATACACAGGGAACGCACAATCGGCTCTCCCGAAAAAAAAACTTTCAAATATTACGGGAGCGAAAGCTTTTTCGTTTGAGAAAACTTTGACATGGCTTTCCTTTTGGCATGTGTGTATGTATGTGTCCGTGTATGTGTGTGTGTGTCCGTGTATGTATATATTTGAATTATTTAATGCAAAGGAACAAAAAAAAAATTGGCAATCGGGATTTAGGGAATTGTGTTTGATGCGCCGCCGACAACGAAGCGCAGTTGCCGTCGCTGCGGCCGCCGCTGCTGCTGCTGATGATGCTGTTGGAACGTCTGTTGGGTATCCTGTCAGAGCATTGCCAGATGTGAATTTCAGTTTTTCACACGGACTTGAACTTGTCGAAAGTGCCAAGTGCCCAAGACTCGAAATGGCTATGGAATGATTTTTGCTAATAATGCAGTTTCTGTTTAATACGAAGAAAATGCTATCTAAAGATATACAAAATTATCGATTTCATTTATTAAAAAGGAAAATGCAAAATAAAATATAACTATAAAAAATAACTATTTTATTTATAATTTAATTTATTCAGTTTTAGAATCATCTTTAATCATTTATGTTAAAGAAATCATTAATTTAGCATAAACCACAAATAAATCTATCTAATTCGATATACTTTAACGATTTAAGCCAATCATCCAACATCTTGTCATACCAAATGGTATTCCATCTTACCTACAAAAGCATCAATGTCATACAAATTATTTTGATTAAAACCACTTAAGCCTTGACATTAGCCCACCTACACCTACACACATTCTGAGAGAGAATACATTTCATTTCCACCTATCTGTCGGCCAGCGATAACAATAAACAAATATAAAATAAGCATATACAATAGATCCAACCATATAAGAACCTATACATAACATACTATGCCACTGCCACTGCCACATGCCATTCTCAATAAATGGAAAAAATGCCAATCATGTGCTGCGAGTGTTTAAGCGGCTGCAAAAAAAAAAAAAAAAAAAAAAAAAAAACAACAGCAAATGTGAAAGTGGGAGGAAACCTAGCTCAAAAAATAAAACGAAGCGTAAAAATATACGCCAACTGGCATGACAGACAAACATTATGAATGATAAAGGTACAGAAATGGCTAGAAAGGCTGAAAAACCAACAATACCAACAAGAACAAGAAAGACAACCTCAATAACAAAGTTCTCTTCTTCTGGCATAGACAAAGGCGGGCACAGTTTGTGCAAAATGTTTGTCTTTATCAAAGTGCCGGCTGGCTAAAGGGTTGACCACTTCAAAAGGTCCATTATGAATAATTTTAATAACCTGACCCCGATGACATAAACAGATAAAACGTTGCCATTAAAAACGCATTACAATTGATAAAACGCGGCCAAGATAGTCAAACTAGAAAGAGAAAGCTAGCCAAAGTGTGTGTGTGTGTGTGTGTGTGTGAGTGAGTAGGTAAGAGAAAAGCATAAAGGTTTGCCTGACATGAATGACTTGTATGTGTATGGATTGAGTATGTGTGTCTGCATATGTGTGTGTGTGTGTGTGTTCTGGTTAGCCATCATCATTCACAAAAGCTACCCAAGAACTTCTTACTCATACTCATACTCATACTCATACTCACACTCATACACACACACACATTGGTTTGCGTAGTTATGCGATTCAGCGGTTTCATTTATCGACACACACACACACACTCGGGCATTTAGTATGTGGGTCAGTTTGACCGCCCGCTGACAGGCAATCAACTGTCACACCGTACTATGCAAAATAGATGCATTTTCAAAATGGTTTTCAAGGCGTTTGCGTTTAACAAGAGGTTTGGAGTTGCAACCGCATTAAAGGCAAATAGCAAAAAACCGCCGCAGGCTGAAAGCCAAAACACGCTATATGCATATTACTTATACGCAATGTAGGCGCCTGCGCGGATAAACTAACGCGCATAATAGAAATCTCATTCTCAATGTCATTGTTGCTGGGACAATTCACACTCACTGTGCCTGTGACTGTGATGGTGGCGGTGATGGTGATGGTGACAGTGACAGTGACTATAATAAATTGCAGCAAAGTGAGAGACTTGGCTGTGAACTGGCAACTGGGGCCATTGAATTTATCCATCGCACGCAGCCGGATGCGAGCGGCTAATAACAAACTTCCGGAGAGGAAAAATTCTTTGTCATTGGAATTTGTCAAGCGTAGCAAATTGAGTTCACACACAGCTCGGCTCTGCATGAAACGGAATTGAATTCGTAAATGCGAAACAAAATCAAAATCACCAGCAAAAAGAACCACGAAACCAAATACAAAGCAAAGCAAACAATAAAAAAAAAAAGGGGCAAAAGAAAAAGGACACAACTCGTGCGCTTTGCTTTACTGATTTTGTGGTGTTACCCGATAATAAAAAGCACACCGGGATTTTGACTGGAAAAGCCACAAGAACCTCAAATAAAATCAACAGACCGAAGAAGCTCTAAGAGAAATCACACCAAATTTTATTGAAATTGAAATTACAGTAAAATTTAAGAAATAGATAATAATTTATATTTAATTAATGATTCACACGTCCATGTAGAAGGTTAAACAATTGTCAGAGCAAATGCTTTAGTCTTCAAAATTTCAATAAAAATAAAAGGAAAACTGATTTATTAGGTAAAACATTTTTTGGTATTTTCTTTTTGTACAAATAGTTGAAACGTTTCCAAAAATCAGTTTTAAATTATTAAAATCAAATTGCTTTAATTTTTAGCCTATTGTCGACAGCATCGGATAATTCCGAGATATCTATACAATACCTGAAACAACGAGAAGCCTATCTTGTGGTAAAATTAATGTAAGGCATTCGAATACAAATTAGGGATTAGGTTAAGATTCAGATTTTTCGTAATTGTTAAAATATGTTATAGTCTGGGGAAAAGACGAACAAAGAAATTGGACGAAGAAATCTAATCATTCAATTAAAATCCCTCAAGAGTTTTCCATCGCATCTTTGCAGTTGTTTTTTTGGAATTAGATTTCTATATGAGGGACTGATTAATGTTATAAATCTGAAACTGACAAAAAGGATTTGCGACTGTATAGAAACTCTTTTCCCTTTTAGTTCTTTACAACTTTTACCAGACTTTTTTTTATATATGTACTTAGATATAACTCAGATCCTTATTTTTTTCGAGTGTAGATGAGCTTGGCCACAGCTTACAGTAAGAAGTGGCCAAAAAAAAAAAAAAATGGAAAAACAAAGTTAGCGACGACCAAGTGGTAAGTTTTATGTGGCTTTGATGCGATGCTGATGTTTGTGCTATTGCTTTGACTGCTTTGAATTATGCATAAGTTGGTCTTGCGTGTATCATAAGCCGCTTAGGGTTCAAAAAGTAAGCCCTTGGCTAACCGTTAGTCCGTTAGTTGGTAAATTACCTTTTAAGTGCTTTTATTGACAATTAATGCCACAAGCAAATACCGGTTACCTTGGCACAAGCTAATTGCGATTGACAACAACCACAGCAGTAGCAACAACAACTAACTAACTAATCTCAATTGGCGTGAAAATGTATTAACACACATCCACACACACACACACAGACACACACATACATACATCTACGAACAACAACCTTGACACTATTGTCAAAATGTGATAGATAGCAAATACCACTTATGGTGCAGCTAATTCATGGCATTTGCCAGACTTTGATTGTGAACAAATGAGAATTAATTCAAAATGTAGCGAGAAATTTAACAAAAGTCTGGCCACTCTTAAAACAAGCAGACCAAGCCGCAAAAGCCAAACACACAAAAAAACAAAAAAAAAAACATAGAAAGGAAGAGAAACTAAACACACACACACACACAGAAGCACACAAATGTACCTACACACTAACATTTCGTTTTTCTCTACTACAAAAGCTTTTCGAGGCCAGAGAGTTTTGCTAAGAGAGAGAGACAGAGAGAAAGAAAGTAAATGTATGTTTGTGTATGTATGTGTGAGTGAGAGGGAGATAGAGAGCTAGTAAAGAGCAAAGCAAAAAGGCCTGCAGAGAAACCAACAAATACAGCCCCGGAATAGCTCTTATATACAATATATGCCAAGCGAAATGCAAAATACGTTCCGAAAAAGTTGAAGCATACTTTTGAGGGATGCGAAATGGTGGCACAGTGGCAAAGAACCGAACGCAGGTGACTGGGAGTGAGGAGTGGGGAGTGGGGAGTGGGGAATGAAGGGTAGATATAGGATCGGGCCAACAGCCAAAACATAACGAAAATCCACAGCAAAGCAAACAGCAAATTTAACCAAGCCAAGGTGTGGGAGAGAAAATGGGGCGGGTTGAATGGAATGGCAATGGCTGAGTAGAAACACGCAAAGCCACGACCTATCCACACAACAATCGTGTGTGGGTGTTTGACACAGCAAAAACACTTGCAGCAAATGTCTCAGTGTGGTATGGTGTGGCATGATGTGGGTGAAAACTGGCGAAGGTAAAGGGTTTTGCATGTGAGTGGCATAAACCGCTTTTTAGTATAACCAACACACACACACACACACTCACACACACATTGGATGCTGCTTTTTGCAGTAGGTTGTGAGGTTAATTTCGTTTTGGCATTGCATTTGCAGTGTAAACTGTATCTCTCCGACTTACGTATATATGTATATACATATATATATAGTAGTTACTACTATATCTCTTGGCAGCACAGCAGTTTCTGTTTGCCTTTACACTTGAGTGCCCTCAATACAGGAGTCGTCACCCCCTGCGACACCCACCGATGATATTTATATATATGTATATGTATAAAATACTTTTCTTCATCTTCTTCATCTCTTTTTGTTTTTTTTTTTGGTCCAAAAATAATATATATGTATGTCACAGGCAGCGCGATGTTGCCATTTAAATGTCAGTAACAAGAAAATAAAAGAAAACGATGCTCAAGCTCAGCTCAGCTCCGCTCAGCTGACTGGCAGCCCCATTATCATCGCCACAAGGCTGGGCTAATTCCTGCTCATCATTTTAATGGCCTGCCCTCGACACAGACACACACACAGAGACTCCCACTTACATGCACACACACACACTCATGCATATATGTATATACAGGTACATAAGCACTTTATAGGCCTAAAAGCTCTTTTTACCGGAAATTTGCAATTAAAAATAATTTAAGAGCAACGCCGTCGACCAAGTCCTTCACCATATTTAGGTTGCCAAACACCGACACCATCAAAAGGCCAGTCAATAAGTCATCTGTCAACGGAGGGAATGCTTTTGTACCCAAATAATTATAAACATGTTTTCACTGGCCTCAATCCTCTAAAACATATATACATATACATACATACATATATACCTATATATATGTAGATAGATGCGACAACAATGAGTGACAAGCAAATATTTTACGTGCATGAAACTGAAATTTCTTCAAGTAAAAACCGAAACAAAACACACATTTCCATACCTACATACATACATATACACCCATCTCAATTCACATCCTTATCTTTGAAATGTTGACTTTTTCCTCCACGAAAAATTGAAAATTTCAATATGGTAAATATCTGTCGCTTGTCATCATCGTTGTCTAGTTGTTTGTGAAAAGGTAAAATAGTTGCGTAAGGCCATGTAATTAGTTTCGTGAGTGAAAGGCACGTGTGCAGGCTGGTATGCACCTAGTTTTAATGGCAGGCACGTAGCCAACATGGCAAAGTAAGAGCGAGCCCACCGTCTAAGCTAAACTGAGTCTCGAGAATATAGAAGGCAGGTTAACCCCAAGTGGATAGGATATGGAAATGGATGAGAGGGCGCCAGTGGAAGGAGCAACAGCAACGTTAAGTGCACAATATGATGTGACTCTTCGTGTTCTTAAGTTAAGCTGTCATAAAAAAAAATAAAACCATAATAAAGCATTCGTTTAGGATAATTAAAACGAAATTTACAAGATACAAAAAATAAAAGTATGACTTACATTTTCAACTATAGGAAAATATTATAAAGACTTAAGTATAAATAGAGAATATATCTGAAAATATTATCTTTTCTTTTTAGACTAATTTTTCTTACCAAAATATTATAATTTTTAATCTAACAAAGAAATGCAATTCAGATACGAATTTCAAAGAACATTTCTATATGGGCTAATCTCAAACTCTGGTCAAATAAGTAATTGAATAAATAAGTAAATAAATAAAAGGGTAAACAAGTAAAACCCTTTTCATCTAACGATGCAAATTTCTACATAATTAAGTGATTTTTAACGAATTATAAATATTTGCGTATAATGTGTGGATAGAAATTTCAAATAAGAAAAATATTATAAGCATATACCTAATCAAAATCTTGTATAGACAGTATAAGATAATTATTTCAGTCATCACTTACTTCTTAGAAATAATAAATCCGCAATTAATTCAAGTAGACTTTAATCCCTTAAAGATTGCCTTTTTGTTTATCCATTCATTATTGGACATCAAATGCCTGTTTCATGTGACTCGAAAGAATTCAACTTAATTGATAAATTCTTCAATTAATATTTAATTGAATATACATAGGTAGCAAAATAAGCCATTGTTAGTCAAATGTCTGGTGATTAACTTAAGCACAATTATAATTCTATAAGTTTTGGCAATAAAAGTCACTGTTCAACTTGAACTAAATGTCTAACATAAATGCCACTTCAACTGACTTTAATGGCATCTCAGTGGGAGTTCAACCCTCTTCAACTGAATACTTTTAGTTCTTATATAAAAATATTCTTTTCTTCGACCTGTCATAAGCATCCACATTCAAAGCAAAGAATGGTTGTATTCCCATCTAACTACTTACCACGACACCTCACCTGACTAGGCTGCATCATAAAAATGAAACTTTAACAAGGAAGTAGCCATTTCACTCTCTATCTATCTCTTTCTCTTTCTCTCTCTCTCTTTCGCTCTCTTTCGCTCTCTCACTTAGTGTGTTTTATCTATCTCTTTCATACTTCTTAAGTTTGGCAACTTTTAGTTACTATTAACCAAGCATTTTTCTTCTTTTTGTTGGCCATATCGCCTGCGTTTCCAAGTCAATGCACCTAAATTACGCTTATTAAGCTCAAAGAAAATGAAGGAAAAATGGGTGAATAAAAACATCCAAGTGAGGTGGATGGTGGATGGTGGATGGAGAAGGGTAGATGGGGGGCAAAAAAAAAGTTTTTACGCTGCGCTGGCAGCAATTAAAAATCTAGCGACTGTACCAACACACCTGCGTTACCAATTAATAGTATTTCAAAATGATTTTGCAACAAAAACAAAAGCAAACTTTACGTATAGAATAAGCCAAATGAGAAGAAATGCGGCATTCTATGTTGTTACGTGAAGTTGGCCCTCATTCCACTGCTGTTGCTGCCACTGCCACTCCTGTTGCGGTTGCTCCTATTCTTCCTCTACTCCTACCCCGAAGCAGAAGGCTGCACTAACAAATTTAATAGAAAAACCAAACAGGCAATCAAACTTTGGCGATAACCGAATTTGCGATGCACTTTCAATATGATTAGGGTAAGAATTTTGAATAATTTTCCAATGATCATGATCAAAACTAATCTTTTATCTGGTAGATCAATTTTATAGTTAACCAAAATACTAATATACATACAATTGATATATTGATAATCTAATCGTAATACGAAAGAGTAAAGATCCTTCAGAGAAAGAAGAATTACTAAAGAAACAAATTTGTAAGTTTGTTCTTAAATAATTTGTTAATGTTAGTTAGATATAAAGCCATAGGTGTCACGTTATAAAGATTATAGAGAAGGAAACTTAAAGAGGAGATAAAATCAAAATATGAAAGAGGGGAGAAAGCAGTTTGCTTGATCATTGGAGCCAATATAAAAAGTATATATCCGTCTGTGCGAAAGTGTATAAAAAGAGGCAAGAAATTATAAAAAACTATATTGAAAGAAATAGGGAGAAAATGTTTGCCGGTGTGTGTTTGTGTGTGTATATCTGTTTGTGTTGTACAAAACTTTTTGCCTCTTCCTTTCTATTCTTTACTACCTTTCCCTCTCTCTCTCTCTCTCTCTCTCTCTCTCTCTCAGGTTCTCTTTCTTTGTTGGCGGGTGTGTGTGTGTGTGTGTGTGCAGCAGCCACCATCTGAAGCAATATTCTTATCTGCATTGAGGCAAAAATTTTCTGTTCTAGAGACTCCCGGACTCGTCTCAGTTCGACTCGTCTCGTCCCAACTCGATTGGGATGTGTATCTCCGTGTAGTATCTGGCAATGTAGTTGCTCGACTGCCTCACAACTGTCCCAATTGTTGTTTTGCAAAGAAGCTCAAAGAAGAACTCAAGGAATATCAAGGAACTAAAGTAAAAGCGCCATTTTTCCCATTTCCCATTTCCCCATTTTCCATTTGCAGCAGTTTGCAACCAACTGGATGCGGCTGCCTAAATGCCCGAGCCCAAGACATTTATTTGTGAATGGCACTCGAGAAAGACACACAGACAGAAGACAGAAAACAGAAAACAGAAGACGGAAGACAGAAGATGGAACAGTGTGAGACAGAAAACAGAAAACGGGACGTGCCGCTGCTTTAGGCAAACACAACTGTGGAAACTTTAGCAAACAATTCAACCAAGCGTCAAACTCAGCAGTATATAATGTAGTAGCATTGCCTATACATCAAAAACCAGAGTGGCAAGTACGCCAACAAACTATTTTCATAAACTTTTCATCAAGTTTCAGTCAACTAATCAGTTAGGCAGGCAGGCAGGAGGCAGGCAAGCAGGAAGAAGGCAAGCGGCAGGCAGATATTCAAAGTGCTAAAAAATTTGAATGTAATGAATATTCCAACCATTTATTGAGCATTTATGTTGTCGCGTTAAATTGAATGACAAAAAAGCCACAGTGGTGCTCATCATTTATAGAATATACACAAATATATACATATGTATGTATATTTGACATCCATATCCATATACACAAATATATAGGTATCATCAAATGCAACACGCACGATTTATGCATAATAAATCAAAAAATAATTTACTACCCATGGACATGGTAAGCATAATTTCAATTTGGCCAACACCAAAAATGACTATTCGCTATTTGAATGATACAGACAATCGCGAGCCAGTGAAGTGGTGTCATTTTCCTGCCTGCCACGCCTCTATCATGCAACCATCTACCTTTATTGTTGTTGTTTTGTAATTCAATATGCTGATTTCAGCCAACTCTCTCACCCGCTCTCTCTCTCTCTTTCTCTCTCTTTCTCACCCTCTCTCAATCATATACAGTCTTTTTTTGCATCTCTATCACTCGGCATACTGATTTGCCTGTTTGTTGTCTGCCATTCAACACTCGTCGCCATCGTCGCATCCACAATCGGTATTCGCACACTCATCCTCAATTTTCAATCCTTGGTATAGGATTTCCATGTACATGAATTCATATTCGTACATATGACAGAGACAGAGTAAAGCAAGAGTAAGGAGAAAGAGTAAAAGTAATGCCTGACGGCTTTCAACAACTTGACCAACTTTTACTTCATTTCAAAATGGCAAACAAGTTTGACATTTCATCCAGCGGCGTTTTCATTTCAATTAAAAATTGTTTAACAAATCAATTTACTGAGCCTGACGTAAACTTGATTAAACAAGTGCCCAGCAATAAAAGTATTGCAAGCAGCAACAAGAAATGCAATTTACAATAAGGTTGAAGGATAAATAACAATTTACAACTTTCAAAACAGCAACTAAGTTAATACTCTACAATTTATATTCTCAATTCAGATCAATAAAAAGTTCTTTAATGCATAATATAAAGAAATGTAAAAGGAACTTTAAATTTAATTGAGTTGAACTTAACACAAGTGTCGAGCCAATGAATCTATAAAAATAATTAATCAAGAGTTTTAACTGAATGAATTTTTGCTGTACATAAGATTAATTTGAAATAGAAGTTCAAAAATCTAGTTCATTATTTAACTCTTTGATTTTAAGCCGCGAAAACAATTTAAAGCTTTTCCTTAATTTAAAGAAATTTACTTCACTTTAAGGAGTAAGAATTTTGATCCGTTGATAAATAATTTTTTATCATTTTGATTAAACGATGTGAATAAAAAAACATATGTATGTCCGGAAATCCGTTTCATTTACAATAAGCAAACTTTCAGGACCAGTTACGCATATATATATATATATATATATATATATGTATATATGTATATATATATCCATTACTTTTTCCATTTATGCAGTAAGTCAGGTTAAAACTATATGCCGCAAGCGCAAATTGAATTCAACGCCAGACTCCCACAGGACGATCATGATGTTGCTGATGTGGTGACGCTGGTGGTGGTGGTGGCACCAACTGAAGGAACTTCATCGTTGGCAACGGTGCAGCGGGCTAAATTAATTTATTTGCCAAAGTTTTTGATGCCAAACGTCAAAGTTTTAGCGTGACGGGGGAGAAAAACATACAAACAACACACTCACATACATACATACATACACACACACACACTCACACGAAAAACTAAAAGCAAACATCAAGTGCGTAGCAGAGGAAGGTGTACGTACGTATGTAGGTGTAACTTGGTAATTGTATATGGGTAGGAGTGGGTGTGGCCTTAAGCTACATCTTTTTCAAATTGCCATAGGGAGGAGAACATTGCTCCTTCGACATTTAACTCTCAAGAAGTTGAAACACAGCTTGATTCAGTTGAATGCCAAAATGATGAGCATACAGGGCACAATTTGTAGTAATTATGAATGATAATTCTTTTGAATTAAAAATGCCAATTACCAGAAAGCACTCCATTTATTGCAATGAGTGAAAAATTGACAAAAATCACATTAAATCACATTGCGGTGGTTTTTGATTAAAGTTCAATAGAGAGAAGTGATTGCAGTCGAACCGCATGTGTCACTCATTCTTCCCCTTTCCCCCCCCTCCTCTATCGCACACTTAACGAACTACATAATTGAATTTCATGTGTGGGGATTGTGGGGTGAGTGTGTATATGGGTATATCACGTGTTGTACTTGGAATGTAAACTACGCCCCATAACAAGGTGGTACAAGGTACATGGGGACACGCCCACAAGCAATGCGCGGCCACGCAGCAGCAGCAGCAGCATATAAATCAGATTTTGCAATTAAGCCTTCATTGAAATTCAGGCGTAAAATGTAAATTTATTATGGCAACCACGAACAGAACAGAAGACGGTAAGGCATATGAGAGTCAAGTGTGGCAAACACTGATCGGATAACCAAAGAAGATATAAAATTGATCAATATAAATGTATAATATTGCATAATTTTTCAATTATAAATGAATAAAATTAAATATAATCCTTCTAAGTTCAAGATTTGATAACAAAAATTGACCAAGAAATAGAATTCAATATATAATATTTAAGCACTTAAACTATTTATTTAATCAATTGTTCCAAATAGCGTTTAACCTTTTCGCAAAGGGTATAGTATTTCTTTCAGTGTATGATGCGCTTACCTTTCTACGTCCACAACAAAGCATTCTTCGCACACGCGAATTTCCAGTAGCTGCTTTCAATCGAGTAAACCTCTTCTTCCACTGCATTTATTAGTGGCAATCCAATTGGCGAATTATTTTCTTTTTTTTCTTTTTGTGTTGGTTTTTTTTTCGGTTTTCAGTTTTCTTTTTTCGCCTGTTACAGCAATTTCATCTATGTAAATGCCGCTGAACACGTTGATTTCCTTCTTCTTCTTTTTTTTTGTACAAAAAAAAAAAATAATTATATTTGTATGTATATTTCAGTATCAAAAAAATGCAAGTTCGGTTTATTCGTTGCTCGTTTGTCTGGAAAGAAAAAGAGAAAGAGGGAGAAAAAGAGAAAAAGAGAGAGAAAGAAGAGAATGAATGAATAAATGAGCGAATGAACAAGTGAGTGCATTTATATTGTTAACACAAATGTGGGAGGACTGGGACTTTCAAGCGCGCCAGCCAAACTCATCAGCAAAGTATTTACTGTCACTTGATTGTCAACAGGCTCTCTCTCACACACACACCCACACGCAAACACATGCAGATTTATATATACATATGTATATACGCATACCCACGCACTTTGCGTGTTTAACTTAATGAAGTTCCACCCTCACCCTCTCGTTTTATACTCTCAAGCCCCTAACCTCCAGCCCTCGAGCTCTTCTGACATGTGTCATATGCATTTGCCTGACAAGGCTTTAGAGCACTTGAACAGACGTCTCCACACAAACTTGTAATGGCTCCCACACACATACATACATGCATGCACATACATACAATCTGTCCACACATTATGCATATATCGAGTAACTGTCTGATTTTACAGCACTGATAATGGTACAGTTATTTACCCTTAGCCACCAATGCAAATAAAATTTTTGTTAGTTAGTTGCAAAAGCGATAAACCGACTGACACATGGCCAATATTTGCTATTAGCTTAGTGTGCCCCAATAACTAGGCAATACATTTTATCATAGCACAACGTTCTAACAAAATGAAAATATTCACTTTGAGTTTTCAAAGACCGAGATCGAGTTAAGTTAAAAGCAGTGTTACGTTTAATAGCCTTGGCAACTTGTCAAGTTAGCACTTACACACTAAACACACACACTCACACTCACACTCACACTCACACAAACACACATTTATATTTATATATACATATATGTATGATAAAGTGTCTGGCCTTAACTATACATAGTTAGCTCTAGCTAATTGTGAGTGAGCTTAAACGTATGTATCTTGGCCTAGTTTTACATTGAGACTAGGTAAATTGACCATGGTTGAGATGAGATATAAGTTTTTTTTTTAATAAAATTGACCATGGCTTAAATAGGATACTAACATTTCAAAATAAATAAAAACTTTTAATGGCACTTTTCATTTTACATGAAAGTATTAAAATATATTTAATTCACATTATCTCTTGCATTTTCAGATTTAGTTAATCTCTTCAAAAATTTATACAAACATATTTAAAAAAAATCTGACTTAACATTAATACACACACAATCTTTATTTTGTCACAAAATGAACTTTAATATGAACTATTTGAATCAGTAATTTACCTTATATTTTATTTCTGATATCTGATTTTTAGAATTGCACATGGACTAAAATTTTGAAAATGTAAACTTTATTGAGCGTATTTCCATTTGTGAATTATGAACTTTTAAATTTAAAACTATGTATAAAGTATTATTTTAATTTAGAAAATCGTTGCAGTAGTCAATCATAAATAAAAAACCTATTCTATAATCATCTAAGATAAAGATCTTTGCATTGTTTTGGAACAATGCTACTATATTTAAACTCTCTCATTATTGGATGCTTTTGCCATTTAAACACAAAGGCAACACATTTCCATTTTAGAAAACATAAAGTATACGTATATATATATATATATATGAAAACAATAGCCCGGAGCTTTCATAACTGGATGGCACTTTTATAGGTTCCATTTTCTATACAAAAGATGTGCCCCAACTGGGCGGGTCAGAACGCCATTTTAACATTGCCCTGCACTTCTAATGAATGTTGATGTAATTTTTAATTAAAAAGTATTTTCTCTTGCCTGGCTAGACGAGCTTACATACTGTGAAAGAAAGAGAAAGAAAGATAAAAAGCGAGACAGACAGAGTGAGACCAGCTATGGGGCAGAGAAACTCCGTGCAACTGTTTACAAATGAAACTCTTTCTCTCTTCTGATGAGAACTACTGCAAGTGTTTAGATAAACTCTAATGCATATATATATGTATATAAAAAAAAACATAAATATATATGTACTTACATACATACATATGTATATATATACTCTATGTATGTACTATATGTATATAGGTGCAGGCGAATATTTTTGTATCTTGGAATTAAAGTTATTAGCAGCGCAAATCCCCGAGAGACAGCTAAAGTGTTAATGCTCAGCGCTCGAGAGATGATGGACGGGATATAGAGGTTAAGTAGCCTTATTATTAAATATTGTACGTGCATATATAGAAGAAGTTCAGGGTAAATGAGTATAACAATAGCATGAACCCGATAGAACTAGATGAAATGGAAATAAGTATGCATAACATATAGAATTTCATATATAATATTTCTATTTTATGGATAGATAGACTAAAAGATCATTTAATTACAAATAAAGTGATATTGTAAAATGCAGAAGTTCTTTTAAATAGCTTTCAAATTTTATTTTCATTGAGGCAATTTTTTTTAACTTTTATTCCGACTAGTTTACACAATTTCTTCAAACCATATTTTCTAATAAGTTTTAACATTAACTATAGCAAAAATGAAAAATAAACTTTATATCGCTGATATGTAGTCAGTAAATTCAATATACAATTACTTAAATTCAATTTAATACACTTTAAATATCGTGCTGTGCAGCATCAATAATGCTTGAAGGCAATAGAAAATCAACGCTAAGGAATTTTTAATTAAGTGGCCAAGAGGCATATGGAACAGTAGTTGACCGACTGTCTGTTTGTCTGTCTGTCCGACCACACACGTCCCTGATGATGTCGTCGTCATGGCGGACACGTATTCCATGAACTGTGCTAGTGAAGTTTTGTAGCTGGCATTTTGCCCACAACTCCAACTGAGATTTTGTTGGCCATAAAACGCTTTGTCCGGGTTTTGATACTCCCTTGGTCTTGGTCTATATGCCATCATGATACGCCAATCCCATAGTAATTGCAATGAAAAATGTTACAATCGTGTCCAGGACATTCAAATGCAAAATACATATGTCTGTGTGTGTGTGTGTGTGTGAGTGTATATGTGTGAACGATGCAGCTGTGCCATTTGACAACTGATTTCTGTTGCAGTGTGTCCCATCTTTAGTTCTCTTTACACCAATCTCCAACTCCTTTTCCAATGGTCTTCAATGAACTTGCATCCCATTTTGGTATGCAACAGAAAAAATTCTTTATTCATAATATTTCTTTGGAATGCACATGCATCCAATGTGCATGGTTGTATCTATGCATGTATGTATGTGTGAGTGTATGCATGTACATACATAAGTACATAGATATGTCTTTGAGTATCTGTATTTGTGAGTTATTGCCAACAGCGACAGCAGCATGCAACGACAAGATACTTTGTGTCACAACAGCAACAACAATAACAACAACAACAGCAGCAGCAGCAACAGCAGCAACAACAACAACAGCGACAAAGTGTAGCAATCAGCCAAGAAAAATGTCGCCGGGTGTTGATGAAACAACAACAACAACATAACTGAAATACAACAACAGCAACAGCAACAACTTTGCCGCCAGTCACTAGAAATAGAAATAGACCGTGTTGTCTAGGCACGCATAAAATTTATTATAATGACATCATAAATTCCGCCAGCGATGATTTCGCCTTTGTTGTGCGTGTGTATCTAAGTGTGTGTCTATATGCATAAATGAGCGACAAACCCTCAGAGCCACCCACTCTTGTTGAGTAACAACAAAAATTGCAAATCATTTATCATATAATAAAAAAGGCAGAAAAACTCCAAAGAAGGGCGACACACAAACAAACAGAAAAAAAATTGGCAAACGCTGCTAAAATTTGCTACAGGGAGAGGAAGGGAAAATTTGCCAGAGGACTGAATTCGTACACTGGCAGAAATAACTGGCAATATAATGAAATGAACTGTATTTTAAAATAGTTTTTAAACTTGCGAAAAAGATAAAAATAAAAATATTTCGATTTGTATATAAAGCTATCCAAAATATCTACTTGAATTGATTGATTAGGGGTAGAGATCAGTGGAATACTTCTATTTCAACATTTTCAATATCTATCTATTTGTTAAATATATCGATCGTTAACCTTGGCTAATTTTTATCTTGCTTAAACAGCTACAAATAAATACCATTCAATAGTCAATAATATCAAAAGAAAAATATCGATTAGTTTTCCCTTTAATTTTAACCCCATCTCATTATTTGCTTCAAGTTTATCAGGTACATATATCATCCCCCATGCCACTACGGACATGGGACATTAGCTTAAACTCGGCATGTATAGTACCAGACAATAAAAGCAACAACAAAATATTTGAGCAAAAACCAAAAAAAAAAAAAAAAAAAATTAACTAACAACACCAACCACCAACACGACCAACGGCAACGACTGTCACTAGGGTCACAAGAGCGACACTCTTCGCCGTCACATGCTAGTTCCTTCCCACACACACACACACACACACACCCCACAACACCCGCCAACACACATATGCAACTCTAACACCACTCCATGGGGGATTTGTTGCCATCTTCTGGTCCGAACTGAACACCAAATGAAAATAATATGAAATTAAATATGAAACCGTAGCAACCGGAATAAAAAAACGAACCTTTAAAGATTTCTCTAATTATATATATGTCCTCTGCAGTTGCAGTTGTAGATTCAGTAAATTCATATAATGACCACCACGGGATGATTATGACGACGACGATGATGCTGCTGCATTTTCCAACCCAAATTTGGTTAAGTATTCATCTACTTTGGGCTTAACATTTTATATGCTTAATCAGTTCAAAGGATTAAAAATATATATATTTCTAATTAGGGATCCTTTTCAGAGGCGACTTCATTATACATACTTATGTATGTGTGTTTGTAATCATTTCGATCAATCGATTTTAAAATCAAAGAAACATACAAAATACTTAAATATATCCTCTAAGGGGATAAAATCCAATTTAAATTCACCAACGATATTTTCACATCAAGATTTGGACTATTTTCGCTCTGCTCTGCTTGTTTTTTTTTTTTTTTGTAGGAAAACCCTTGGTAGGAAAAACAATCGAAAATAAATAGCACAACATGGTAAGAAAGTTGTTCCCCCCTCCTCCCACCCCATCTATGTGGATGACTTTGGTTTTACATTATAAACACGAAAACTTTTTACAATAATGAAGAAAAACATTTTTTTACAATTTCGTGAATTTCTCTTTAATATGCATTGTTTCATTTTGCTTTAAACATTTATCGTTTCCTTTTTTTTTCGCTCATTTTTCCTTTCTTTTTGTTCTTCATACGAAAAAGAAAAAATTTAGAGCAAAGCTCTTAACTCTGCTGATGCGGGGGGAGTAGTTTGGATGGAAGGCCGTGGGATGGTTTTCCATGGAAATGAACAAAATGGGGAAAACATTTCTGATTGTTAATGTCGCGGTTAATGCTTTGCTTTTCGTGTCCTTACATGGGACTCTTTTTTTTCATTTCAATTTCATTCTTTTTTCTGTGGTTGTTGAAGACTTTGATGTCGACAGCTTTTCTCATTTTTTTTATATTTTTTTCCTTTTATTTTTTTTTTTTTGTTACTGTTTTATTAAAGCCTTTGTCGGCAAAAGTTTTGGTAATTGTTGTCCAAAAAAGATTCACATTTTATGTAGCCACAAATATACACATATATATATATATATATACATATATATATATGTATATATATATACATATGTATCTTTTATAAAATGGAGAAGTACATAAGTTAAAGTTCATAATATTGAATTCATTTTTATAACTTTAAGAAACATTTTAAAGATATGTATGTATGTATGAATATATACTACGAATACATATGTACATACATACATACTGGTCTATTATGATCTGAAGATACTCATACTCATACTCTTGATTACATATCAACTGACTTGCACTATACATAGATTTGTATGTATACATATATGTATGTATATATAACCCTTTGCCCTATATATTTCATATTTATAGGGTTGAAAAAGTTCTATAGTTTATTTCAAGTGTCATTAATGCAAGAAATTAAAATGAACTTTATTTTCGATTTGATGACCAGTTGAAGTGAATTGAAATATACAAACATACATACCTACATACATCTGTGTATATGTATGTGTGCATGTACAATAATTAGATTATGTGTATATATATTCAACTCCTTGTCATAACTATAGTAATCCAACATCATTAGGGATACTCACTATAGACGTCATCTTCAAGTGGATTTGTCAATTATAGTGTATGTACACAATTTCCATAATCCATTTTGCGAACTTCAATTATAAGAGGTTCCTTTTTTTGTATTGTGTATTATAGAAAAATTTGCCAAGTGCATGAACAAGGTTATATAAATACAGACATACATATAAATACATACATACATTAATCCATACATACATTCATTTCACTATCAGCGAAATATTTTAGTATGTATAAATATTTTAATTCCCTTTAACCCAAATACACGCCCCCATTCCCCTGCATTAGACTTACCTGCACGTTTGAACAGGATGGCTGGCTGGCTGACTGTGAGTGTCTCCTGACGTTTGTCTAATCCGCGCCAAGTTATGAAAACATGAAATCACAAATTGCAATGACAACACCGTAAAGCACCGGGGTAAGGTGGGCAACGGGCAGCGGAAAAGTAAAAGGCAGATGCAGTGGCAGATTCAGATGCAGTTACCGGTCGTAAGTCACCCTTCGTTCGAGCTCTCTCTCTCTCTCTCTCTCTCTCTCTATCTCCCTCTGTCTCTCTCGGTATTCTTCCGTTTATCTTTAACTATTTTTTCTTTTCTCTTTTCTTTACTTAACTTTGGTTATTTTTTTTTTATTTTTTTTTTTGTTGATTTCGGCTTCGATTTGCTTTAATTTCCGTTGAAGCTTCTGCAGTGTTTCCGGCGTAACATGAATAAACGTGATGGGTGACAAAAGTTGATGGAACTGTTAGGCTGAGGGGGCTTTACGTTCATTTATGCAGTTGTTGCTGTTGCTGTCGCAGTCGCTGTCTCTGTCACTGATGCTGGCGTTGACGTTGACGTTGACGATGGCGTTGGCGTTGGCGTTCGAGTTAGAGACAAATTGCTAGTTCGGTGGTCAAAGGCACGACGACGCATCGTTGCACTTTGCACTTTTTCTCTTTCTCTCTCTCTCTCTCTCCACTCCACTCTTTACTACTCTCTCCTCTCACTTGCTCGTTGCTCGAATTCTTTTTCGTTGACCGTTTCACATTTTTCTCAACCCTGCCGATGTGACAATGTTGTTGTTGTTGTTGTTGCTGCTGCTACTGCTATTGTTGTTGTTGTTGGTGCTGCTGATGGTGGTGTTCTTTTTGTTGCGGAATTTTTTGCGTAACTTGTGAGCTTTTTTCGCACATTGCACAATAATTAGCAGCATGTTTGCTATAAAAATTTAGCTTTAACTTAATTATGTTTAATTTATATTATATGCATTGGCATGTGTGTGTGTATTTTATATTGGCCTTTTTCTTTTCTTTTATTCTTTTACTTTTAATTGATTTTTGCGCGTGTGTAAGAGGAAAGAATGTGTGTGTGTGTGAACGTGAATATACATATATCGTGTGTGTTGTGTGTGTAAGTGCGAGGGATTTTGCTCCTTAGGTTAGGCAACGGAATGCGTCCGAATGGCAGTGCGAAGCTTTTGCTTATGAGCGCGTTTTACTACAGACGATGCGAATCTGAGCCCTGTGAGCCAGAGTCTTTTGGCCTGAATATGCGAATATTTCCTGCGCTACTCCTACGTTTCTCCTATGTATATATGTGTGGATGTACGTGTATGTGTGTGCCTGTGAGAGAGTGTGCATACACCAATGTATACGTGTCTGTGTGTGCGTATGGATTTCAGTATAATAAAATATCCTGTTTTGAAGGGTGGATGGGGGGCTGCTGCTGGTGCTAGTGCTGCTGCCACACACACACACACACGCAAACACACAGCCGAATAGTTCTCACTGCGCAGGTCTTGTAAATTTAGAGCAAGTCGGTGCCTGCTGGCTATAACACCCACCACCACTACCACACCACTATCACACCACTACCACCACAGCACAGTCACTTCTCTTCCTTTCTCACTCTCACTCTCTCACTTTGGGCAGTATCTTTTGCCGTTTTTTTCCTTTACAATCACTTTTGCCGATACGATTTCTGTTCTTTTGCAGTTTATTTAACGTCACTTGATTTGATTTTACCATGTGATTAATTTACAAATTGAAATTAAATTAATAATGTTCAGTTTAGTTTAGTTTAATTTTGCCAAGTTTAGTTTATAATAAAAAAAAGAGCGACACAAATAACCGTTGCAATTTCGCTTCGTTTTTTTAATTCTTCTTCTTATTTTTTATGTTAACTAACACTGATAAATAAGCAAAGCGAATTCAATTCTCATGAAAAGCGAAGCGAATTAAAGATTTGAACACTCTGTGATTCAAAAAAAAACAAGTTGGCAGCATTTATTTTTACCAGCCGGTATTGCAGGTGCAATATTTATATCTGTGTCAACATGTTTTTGCATAATAGAAATCTTTTCAAATTAGCCAGTAAGTAAATGAAAATATAAAAGCGGCAATTAGAATTAACTAATTTTATGTGTTGTAGGCAATGTGGCAAATTATACAACAATAACAAGCGTCACGAGACCAAAAACTGCCATTCTTATGCTAAACATGGGTGGTCCTCAGCATACAGATCAAGTTCATGATTATCTATTGAAAATAATGACAGATCGGGATATGATACAGCTACCTTTACAAAGCCGCCTGGGTCCTTGGATTGCCCAGCGTCGTACACCGGAGGTACAAAAGAAGTACAAAGAGATTGGAGGCGGTTCGCCCATTCTCAAGTGGACAGAACTGCAGGGGCAATTAATGTGCCAACAGTTGAATAAGCTATCACCATCGACAGCTCCACACAAGCACTATGTGGGCTTTCGTTATGTTAATCCATTGACGGAGGACACTCTGGCAAAGATCGAAAGGTAAGAGATAGTGAGAGTGTGTGTGTGTGTGTGTGAAAGAAAACTAAAGTGAATGTTAATGAAAATGGATTTTTCCCTTCCAGTGATAAGCCTGAAAGAGTTGTGCTCTTCTCACAGTATCCACAATATAGTTGCGCCACATCCGGTTCCAGTTTCAATTCAATTTTCACCCACTATCGCAGCAGGTGAGTATATCAATTGATTAATCAATTATTCGAAATTAGTTAACATTTGTATTATTGAATAGTAATCTACCCGCAGATATCAAGTGGAGCATTATCGATCGTTGGGGCACTCATCCTTTGCTCATCAAGACTTTTGCCCAACGCATTCGCGAAGAATTGGCCAAGTTTGTGGAAACGAAACGAAACAATGTGGTCATACTCTTTACTGCCCACTCACTGCCATTAAAGGCGGTAAATCGAGGCGATGCCTATCCATCTGAGATTGGTGCCAGTGTGCACATGGTTATGCAGGAGCTAGGTCAAACCAATCCCTACAGTCTGGCCTGGCAATCAAAAGTGGGTCCGTTGCCATGGTTAGCACCAGCCACCGATGATGCCATTAAAGTAAAATCGAAATACATCGTTAACCATTATGCTAATAATATATGTAATTATGAATTTTCTCTTCTCCCAGGGCTATGTAAAACAAGGTCTTAAGAATTTTATACTTGTCCCAATTGCCTTTGTTAATGAACATATCGAGACATTGCACGAACTGGACATTGAATACTGCGATGAATTGGCCAAGGAGGTGGGCGTTGAAGAGATACGTCGTGCTGCTGCACCCAACGATCATCCCTTATTCATTGAGGCACTTAGTACAATTGTTGCCGATCATTTACAGTCAAATCAGAGTGTTAATCCAAAATTCCTAATGCGATGTCCAATGTGCACTAATCCCAGGTGCAGGGAAAGCAAACGTTGGTATCAACAGCTTTGCTCCCAGTAAAAATATGTACATACATACATACATATGTATACAAGTTTATCATTTATTCTACATATGCAATGCATGACGAGTGACATTATTATTTTTTAACATTCATTATGGATTCCAGGGATTGTTGGGGAATTGGCATTTCATTAAGCTTCAATTACGTTTCGTAAGCAATAAAAGAAAGAACAGAGAAGGTGGAAAAAAAAACAGAACTCTGCACAAAACAAATCGAATTGCTCTTTTCTATTTCTATATACATATATATGTACATGTGTATGTACATAAATACATACATATGTTCATATGGATGTATGTATATAAATGGAACCGAAACATTGAAGGTTCTGGCTCTCTTATTAATTGATGGTCCCTCTCTCTTCCCTCAGTCACTCTCTTTAACGCACGTGCGCACAGTCGCAATTCTCTGGCTCACTCTCTTGGCTTCCACAAAGTTCAACAGCTGTTTTCTGTCAAAAAATATATATTTTCATTCAGTTATTGAGAATGATATCGTTTGCATTTAATAAGACACTCATATATATAAATATATTCAAATGGCCGACGGTATTTATACAAACTGCACGCGATCCTTACAAGCAGAAGTGTTTTGCATTTAATAACCATCAATAACTTGAATTCTATGAGCGCTACTTGCCCCACGTTGCATAATAAACCTACATACATACATATTCCTAATTTCATCCAATTGGGTCTGCTTAGGAAGTTTTGGATGGATGCTGGTGATGCTCAATTCGATTTTAATTAAATCAAAACAGACTGTTCAATTGATGAACAATTAATGCTCCAGAGTACAAACACATAAATGAGAATATATTGTGTTTAGTCCCATTGTAACTGTGACATAGAATCGCACCTTCATACGGAATCTAATCTTCGCATCGTCATACAGATCATAAATTAATTAGTAAAGCCCGCAATATGTCTGGAATTGAAAATAGTAACACAATTAACCATTCCTCCGGTGCAGTATACGCTGAGGTTTCAACGGTGGACGACGCGACATCCGTCGGTTACGGCAGGTAAGCATTGCCCCAACAGGCGTCTCTGTATTATTATTTCTCTCGACGTTTTCTCTTTCTTTTTTTTTGCGGAAAAACCAGTTTTTAATGATCGTTAACCTCTACTTAAAATCACTCATCTTATTTCTCATTTTTATTTTGTTTATATTATGGCACCCTAGATAGGACAGAAAAAGAATCGTTTACGATTCTCTTATCTGTCAATGGGACAGATATACTACGTGTTGAAATCACCAAGAGATTGGGCCATTGGGTCGACTCTTCCAATATCTGTAACCTGCAATCCCTCACGATTTTTAATTCAATTAGCTTATCATTTTCTAATCAAATTGAAAAAATTATGTGACTGATTGCAGTGGCCAGATTAAGGGTTTATCTAGTCTATATTTTCAAGCAAATTTATCGAGAATAAATTAGGAAACTTTATTTTTTAGTAATATTCGCTCATTAAATTGAGATAATGATTTTCTGCCGAGTCAGGCTTCACATTTAATTTAGGTGAAAGTAATCAACACACACAAACATCACAACATGCATAAGTTTATCTTTGCCATTCAAAACCACAGTGGGCCCTTCCTTATCTCTTATGGAATGCATGCAAGTAAATGAATACGCTGTTACATACATACATATGTACATATATGATAAGTGTCCCGTTTCGCTTGTTAAGAATTTGAAATTAACCTCAAAGATTAGTTATTACCACTGATTTTCTATTTTCTTACAGATGCATCGACAAAAGTGATCCCAACGATAACGAGCTGACCGTATTCATCAACTGGCGCACCATTGGCAAGAAGATGGAGGAAAAATATGGCGGAGTATTTAAGAATCGTAGTTTGATTGTGGATCTGTTGGCTATATTCTTTGGCATCGGCACTTGGATTGGCGTCAATGGCACCTTTATACAACTGCCCTTGCTAGTGAATGAAGCTCCCGAATTTTGGAGTTTGCCATCTTATCTTAGCGTTAGTGTACAAATTGGAAATCTCGGTCCGTTACTCTACACGTTGGTACAGAAGTATTCACCGCGGAAACTTAACGATGGTTGGGCCATCCAAGGTGTATTGCTGGTCGGTGTCCTGTCCTGTTTGCTAACGGCATTCTTTTACAATCAAACGGCAACGGTGGGCGGAACGGATCACAGTGTGGCTTTGTTCGTTTTAACCGTATTCACCGCATTGAATGCCTGTACGAGTTCGGTGTTATACATGCCATATATGGGACGCTTTAAAGAACAATATATGGTCACGTATTTCATAGGCGAAGGATTGAGTGGTTTATTACCGAGTGTTTTAGCCCTAATCCAGGGTGTGGGCGATACGAGCCAATGTATTCTGGTCAATGTAACAGAAACAGGCGAGGAGATTTACGAATCAATGTCTCAGCCACCGCTTTTCGATACCAAGATTTTTTTCCTTGTTCTATTTGGACTGATGATGCTTAGCTATATTGGCTACACTCTACTAAATGCTTTGCCGCTAGCCCGCCGGGAGTACGCTCAAGTCACTGTTAGTGAAGGCAATAAATATGTCTACGAGGAGGGACAGAATCAGCAAGAGTCCAAGAAGCTAACCAGTACTCAATATACCTCACTTTTGATTTTAATCGGTGCTATTTCATTCTTTAGTAATGCAGTTAATCAATCCATACAGTCGTATTCCTGTATCCCTTATGGGACACAGGCTTATCATTTGGCTGCCACGCTTAGTGTAATTGCCAATCCAGTGGCATGTTTTATGGCTATGTTCCTACATTTTACATCACTGCGGATTATAACTGTGCTCTCAGTTGTAGCAGCTTTGCTGAACGGCTATGTATTTGCTACAGCCGTATTGAGTCCCTATCCACCGCTCTTTGACGAGACAGTCGGTGCCGTTCTCGTAGTGACTGCCTGGACCCTGCTCGTTGGGATTGTTAGCTATCTGAAGCTAGGGATTACGACAGTGATGCGATCGCAAGGTGGACAATCGCTCGTCTGGGTGGGAGGCATTACACAGCTGGGTTCTGCAATTGGAGCGGTATTGATATTCTTTATCATTAACTATACAGGATTTTTTAAAGCAGCTGAATCCTTATGCTGAATAAATCATCTGCCATCTGCAAATGGAATCTGAATTTGATACTTGGATTTGTACTTAGTTTAGTGTGATATTTTTACATGATGTATGCTATAAAGACAATAATTATTAAAAAAATATCTACTTGTGTTCTTTTAAGGTGGTATGTATATATATATATACCGATTTTTAATAGATTAGCAGTAATACGTGATATAATACAATTTATTGGGAGATTGGTTCGGGTCCGATTCATTAAGAGATTAATACAAAATGCACATTTCTTATCCCATTCCCATATTTAAATTCCCGCCCCGTTTACTTTTCGTCTATTGGCCAAGTGAGGCTTCATTATCCGTCATTTCAATCTCACTATCCACATCCCCCTCGTATCCAGAATTGGTTTTTGAGCCTACGTGTTGGAGTATCAGATCCGATGGAATTTTGAGCACATTTTCCAGGCTGCAATGACTACTAAAGCATTTAACGAAATCTTGCGATGCATTTTTACCGACTTCCAAGGCTTTATTGAAGGCCTCGATCCTCTCGCGTAGACTGCGATTCGTGCTTTGATGTGGCATTATTTCACTCGGCTGAGGCAATGGATGTTGCGATACATTGGCACCGTGACCAACTGAGTTGAGAAATTCCTGAACCTTCTCAAAGGAATCCCCGGCCCTCTTAAAATTCAACAAGCTCTCGTGAAGCAGCTGATTATCGTTGAGCTTTTCAAAATCGGCGAGAAGACCTCGCAGCTCTACCAAATCGTCGAAACCCTGACCGGGTGTGGCACTTCCGCTCTCAAACTCCATTATCAACCTTTTAATTTTTGTTTTCTGTAGGTTGGATCCGGACTTTGCCAAAGCCAGTGTAGCGGATACATCATTAACCTCCTTTAGAAGACGCACCGACTTCTGGATGAGATCGTTATGCTGTTGTACACCCTGCTTTAGACGATCGTTTAGATTGTGCAAATAAATGCAAATGCGGCGGGAGTGCTCCCTATCATTTTCATCCTCGGCAAGGACTAAATTGAAAAATGAAATATTTATTTAAATTTGTTAACGGATCTTAAATTGAAGACGACGTACATGGAAACGAGTTTTCCTCTCCGCCGTTAATAGCGGTGTGTCCGCTGCTGTTACTCTGCTTTAAATTGGCCATTATATATAATCCTTAAATTTATCAAAAAAAAAAAAAAAAAATTAAACGAAATATATATATTTTGGATTCAAAATTTGATGTTTCACTAAAATAATTTTGTTAACTCTGTTTCACTTTGATGAAAACTAAATAATACATAGGCTTGATTTTATTATATAAATGTGTACAACTTGCATGTTACTCAGAGGTTACTATTGAGGTTAAGTTGAAAAGTTATTGAGGTTAAGTTGAAAAGTTATTCCGAATTAAATTATAATTCTTGCTAATGATTCAGTTTGAAAATAACAGAAATCAATGTAGATCTACAGTTTTCAAAGATTACCTATAAAAAGCAATGCTGCCGAAATTGGATATGTGTACATAAGTAACATTCATAGACAAGAATATCGGCAAACAAATTGAATTTACTTAGACTATTATTACTTACTATTGCAACTCTTACTTACAAAATAAATGTTAATAAAATACTTAACAGTTTTAAGTAGAAAAGAAACCTGATTCTCTGGGTTATACAAATTTATAATCGCTGTAAATACTTGGAAACTTCAGAGAAGAAAAACATGACGAAAAGAGTTAAGCCCTACCGTGGCTCCCCTAGAATTAATTTACACAATTTTCATTATTTATCTTCTCTTTTGCCAAGTTTAATTATAAATATTAAATAATTGTAAACTTTTGTATTAATTTTTAATTCGAATTATGCGAATAGCGGCTATGAAAAATTTCAAGCACTCTGGTACCACTGTGTCTGGGCGACCAGCTGTTCTCGGCCATTTAGGTGTATACTTTTTGTTTTCATTCTGATTAAAGCAATATTTCTACGAGTCCGAGTCACAGTCGTTGCGTTGCTGTTGGAAAAAAAGTCGCAGTAGAAGTTATTCATTGAAAAAAAAGGGAAATTGAGACAATTTGAAATAAAGAAAACGTTCTCATTTCAACTATTGAATATAGATATAAACGAGACGAAATTAAGTAAACGCAGAAATAGTACGCAATGTATACAACATTGCATCCAAATCCAATGCAGTTAAACCTGAGCAAAAGAAACGACAGCCAGAGTATCATCGACGGTCTGTAGAGCAGGAGGTAGTGATTGGTGGGGGTTTAAATTGAACTATTGTGGGTGTGGGTGAAATATTCATTGGACAGGTACTTTAAGTACAATAAAATTCATGCAACATGAGCTTCGCCAGAGGAGATCGCTATGTGAACAGTTTAAATCTGGATTTAGCATTGAGGAATCGGGAGAATGACCATTTGGTGGGTAATCTACAGGCAGGTATCTTTAGAGAGCGCCTCAATGCCGCCGAGAATCTATATCAGCGGGATCTTTCGGGACACTATGGTTGTGTGAATGCTTTGGAGTTTAGCCACGGTGGACAGTATCTGGCCTCAGGTGAATGGACAACCTGTTGCAATCGATTTCACACATTTTAAAATCAATGGAACATGTCTTACAGGTGGCGATGATAAGCGTGTGCTGCTTTGGGATGTGGATAGGGAAACAACAGCTAGAGGTAGAATGGGCAAACCACGTTCCATGTATGGTGAACATGCCAGCAATATATTCTGTTTGGGTTTCGATATTCTCAATTCCTATATATTTTCCGGCGGGAATGATGACTTGGTCATCCAACATGATTTGGCCACGTAAGTGATGATATTGTTGTTCCCCAATTATTTATCTCATCCTTATTTCTTTGCAGCGGCAAGAATCTCAATTACTTCTCCCACGATGGTCCCGTCTATGGGCTCAGTGTTGACCGCACTAGTCCACATTTGTTTAGTGTGGCTACGGAGCACGGAGAGATTCTTGTCTATGATTTGCGTGCTGGTAAATCAGAACCACTTGCAGTTGCCAAATTTCGCACTCCATTCAATGCTGTCGAGTTTCATCCGCTGAATGGTAATTTTCTAGCCACAGCCAATGCCAAGCGGGGAGCTATGCTATGGGATTTGCGACAACATTCACAGTGAGTCCACACATTTCCCACAGACAAGTAACCATTCATTATTGAAACTGTTCGTCCCCAATCCAGGGCTCTCTACCAGTACAATTATATACCGGAATCACCCAGTTGTATGAGTGTCCGTTTTAACTGCAATGGATCCCTGTTGCTCACTTTACACCGTCGCTTGCCACCGATCCTATACAAGCCGAATTCTCCCGAACCTTTGGGCACATTCTATCACGATGAATATTTTAATTCATGTACCATGAAGAGCTGTACTTTTGCTGGCCCTCAGGATGAGCTTGTGGTATCCGGTTCGGATAACTTTAATATGTTTGTTTGGCGATTAGATGGAGTCGATTGTAAGTTGGTGTTTGTTTTAAAAGGTTTAAAAGTTTGACAAACTTTTGTTCATCCCATTGTATAGTGGAGCAAAAGAATCAATTGATTAATACTCCACCTGTCATCTTGACTGGCCATCGATCGATTGTCAATCAGGTGCGCTACAATCGTCAGCGTTGTCTGATCGCCTCCTCAGGCGTTGAGAAGATCATTAAGGTAAGATGAAATGATGAAAAATCTATTTTACTATGTCTACTGTTTCCACTTAGTTAAAGATAGTATATAGTATGTATTATCTAATCGCATGTGAGTGGGTAGTGACCTTACCATGTTGCAGATAGCACAACGATATTCATAGTGGCTTCTTACACCATGTTCCAAATACATATTGATAGATAGATAACTATGAAATGGAAGTCTTAACTTATTGATAAGTTAATATAAGTATATGTACTATATTTGGGAAATTCAGAAGGTCCGATAAATTGATAGAACTAGATATATGTACATACCGTGTTAATAATAAGTATAACAGCTTAGACTAAATTAATTATCAATTTCCAGCTATGGAGTCCATTCGCTCAGCGTGGCTGGAAGGGATCCCTGATGCACGCCTCCACAGTACCCTATTGCACACGTACTCTTCATCGTAATGCCACCGATCAAGTTTCACAAGATTTTAGCACCCGCAACACGGACGAGGATCAGGTCATGTTGGCATTTTTTGATACGTTGGTCCAACGCGAACTTGAGACTTGGAACACTGCCGGCAATAATACTAGTAGTGGTACTAGTTCTGACACATCCACCGAACGCAGCCAGGCTAGCTCGGTATCACAGGCTTCTAGTGATGATGACAACGACACGCCCAATGTGAGCGAACTGAGCTGGCAAACTCATCCCAATCGCATTTTCTATTTAATAGCAAAAAAACGAAGAGCTCTTCTCCAACTGGCCATCAAGGGCACTGGGGGCCAGCAGCGTACCGTGGAACAGTTGTTGTCCCGACTATTGGACGAGCAACGACAGGCTGCAACTGAGGCACGTATTAGCGTTTGGCTAGATGAGACACATCTCCTATTTGGAGACGATCAATTGCCCACCACATCGGCTGAGGCGGCTGCACGAGAGCAGAGACGGCGCGAGTGTATGCAGACTCGTAGTCCTCGTAAACCTCCAGAGTTTAGAATGAGTAAGTTTTTTATTTTGTTGTATTTTATTTCCAACAAAGCTCAATGAGCCAGACAAGAATAGCCAAAAGGCAACCAATACCAAGGGCATAAAAAGCTAATTGGACATCGTTTAGGGTTAATATTTTCCATCTTCCCACCCCTAATTCGGCTAAATATTCGGGAAACTTTTGTATGCTCCATCTGGCACGCTCTTTCATCTCCCTTGTCCATAGATCCATCAGTCCGGCCCCGACAATACGAAGAACTGCCATATTTATGCCATCCAGATAAGGCGATGGCCTCGGCATAACATACGCAATATGATAGTTCTTTGGACATTCGGGTATCTTATGAACCTTATTGGTCATCACATACCGTATATCAGTCAATTCCAGACTAGCAGAGCGTGTGACTCCCGCAAATTTGCCATATTTCGATATCATACTAATTAAACGATCTTCACCCTCGGCCACCAGCATCATTCTAGCATCGAGACGTCTATACACAGCCGAGTCGTGGCCATAGAAGAGATCATCTTTGAAAGCCGGATGTTTAATATATATCGGCAAATGGGCGGCGTCAAGTTCAGCTAGTGTATTGGTGTCTCTATAGTACAATGGACGTATATAGACCGTGGCCAAACTGGACTCAAGCAGAGCCCCAAAAATCACGCTGACCAAACACACGGATACCAGAAACATGCGTTCCGAATTAAAAGGGGGAAATCGTCCCACATTAACCCTCACCCAGACTACCCAAGTGTCGATAAAGATGCGCATGGCAATGGAGTAAAAACTAGAAGATTTCACATTTGAGCCATCTTCAATACGTTCGATATGCAGACCAAGATTCAATCCTCTGAATCCGAGCCAAATAAAGGCACTTATCAAGCCCACCAATAGGAAACACAACCACACATCCTCGTGGACAGCAAATAATGGTAGAATGGACTGTGGAATCCGTTTGGCCTTCTGTACATATAAACAGAGATTATCCATGTAGACGGCGGGACTGAACTGAATCTGTGTGCTGAGATAATCCTTGATAAAGAACCCCGAAAAGATGACATCAACTTCATGACGATGAGCACGTCCAACACCGCCGCTATAGGACCCATTGGGATTACGTCCACTGAGGAATAGCCAAATTATAAATTGAAATTCTCTACAGTCGATTGAAATTGAATCTTACCCAAAGAACTCATTATCTGGCCAAAGAAAATTCTGAGTGAAATTCATGTATTTGGCCACTGCATCGGATAATTTAGCATCGGCTCCTGTGACACGAAGCACTCTTTCGGTTGCTTCATTGCCATCGACTTTCGAATAAACCGAATTAAAGGTGTAGACACGCAGTGGATATCCATACAAGTTACCATAAATACGTTTATAGGTCGAAGGATTATCAACAAGTTCTAGAATCGCTTTGAAGGGATTATAAAGTACTATACGATCTGCATCCAGTTGAATATAATAGATGCGACTGTGTCCATGATATAGCCAAACATCTGCCATAAATTGTAACAATTCGTGAACATCCATTGGACTATTGTCAATGGCCAAGATATAAAAACCATCGCGATTAATTAAATATGGCAAGTAACTGGACATATCCTTGACATTATCAAAAAGCATAAAATGATGCCGAAAGGAATCGCTTTCCAGTGACATCGTTCTGGACCAACTGATGCTCAACGTACAGTTCCATTGATTTAATATTAATTGCACCAAATTGTGGTCGGCATCTTTTGGTTTCAACAAATGAACCTCCAATCCACCTTCCAATTGACTTAATATCGACATCAAGACATTGTGATGATATGCTCCGGTTGTATTATTTCCGTGACCATTTGCCAATCCCACTAGGGTCAACATAATTAGCTGTAGAGTCGTTGCCATTGTTAATATAACTGACTTTTAGGGAGAACTTGAACTGAGATTGACCTGGCCAAACAATGGAACAAAAGTCGACGAGTTGACACCTTATTGGCCATTTGTTTATCCAGTGTCAATTCGTCTGACATGTGACACGACCCCACCTACAATTATTGTCATTGTGTGTTGGTGGGGTTTGGTATTTAATATTTACTTTAGTTGGTACGACTATGACTTGCAATGCCTCTAATCCCCGTCAAAATGTTCTTTCTATATCTTTTTATTTTTAGTTGGTTCGCTGCAGGCCAGCTTTGAGCAATTGGAACGAAAACGCAAATTGATGCGTCTAAGATTTGCAGCAATGAAACGGCGTCGTTGGGCACGTCGTATGCGTTTGACGAGTGATCAAGGTAATGATAGTGCTGTTTCCTACGACACAGAATGGTTGGATGATGACAATGATGATGTTGCTAGCAATGCTACTGACAACACAAACACCAACACCAACACCAACACCAACGATAATGCTAATAATACCAACAATAATACTAATGCCAATACCAATTCCAATATCAATGTCAATGTCAATAATGATGATGATTCTTCATCATCAAGCACATCCATGACCTCAATGGAAGCTCAACTCTCACAGGCACCTAGCACATCGGATTCATTTCAATTTGAGGCCAATAACAACAATAGCCAAATGACTCCCCATAACAACCATAATAATAATAATAATCATAAAATAATTATTAATGGATTGCCAGCGGAGGTATATCATGCTGAATCCTCAACATCTGCCACATCTACAGCATCCTCCAGCTAAGCTAACTGAGTAGAGAAACGTCACTCCCCCCCATCCTTCCCCTTCTTATAATATAAACATTAATGTGAAGAAATTCAAATCATAATTATATGTATATTTAATCATAGAAACACACTTCCCCAAAAAGAAATAACAAAAAAACAAAAAGGATCTTCTCTCTTGGCCCTCACGAGAATTTGCAGGAAAGATTACAGAGTTGAATGTTATTTGTGATTAAAATGGTAATAATACTATATACATACATATATACACCAATATGTGTATGGGGTTTAACTTTTAAGTGACCAAAAATCAGAAAAGAAAGAAGAAAAAAATCAACTATATATGTTAGAGAATATAATATATCCCCCTCCCCCCTTCCCCACATCAACTTGTACTTATATTAAAATGAATACAATTTAAGATTCCATCAGTTATGTTGTGATTGGTGTTTATTGATTGCTATTGATAAACTGCGCAAACTGCTGTGTGTGTGTGTGTGTGTATAAACTCTACAATAATTTATAAATCTATAATATAATAATATATATATATATAATACGATATCTTGAGAAAAATCCAACATGCATCCAATCATCATTGCATTGAAAATGTGCGTAAACTACAACATTCCAAGAGACTTAACACAAAGAAAAACCTAAACGGAAAGAATAGAAACATTATCCTATAACTAATTATAAACTGTGAGTTGGTTGAAATCTTAATTCTTAAATGTTTCTCTTAACTTAGAAATATTAGTCTGAAGCTATGTAGTATGTATACGAAGAATAAGCTAAATAATTTACACGATCGCCGATCGATGATCGTGATCGATAAAGGGGGTGGCGGGGAAGGATCATAATTAGTCTCTGATTCATTTTTCAACAAACTAATTTTGGATTCATTTTACTGGGCTTAAACGGTAAGTGCATATCCCTGCACCGATCCATAACGAATCGTTCCAATTGACAGCCGGCACTATAAGCGGACATTCCATACATTAGAAAATTGATTAATCTAAATGGATTTTAGTAGTTAATACTCACTCGTATATCTCGTTGCCTTCCACATTATAGAGATCACAATTGTGAAAGACCAATTGGACATCGTTAAGCAACTCCTCGTTTAATTGATAGGCACCCATATTTAGCTTGGATTTGACTTTGGCCAAGTCCATGGGAGTTTTAACTATTTGATGATAATCAGGCACCTCCGATGTCAACACTGGCCGTAAAAATGGCCATGCGGACTTATGTTTCATTGTCTGCTCTAGTAGATCGTATAATGCAGCACTATTAAGTGGTAAATTATCATTAGTTCGTCGCCCACTACGACGATTATTATTATTATTATTATTTTTGTTGCTTGTATCATTATTATTGTTGTTGCTGTGGCGTCCAGATTTATCCAGAGAAATGCGCACCGAGTTACGTGAAGATCGGGAACGTTTTGGTTGTGGTTCATCGTCATCATCATCCCCGCCATCATCATTAGCTGAAAGACAACGAAATTATTATCAAATTATTATTTCTTCTGCCAACATCTCCTCCATCGATCTCTCTACTACTACTCACAGGGACTCTGGCGCCGTCGTGAACGTTGCGGTGGCTCTGTTGTTTTGCATTTCTTGCAAACAAAATCGGTACGTGGTGGACGTTTCAATTGAGCACACTCCAGGTGATAATGAAGACTGCATCGTGTACATCGAATCTCGCTGCCATCATAGAAGCACACCTGACAGACTGTATCATCCTCGCTGTATGATGGAAGGGGAATTGGAGGATTAGGAATTGTTCGATTATTACGGTATTTCAACTTACGCTTCCTCGTCGGCCTCCTCTGCATCCACATCCTGCTCCTCTTGTTCCTCATCTTCATCGCCAACCTCGCTTGTACCAGCTTCACTAGGTTCATCATCATCGTTAATAGCTTCTTCAATTTCTTTGGATTTTAAACGCCTGTTGCTGCGACGTTCGCTGACCCGTCGGGATGAACGACCATTCATTTTTTTCGATGAGCTCTCATCGCTTTGATTTTCATCGGCCTCTTCCTCCTGCTCCTCCTCTTCTTCATCATCATCATTCTCCTCCCCCTCCCCCTCCTCCTCGTCGTCTTCATCCTCCTCTTCTTCATCTTCCTCCTGATCATCATCCACCTCCTCCTCCACAATAAATTTACGTTTATTTTGTGCACTGCGACTCTTCTGCTCCTTCTGAATGTTCTTTAATCCCAACTGCTTGACACAGGCATGGCAGTACCAATTGCCAGTTGGGACAGATCTCAATTTGGGTTTCATGCAGAACATATGAGTGCCACCATTGCACTCATCACAGAGCAGCATCTTTTCAGGGTCGGTGCCTCGTCGGCATACCTTGCACAAGGATTTGTTGGTGGAACGCTTCCAATGGATGCAGTCATGCAGCAAGTTCAAATGCAAAAACACCTGGGCATAGCTGGTGCTTTCCATTAGCGATACCTCCCATTGCTGTACTCTGGCCTCGCAGGCTAACTTTTGAGCATCCAGTTTGGCATCACGTTTGGAAACACCGTAAGGTTCTTTAAGGAATCGCCTCTGGATGGCCTGCTCCACTTGTAGCAAAGCACTAGCCATATTACGAACCTGGGCCGGCATAGATTCCGATTTAATAATTGGAACACCGTCATCATCGCTATCCTCCGATTCCATTTCTGAAGTGGATCCCAGATCATGACCTGGATCCCGGTAGGGTTTCTTCCCATATGTACCAAGATAAACAGCTTCCTTCTCATTGTCCTCGTGGTCATCTAGGAAATCTTCATGCGATTCATTATCGGAACCGGCTGCATTAGCTGCCGTCTCGATACCATCTTCCTGTTTTCCCCTGGGACCCCAAACCAATTTGCATTGGGGATCATACTTTCCTTGAAGTAAGTCCGTCCTCCATTTTTCCATATCCTTGACCTTTAGCTGTCCCAGATCGCCTGTATAGATATCTGTTTCAAATTGCAATATCCGGTCCACCAAATGCAATTGCATCACCTCATTAAGATCGGTGCCCTCGCTTAGACCAAAGTTGGCTTCGCCATATTTCCGATTAGTCTCCGTATACATTGCGCCGATAAAGTTATTACGCTTCTTCTCCGTATCCAAAGATAGCGATTCTACAGGACATGAACTGGCATGTTCTGTGATAAGGACGCGCAGGCTGGTAAGCTCTTCAAGCAGTTGGGATTCGCGCAAACCCAAGGGATTTAGGGACTTGATTAGCTCATCGATCTCCTCGGGCTTATAGATGAAAGACCAACGCTGACGCTGACCATCCCCTTTGTTATGGACAGCACAATTCCTGCTATCACCGCTGCACATTAGCAATTGATGTTGCGTGGGTGCCTCTTGTACTGTTACGGCATCGACATCCATGGGCTCAGCATGACCATTGAGATGATGCTCCTGATTTTCCTTATTCTCCAGCGATTGCTTTGTCATACCTTTACGTGTCTTTTTCTCTTCGTCGCCATACAGTTTTAATAAATAAAATCGCAGATCCTTGCGATTCTTGGGCAATTGGGACTGATTGCGTATTTCAGCTTGAGGCTTATTCAGTGGTGGTTCCTCCAGGCAGACATCCCTACTATCCATCGGATGTTCAATAAATATACCCGGCATAGATTCCAACACATAGTAATTGCGATAACAGCGATCCATGCCCAGGTGAACCAGGAAATTGAAAAGCTGTGTGTGCAGATGAAGAACTTGTTGATCGTGCTTTCGCTGCTGGATATCGGATTGGGCATGTAGCTCTGCAATGCTCTTATTTAATTTATCGCCAAGCGCTTGTTTTTTGGCAGCATCATTTTTCAGTTCATCGGAAAGGCATTGTTGATGATGCTCATTGGTCAATCGGCGTTTAATTGATTCCAAAGTGGCCAATCTTCGATTTTCAGTTTGAATAAGAATACGCAATTCCATTTTAGCCTTGGCCATTTGCTCCATTCTCTCCTCAATTACATTTATGGTAGCCGAATAGGTAAGAATTTGAGCCATTAGACATCGTATGACACGCATTATGTCACGGAATCCTAACTGGTAAATGGGATAATTCTTTAGAGCGCGTAGAATATGAGAGTGCTCAATGCGTAGATCTAGTCCTGGATCTTCCCTTGAGGAATAGCCATTGCGATACATAATACGCCATTTTTCAGATTTATCATCTACCAAAGCTCCACTGCTTAATAGATGCAAGCGTAGAACCTCGCTTAGCGTTAAGGCATCCAATGGCAGATCATGAATCTTAAAGGAGAAATGACGCTTGGAATAATAATGGCTTCGTGTGGCATTGCTCATGCTGATTTGTGGCTCTTGGGTAGCTACAACACGTCCAAGCCTATACTGGACGACACACTCTTCATCTTCCTCCTTTTGGAGATCAAAAACCGTGCCCAACAGTATCAGTAAAATGTCTGAAAGGGGACCAGCCACCTCGCGAGCACTTAAAGCTCGGGACATCTCATAAAAGTTAAGATTCTGTCGGAACACTTCGATACCGGAAAGCAGTCCGCAATAAGTGTGCATAAATTCGCGCATCATGAAGGCATCGCCAATTAGCTTTTGTTGAAGGAATGTTACAATCGGTTTATACGTCGGCATTAAGCGCTGATCACTGCGTTCCAGGTCATCTGTTTTCTGCAACAGATAGTTACACTCGGCCTCAACACGTTCCGCCAATTGTGCTTTCTTTTCAGCCTTCTGGCGAACTACTTCGGCTAACCAGGCCTCCTTTTCAAGTCGCAAGCGTTCCATATTCTCGGCCAGCGATTTGGCCTCTTTAGCCTTTGCCTTGCTGGTTGCCTCCTCACCCTTGACAATGTATTTATTGAGTGTCGATTGTTTTTTGCTGCTTGTATCGTTGGCATCGGGTCGCTTACTTTTCGCCGGTGAGTAGCGCGGCATTTTCCCAATGAAAATGCTGTTAAAATTAATGCCCTTATCCGTTACATATTGCTTAAATGATTCTGATTTCGGTCG
Source organism: Drosophila sturtevanti (assembly GCA_018150375.1). Classification (NCBI taxonomy): domain Eukaryota; kingdom Metazoa; phylum Arthropoda; class Insecta; order Diptera; family Drosophilidae; genus Drosophila; species Drosophila sturtevanti. The sequence goes on along the minus strand of JAECWJ010000527.1, from coordinate 3,606,218 downwards.
TAGAATACCATCCACGCGACTGACATTGTTCTTGATGAACATACCAAGATTCTCAAGATTGAAATCCGTCCTCTGGCGACGTATTTGATCAAAGGGCACCGTAATTTCTGTGCTGGCATCACCATCGACCACACGCAGGCGGTAATCTAGCTTGTCGGTATCCTCGTAAATTCCATTAGCCGGTTCGTTTAATTTTTTATCCGGTTTTATACCAACAACAACATACATATTCTTTTTGTGTCCCAGCACAGTGACCTCCTCATTAAAAAAGTAACGTTTGCGTAAAAATTTGGCTACAATCAAATTAAGTGTCTTCACTGCCGATTGACGGGCATGCTCAATCACAAGAAGCACGGGAGCGCGGAGGCTATGTTTGAATTGTTCCATCTTTTTTCGGGCAACGCGTTCGCTCTTCAAAGCCTCCTCGTATGTAAGATTGTCTCGTCCAGTAGCTTCGCATTGCCACACTGTTGAATTGATAACCATGACGTGTCGAAAATAATCTCTGTATAAAAATAATTCAAATTATCGTTATAAAATATATATCACATGTAAAATATGCACTAAGAGTATTATTCTATTGACTTCTATATATGTATATAAAATATTCTCTTGATTTTTAAATTCAAATTTAAAATAAGTGCGCGCGCGCGCCTACTCTAATGCAACCCTGAACTACAGCTGAAGTGGCGCACAGTGGTTAACTAGTAATATAACATGGCACAATATAATATGTTGTATTAATGGTTAATCCCAATTTAGTTATAACTTTTTCCTGTTGGTATATACATATATATTCGATTTTTATCATATCACCTTTCAAAACAATAAACTCAAAGTTCTTTTAGTTTTTGTGTGGCTTGAGATCACTGTACAGCGGCAGCTGTGAATTTAGTTCGCGCGCTTTCCGCTTGCCCCACAACAAAAACAACATATACATACATACACACACACACACACACTTAGAGATATATTGTGGGGTTGAATTGCTTGGAAAGCATGCTTTTACAGCGTCGCTTTTGTTGTATACTTTAGCGCAGTGTCTGCTTTGTGTCATGGTTTGTTCCATAGTGTGGGGGTGTTGGGGGGAGGGTTAAAAGGCAGGTGACGACAAGCCTTACAGTTGGAGTTAATCGAAAAACTGTTACTCGAGGATTCAACTTACTCATAGTCCCGGAAGATACGTTTCGTTATGTAGCAACAGAAGACCAGATCATTGTCGTGGAATGTAATATTCTTGCCATCGTTTATATCAAAACCTTCTCGCTTGCAATTCGGCATATTCTTTTGGTTTTATTTACTAAACTCTGTTGGTTTATAAAGAAATTACTATAGATTGGACTATAGATTGCATATGTGTGCGCCACAGATTGGCTCTGTAACTGTGTCAAAGCCAGACGCTGTCAGTGTCAAAGACTCGCAATCACAAAAGGCGCCCAAAAACTGTTTTTTTTTCGCAAGTCTTCCGAATGTAAACTTTTGTTCTTAAGTTTTGCGCGCTGTCAGCCAACGCGCATTTGATTTGAATAGGTAATAAACAACCAGTGCAATCTTTCCGCAAAGTTTTTAAGCGATTCCGCTTAATAACACACTTTAAATTCACTTATTTTTTAACGCACAAAACTATTTTCACGCGCCTTGCAAATTGGCCAATGCTACTTAGAGATGAGAGATGCATGGTAGCGCAACGATAGTAATTATAATATCGGCGGTATTTGTGATATCGAACTGTTAAATTTAACAGCGGCCGGTACTCGGTTCCACCGATAGTGGTGGTTAGTTTTTTGAAGCCGTCGATATTGTAGAGATGGTATTATTCATAAACAGTAACGTATTGTTAAATTAATGATGAACAAATTTATACAAATTTATAGAAAATAAACTATTGGTAAATATATACGAAATAACAAATGCTTTATGACCCAGCGATTATTGTTTAAAAACAAGATACATAGCAGAAATTATTTGCCAAGCCATTGGAACTTCATTTTTCACCATTAGAGATTCTTCTGCCAATTTTAAGTTTAGATAATAGTTTAGAATATAGACAGATAAAGCAAAAAACTAGCTACATTTTGATTTATTAAAAGTGACAGAAATGCACACACACTACTATTTACAAATCAGTACTGTTATAAAATTGCTTGAGTATAATGCCAGAGCTTCAAGCTGTGCTTGCCATTCTTGTAGCTGTACTTGCAAATTTTCAAAAAACACTGACACTTGGTTTGTATTCAAATATTTAAATGAAAACCACATTTCTTGAACCCAGGGCTTAGAATATCGGTGATGTAGCCGAGCTTAGTATGTAGGCTTTAGTTTTATATCGGACTATCGATATTACAATACTACTATCGATGTAACGATGTAGTTCTCCATCTCTAATAAGAAGAAGAAAGAACAACCAAAAAAAGAGGAAAAAGAGTTTGCGGAAAAGGAAAAGTGCATTGGATATAAAAATAATTAATTAATTAATAGCAATGTGTGTTAAAGAAATTGCCAACCAAGCAAAACGCTGCTGTTGCGTATGACAACAACGGTGAGGATGCAGAATTAAAACGGGAGAAGATCAGTGAGAGCAGCAAAGCATTGGCAGAAGCGAGGCATTTTTTTGTGATATTCTTTCGCTGTGGTTATGGTCGTAGGCTTGTGTGTTTGACTGTGTGTTAGTGTGTGCATGTGTGTCTCTTCTCTTTCCTCTTTCTCTTGTTCGGTCACACACACACATGCATAAAGCAGAAGACAAAAGCAACAAAAACAATATGGTTTTTTTTTTTGTTAATTTGTGTGGCCAAAAACTGTACTCCGTTGCATATGCATATTAATAATGGTGAATTATCTGATTGTCTCGTTTCTTTGCTCGCCCCTTTCCAGTTGCATTTGGAAACAGTGTGCGTGTTTTTGACGGAAATCTATCATAGGCCAGTAATCACGATCTCTTGTGTGGAAGAAAAAATAAAAACGCGCCAACTACAAACTCACGGATCACGCGGCCCCCTTCAATCACACACACACACACACTACACTGCCTCCATCCTTTACACGCCGACGACTTTTTCCATCACATAAATGATCATGGTGCGCCGACGAGCACGCCCAGCCAAAGGGGCCGTGGCGTTATCCACTAACCAGGTTGAAACGGCGGATGCGACGGCCACGCTGCCTTTGAATGCTGCTGAGGCTGTGGCTGGCGCCAATTTGTTGGACGATCAATACTTTGCCAGTCCAAAGCGAAAAGACTGCCGACTTATGAAAGCTAATGAAAATCTCAAGACAGCAATAGCAACAACAAAGGAAACAAATTCCGAGGAGCCCCCAACAGAACGTAATATTGGTAAGTAATTTTAGTTAAGTGGCAATAAGATTTATTTATTTTTTCACAATTTTATTCGATTGATATGAAGAGGGTAATAAATCGGGTCAAGTTATATAGTGAAGCTGTACTTAATAAGCGGTAGCTATTCAATATAGAATTTTGAGGTTATCTTCACCTTGGTTTTTGCTTTTTGTAATCATTGCAGAAGTGCCTCCCAATATTTTCTTGCAAGAACCCGTGTTGACACTGGACATTGATCGCAGCCCCACCAAAGCCTCTAGCATTAAGATTAACAAGAGTTTTGAGCTGGCCAATATTGTCTTCTCGTCGCCGCCTTCTGTATTGAATGCCTGTATGCTCAATGGGCGTTTCAATCAGATTGTTAGCCTCAATGGGCATCAGGATCATGGGCCAAGTGTGGAGCCGGAGGTAATTCCTCCCCAGCCGCCAATAAATGGTTTCGATGGTTTTGTGGATCTGCATGATAGCAGTTCCTGTGACAGCGGTGTTGCCTGTAGCTTGGGCACACCAGCAGCCCCCGGAGCTGGACGGCAACGTAAGCCGGCCACACCTCATCGTATCGTTTGGCCCTCCCCTATTAAGACTTTGCCACGTGAAGTGGCTGGCAGTGGCGGTATATCTCGAAAAGCCCCTGCCCCCATTAAGGCTGAGGGCGATCCTTTGTCGCCCAGAAAATCGCCTCGCAAACTGCCCACCACAACGGCAGCGGTGGCCGCCTGCAAGTCGCGACGAAGACTGAATCAGTCAAAGCCACAAGCGCCTTACAACCAGCCGCCCCCACAGCCAAGTAGCCAGACTAGCGAAGATTTGATCGTTGTCCTGGATGACGATGATGAAGATCTGGATGGTGACGTTGATGAGGACGATGTGAGAAGTTTGCTGAAAGCCGCCGAGCAGCGGGAGAATCTGAACAAAGCACCGACAGTTAACAATAATAATCATATAAAAGCAATGCTCAAGCCTGTGCCACCAAAACCCAAACCCTCCAAGGGATCCAAGACCAAAATGGCAAACAAATCACAGCCACTGCCTATTCCATTGGCTGCCACTAATGGAAATCGCGAAATGACTGATTTCTTTCCTGTGCGTCGCAGTGTGCGCAAAACGAAGACGGCCGTAAAAGAGGAATGGATGCGTAATCTGGAGCAGGCTGTCCTCGAAGAGCGCTGTGATGGTCTGATGGTGCGTAATTTTACGGGGAAAGGTCGCGGTGTCGTCGCCGATCGTCGTTTTATGCGCAACGAATTCGTTGTGGAATATGTTGGAGATCTCATATCCATTAGTGAGGCCAGCGAACGTGAACGACGCTATGCCCTCGACGAGAATGCCGGCTGTTATATGTACTACTTCAAGCACAAAACCCAGCAGTATTGCATTGATGCAACCGTCGATACTGGCAAACTGGGACGACTCATTAATCACTCGCGTAATGGTAATCTTATGACCAAAGTTGTCGTGATCAAACAGCGACCACATCTAGTGCTCTTGGCCAAGGATGACATAGAGCCTGGCACCGAACTAACCTATGATTATGGCGATCGTTCCAAGGAGTCGCTGTTGCATCATCCTTGGCTGGCTTTTTGAGGTCCAGCAATATGAAAGACAAGCTGTTTAAAGCTGGTTTTCTTTCCTTTTTTTTTTTTTAATTGAAAAGTATGAAAAACTGTTAGTGCAAAGTATCACACACACCCACACACACACAAACATAAATACCAAGACATACAACATACACCACTTGGATAAAAGGAGATAAAAAACACCTGTTGACCATTTTAGATGAAATTGAAAGCGATATGAAAGTTAAAAGGTTGCTAGTTGCACTGCTTGCCTATCTTCGATTGAATAGTGTGTTTTGGCCCGTTGTTAACTTTGCATTCAATATTCTAAATATTGTAGAACATCTCTCTGATTATACATTGATATATACATAGATCAACGATATGTGGTATAGACACGAGATAAAATTATTGAAATGATTTGTAAACGATATCAAGCAAGCAGTGCAGATGATAGTGACAGATAGTGCAGACATTCATTCACATTTATAAAGATCGTAAACTATTTATATATACATTATATATAGAATATATTTAATATTAGTTACATGTGTAATTTGCTAATTATTATAAACTATATACTGCCATACCCATCCCATGCACATAGAGCGCCCGTGCGCCATTCCCCTTTCCCTATGTTCCCTGAATACTGAATTATACATTGACGAGGCTTCTTGTTGTGCGATCTCCTGGAGAGTAGCTGGCACACACAGACACAAACATACTATCATCTAGTGCTTTTTAAATAATCTCTCTAAGGGAAAGCTTGATAATATATTTATTCATGAAAAGAAAAGAAAAACCATCTAATTCAGAATCCCATTAAAGTTCACATCAATTTAGGCACCTTTTATTTATACACGCCCGCACCTGCACACACACACGCACGCACACGCAGCCTAGCAGGTTTCAATAATAACATACTCACACCTTAGAACAGAATTACTATATGATATATCCATTAAACTATAAATATATATACATATACACTCTTTTTTCGCTATGAGCTCTGCTCTGCTTCCTGATGCAAGCCATATGCCGTTCCCGTCCCCTCACGCTTTGTTGCAAGCGTGAGTATATATATGTGTGTGTGTGTGTGCTTGTGTAAACCAACAAAAAGTTCAAATTATGTAAAATTGTATTTTCAACAGGGCTGCAAAAAGAAAGCACTGCTTTATAATTTGTTCTCGGCTTAGCCTTGTGCCGTCTGCTTTCGACTTGAATCCGAGCAAGCAGTGCATTTGCAGTCATGCTTGTAACGAAGAAGTAACTCCAATATGATAAAGATTTTTGTGTAATTCATGATAGTTTTTTTCTGTTCAACTATATCTCTTTTTTTTTTTTTATTAATTTTATTTGTTTAATTTTACAATACATACATTATTAATTATACAATAATATTCTCTAATATATAGTTAATTGTTTTATTTAAATCAAGCAACAACCATTTTCATATACATATATATATATATAAAGGCATATAAAAATGGTCTTCTCGCCTTTTGTAGCAAAACGGAAACGAAACGAGAAACTATATTGTTAATGCATCATATATATCAATACATATGTAATTTATATTTAAGTCTACATCTACTGCGACAAAAAAAGAAAAACAAATAAGAAACACCAACATTTAGTTTTTAGTTTATACTTGTAAATGTTTTAATTTCACTCACAAGAAAACATTAAACGTATCCAACAGATATCCGCGACAAACAGACACAAAAGTTAAACATAAAAAAATATACAAATAAATAAAAGCAAACACAATTAACACAAAACAAAGCAACATTTAAGAAATGTGGAACGGACTTTAATTTCTGGAGATCATGCCATAAGTCAAGGGCTGACAAAATAACACCTAAATCGTTAAAGGTCAACTTTAGCTAGTTTGTAACTAAATCTAGTTGAGGTTAACAAAGATATATCTGTGTATTTTTTGCAGCCCTGCTTAAAGACTAAACACACACACACACACGTACACGCACGCGCACACTTGGGAATGATGTACGAAGTTTTCTAGTTACATAGTACATCTACATCTAATTAATATCTAACCAAATCTTTAATATACAATATAATTTTCGACTTTCTTTTGTTTTTTTTGTTAAGTACACAATATAGAAAAGTTCGCATCAGGCGGGTTAAGTTTTCTCTGTATGTTAATATGGTTTTTCCTCGAATCTGGAGTATTCTTAATAGGCATTACACTTAAAACACAAAAATGGGAAAGGGAATGGTTTTATAACTTTTAGATAATCTTATCAGAATCGGCTGTGCCATAGTTTCTATACCCCTTGAATTAATTGTTTTAACCGATAAGATCCTATATAAGAGCCTGGATTATAGTTTTTTAATTTGTCAAAGTATCTAAAACACAACTAATTTTGTTTAACTAAAAGCGTTTATTCTTGACCGATCAGTAGTACTATAGTGTGTAATAGAGTGTTCCCCCTATAAGTTCAGATCGAAGACTTTTAAACGAAGGTTCTAACTTTGCATTGTATTTAAATACGCCTATGCTAATGATAGATAATGAAAGATATATTACTTTAATATACATATGTGTAGCTGCAATGTTATGTTTCATACATCGAGTATCTAAATATGGTGTCTTAACAAATGACCAACTGAATTTAGAGCGCTCCTTTCTTTTGTGAAAGTGAAAGTGTCAATGGATTTTATACAATATAGTCATTCGATTTCTTTTGTTTCGAAACTGAAGATTTTAGTTTTAACATTGACTCTAGACACGTTTTAACACTAGGTTAACCGATCCAAACCAAAATCTTTTCAATTTACATTTTCGAGTAGTCAATCATTTTAGGAAAAGTAGTACATAGCATTATTCTGTTTGTTTATTTTAGCGAAAGTCTCTAATAGACACAATGCTTCTCGCACGTTTTTTAATTTAGTTTTAACTTATTTTCTTTTTTTTTGTTTTACTAAAATCACTAAACTAGAATTTGTTTCATTGCAAATAAGAATGAATACCAATTGGGAAAATTTTGAATGAAAATATTGCACAATACCGATTTTTTTCCCTCCTCTTCGATCTAACAGCTATCAAGAATAACGTACAAATGCATACATACACACACACACACACATACACACTACACTACACTACACAGTACACGCACAACAACAACAACACGATAACAACATCAACAACAATATTATTAACCAGGCTTCCTTTTTTTTTTCTTTTTTCTTTTTGCTTATAAGTTTCCTCTCACAATCCTTAATCATGTAGTTAAATATCAAGACGGATTCATAATACTGAGTGTGACTCGAGTGTCGTCTATGTTAAGACGTTCGCCTCTCCAGCTAATGGTAGCCCTGGCGTTGATTTCAATGCCTGTTGGTGCTGGTGCTGCTGATGCTGCTGTTGCGACTGCATTTGATTGTGATGATGATTATGATGATGACGATATTGATGGGTTCGTCGCAGCATGTGTCATTTTTTTGCACTAAAACTGGGCTTGGGTAGCGCACTCATGAAGGCTCCGGCATTCGTGGGCAAAGCTGGGGCCACAAAACTCAGATCGGGTATAAGAGAGATGCGGGGGGCTACTTTGGCATTGCCAATTTGAAATTGTTGTCGCTGATGTTGCTGCTGATAGGTTGGTATCGTTGGATGGGCTGATTGGCTTGAGGGTGCCGTGGAGAAGTCATGCATGATATGAATCTGTTGTGGCGTGGCTGGCACATTGTTGTTGGCATTGTAATTGATGTTGCTATTGTTGTTGCGATTTCTGTTGCTGTTGCGCACTAGATTGCTGTGTGAGTGCAACTGTTGCTGATAGAGACTGAGCGGATTATTGTAAAAATTGGCACTCTGCCAGGCACCGGAATTGAATTGAGGAGGCGGCGGAACTGATGCAACCGGGGCAGGAGGACCAGGCAAGGGTGTGCTGCTAACAAAGTCCGACCAGTCATCATCTTTAGCAACCTGGACAGCAGCTGGCGGAGATTTCTTTAAGCTATTTACATTATTATTATTATTGTTATTATTATTGCTGGGTGACTGTTGCTCGTTCACTGGCGCGGACACAAAATCCGACCATTCATCATCCTCTGGTTGTTGCGCTTGCGACGGTTTCTTAGCCACTGTGGCACTTATTGTGGGCGGCTTCGCCTGAGACGAGAAAAGCTCTTCAATGCGAGCCATTTCATCGGCATTTATGTTGGACAAAGCATTTTCACCCCATTGTATAGCCGTCTTAGCCAAAGGAATCGCCTGTGGCAATAATATGGCTGGGCTGAGTATCATTTGTTCGCCAAATGTGGGTGTACCATTGCGTGAAGGACCAGTGGCAACAGCAGCACCTTGGGTTGCCTTAGCAGCCGGCATAGATTGGAATTCACTAAAATCGTCATTGTCGCCCTCTTCTTGCACAACCGGCGGTATATCTTTTTGATCTACTCCAGCAGGAGGCAGCTCAAAATTGATTCCAGCATTTAGCTTGTTTGGCGAGTCCAGGCCAAATGGTGGCTTATACTCGACATCACGATATTCCTTCTTCACAACCGTCTCATCAATTATAATGCCAGCTGATGCAATCTCAAAATCGAAATCAATGGGCGCCAATGTTGTTGTCTTGGCCACCGCTGTGTCCGATTTCGATGGTGTATAAATGTGAGTCTCTTTCAGGGGAAGCGCATAGCTGGTACTGTTGTTGCTGGTGTTAGCAACAGGAATAGTGGAACTTCCAATCTCAATATCCTCCTGCTTTGTTAGCGATGGCGGTGGTGGCGATGGCGTCGCTGCTCTCAATGTAAACTGCTTCGACTGCTGATGCAACTGTTGACTGCCAATGAGGTCGTTGGCAAAGCCGTTTGTTGATAGAGCAGTCGATAGCGGCGCTGTTGTTGCTGGAGCAGCATATGCTGATGTTCCTGCTGTGGCGTCAGTGGGGTTGCTACTGGTGACGTCATCACTTTGCAACTGGCTGCTGTTATCTTTGGTGGTGCTTGATGTTGATTTTTCCCCATGAGCCGGGCCAGACCGCGTTTCAATTTGGCTCGCTTGTGTTGCTGCTGATGCAGCGGTGGTGGTTGGTTCCAATCCTGTGAAAATTGAACGGGGCGAAGGAAGAAAACATTTAGATAAGTAAACTGTGATCAAAATGGATCATACAGATATATATATATAAGGGGGAAAGAAAACATTCACGGCATTCCAAAGCGATTCTAACAAAATGTTCGAATTCGGAATTTTTATATACATATAAATATAAATGTATATACATATTATTAGAATTATATTTAATAGTGAAAAATAAATAATTTAATTTTATCAATAGCGATAGCTCGATATCCTTGTTTATCTGGGAAGTCCTTTTGTGGAAGAACCTGCGTTCTTTTAAACTTCGAGATCAGGAGTCGTTAAAATACATTGAAAGCAATTGATTATTTATTGTTTTATTAACTTATCTATTATGATTGAAAATTTAATTGTCATCCCCAGAATAAAATTTTCTTTTATACAGTTCCTTCCTTTCCAACATTTTCCATTTTCTCAACATTTAAATTTCATCAAATAGTTTTTTCTTCCATATTGTTTGAATCGCATTTTGGAAATGTCCCTTTTGGATATTTTTTAAAAGTTGTTCATGAAATCAAGATAGACTTGCAAATAACTACAGAGAGTGCTTAAAACTTAGTTCAATTGTTTGGTTAGTTAATTAGTTTTTTCTTAGAGTGCCAAAAAGAAACGAAACCAAAACAAAATAACGAAAGAATGCCAAATATAGTTTTATTGGGGAATTTGGAAATAGATAGTGAGATAGAGAGATTGAGAAATAGATAGAGAGATTGTGAGAATTGGGATTCGAAGAAGATATTGAAATTTGTTAAATTGATGGAAAACGGATAAGCATAAATCAAACGATATGTATATATAGTACAACTACAACACACACGCTAAAGGAGCCAACGGAACTTACTAAGGTCCATCAAGAGCAAGGCGTCGTGAGCAGTGAGATTTGTGTTAGTTTGTCGATTTTGATTTGGAGTTGGAGTTGGAGTTATTGTTGTATTTAGATGATTGTTGGTGACAAAATGTGTGAGAGATTTGTGCATATCATAGGCATAGGCATTGTCATTGGCATTGGCATTGGCATTGGTATTGGCATTGCATTGATTGTCATTGTTTGAATTGGAGATCGATTGGAGATCCATCATAAGAAGATTAATATCCAAGTGGGAGTCGGCAGCATGGTGGTTATTTTGGTTGTGACGATGATTGTTGTTGTTATTATTGTTAGATTGTTGGTGGTGGTTGTTATTGTTGTTTTTGTTGTTGTGGTAGTGGTGGTGGTGGTGGTGGTGGGGGTAGTTAGAGTTAACAAGATTTATTTTATCAGCATTAGCCACCATCGTTAGTTGGTCAAGTGGTTCCAATTGTAAAGTGGTCTGTACATGTTGTGATTCTAAATACAATTTATCATAAGGATAAATTTCTTTTCTTTCGTTTTTGTTTCGTTTTTCTTTTTATTTTATTTTATTTATTTTTTTTTTTGGGTGAAGGAAAAGAGATAATACATATGTGAGAGAAGGAAGGTGGTGGAAGGAAATTGAAATCAAACATAACAAAACGCAAAGGAAAAATATATAGAAATATATATAAATAGGTGAGCAGGATAAAGAGCCAATGTAAACGGCAGGCCAATCCGGTTTAGGGCAACAAAAGCTTATTTTTTTCATTATTGTTTTGATAGAGAAACAGAGAAATTGATAGAGATAGAGAGAGAGGCAGAGCGGACGAGCGGTAGGTGGAAATTTTTTTCGTGTAGCGGTTAATTTGCGGCAACTAAATGTGGAAGTATCGATATGTTCATTCATATCCACCCATTGGCAACACTCACCTTCAACTGGAGAATTATTAGTGGCAACAGTTGGAAGCAGAACCGTCGTCGTGTTCTGGGAGTTGGCGGTGCTTGTCTTTAGCGGCTTAAGGGGATCAAAGCTAAGATTCGCCGCAAAACGTGGCATCGATGAGTTCCATTTATCGCCAAAGAGCTGTAAGCAGATCATCATAAATTTGAGACTGTCAATCATTTCAGAAAAACTTACAATATTCCTTGAATCTATACCCAATGAGCGGACTAGAGAATGCCTCATTTCTGAATTGGCCCATTGATAGTTCATGGCATGGGCTTGCTCAATGGCACCAAAGCTGAGTGTTTGCGTTTTAGCCAAGGCTGGGTAATGTCCAACAGCTTGGTCCGTTGGGCATGCTGTAGATGGAAACATTGCCTCCAGCACAGGCTTAACACGTTCATTGATGCTTAGTTGTTTGGGGGCAGGCGGTGGTGGCGGAGGTACTGCTACAGCTAGTGGCGGCGGTGGTTCTGAGAATTCACCAAATTCATCGTCATCGTCACCATCATGAGCATTCACATGGTGTGTGGGACTAGCAAACTCCTGAAAATCATCAAAGCCATCTTCTTGTTGTACAGGAACTGGTTCTAATCGAGCAGGAATTGAAACTGGTGCGACGAAAGCTGGCATTGGTGCTGGTGGTGCAGCAGAAAAATCTGCAAAATCACCAAAGTCATCATCGTCATCATCATTGTTATCATTAATGACTGGAGCAAGCGGTATATTTTGATTGGGTACTGGCATTGTAACAGTTGCCTCTTCAAAATCTGCAAATGAATCATTATCTGCCATTGGCTTATCTAGATCACTTTCTTTATTCAATTCCTTGACTTCGTTCGTCGTGGGCGTTGTGCCTACTAATTCAATGGCAAAGAAATCATCAGCTCCCTCACGTATATATAGTTCTTTGGGTTTCTTTGGCGAACACTCCTCATCCGTGTCATCATCAGTTACATCTTCCAGAGTAACCTGATGTTTAAGAAGTACTGAAGCCGGATTGGGAACGTGTGTTGGTGAAGGCGGCGGCTCCACAACTGGTGATTGAGTGGAAGGTGAAACAGTGCCCGAAGCAGTACTCTCACTCGAATACAGACTGAGGCTATCTAGTTTCAAAGAGGGAACATGTTCCTCCTCTTCCCGGTCTGCCTCTTCACACTGTTGCTGTGACGACGGAGGTGGCGGCGTGGGTGGCGACATTTCCTCATGATAAACATGATAATTGAACGCTTCGACTGTTGATTTCGTATTCTCGATCAGGGCCAGATCGGGTGGCGGCACTTCTACAACTAAAGCATACAAATTAGGAATATAAAAAAATGAAATAAAAACAGACAAAACAAAGGCAAAAACAATTACCTTTTGTGTTAAGCTCAGATTCGTTTGTCTGGCTTTTGTTGTTGTTGTTGTTGTTGTTGTGCTTGCTAGTGGTGACTAAGCCAAACTCACTGGAGGAGTAGTCGTCAGCGTCATCTAAATGGATCGTCGTGTGCAATCCAGAATCGTCATCATCATCCTCACCAAAATCAATAGGTGGCGGTGTGCTGCTTAGTAGAGGTGGCACATTCACCATGTTGTCTATATCAGTATCCTAAGCCCTAATCTTTAATCAAAAGAAAAACACCTTCAGCGACGGGGGAGGGCGGATGATTACTCTCCGTGTCTGACGTTTTTATCTATATGTGTGTGAGAGTGCGTGTGTATGTGTACTGCTACTCAAGGTCTGTGTTGGAATTTAAGTTTGCACGTACAAGAAAATTGCAGCAGTTCTGTTTCGTTTGTCGGCGCACACTTGCTGCAGTCTTAGAAGGTACGGAAAAACTAGAATATTACTATTCCTTTCACCTGCTAATTGCCATATTTTCAACAAAACAAAAATTTTCGATAATTATTTACTTTGACTCTTTAAAAGTGTTAGAAAATTCCTAAAAGTATGGAAGACTAAATAAAATCCGCAGTATTGGTAAATGTCCGGTATAAAGCTAAATTGAGCTATCGGTATTTTTTACGATTTAAGGGCTACTTTTGTTCCATTAGGTGGGCAAAAACTAGAGAATGAAACATCTAGATTAACTCCAGATTGTACTTCAGGAATTTTTGATTTTCATTTGTTACCGCACTCATTAACTTTTAGGATTCCCCTTTTTAACAACTAAACATTTAATTTTTTCATATTTTTACAAAGCAAACGAGGAGTACAATGTCAATGTAATACCCTCAAATTAATATTAATAATATTTCATTGGGCATCAAAACTTTTATTAAAATATATAAAACAAATTTAATTACAATTTTTTCTATTGCTGGTAACTCTGTATCTTTATATTTGCAAAAGTCTGGTTACACTACTGACAGCTGCTTTAAGGTTATATTTTGCATCGGTTGCAAGAGAATTTGGTAATTGTTGCAAATTTTATAAAAAAAAGTTGAAGCAGTACTAAAAGCTTCATTGAAGTCAACCAATTCGTGACAACTCAACTTAAGCTGATTTAAGCAAGAGCCCAATTTGTTTTTCTGTTTACAGTTGTCGTTTGGACCAATTACATAACTTTAATCATGTCCCAGGCTCCCGTTCGTGTCTCACCATTGATTAAGTTCGGCAGATGGTCTCTGCTCCTAGTGGGCATTGCCTATGGTGCTGCCCACCAGAGTCGTCTGTCCAAGAAGGAGGAGAAGGTGCGCGAAATTGAGGCTCAGCAGAAGGTAGTCCGTGATGCTAAATTGGCCGAAGAGAAGAAGCGTAGTGCCGAGGCCGAAGCCCGTGCTTTGGCTGAGCTTTCCGCACCCAAGGGAAAGTAGAGAGGCTGAACACCCATCACCATGGTTAGTTTAAGGAGTTCCAACATACAAAAACAAAAACCAACAGCAAAACCCAGGATAGTCAAGAAGCGGCGCTGACAGAGTTGCCACTCTCTTTAACTATCGGCAATAACATTTATATTGTGTTTCTAGTTGAGATGTTTGTGCAAACTTACGCAAATTAAAGGAAATTAAATAACACAAATTATGTAAAATGTATTTCAACTGAGAGACTTCAATTGAATTAAGTGAATGTCTAAAGCGACCTAGCAAAGAGCACTGACGATGACATACGGCAAGACGCTAGTTCTGGCCAATTGTAGTTAAGCGGTCCAAAAGTTCCGCGTTCTGCTATATAGAACAGATCGCCTGGATCGAACTCTATATGTGTTTCATGTTTTGGAATCGGACAAAATACATTTGCATTTTCTAAATCGTCGTTAGTGATTATTAATAGGTCTACCTCCTAGCATTTTAGTCCGCCCCTGGGTTTGCCGCCATCGAACAGCTGATTGCATGCCCATTTTAAATTTCACTTTCTGCTAGCAATTTCGCGCCGCCGGTTGTTTGATCAATAAATTGCCGCATTAGCATTCTCGGGTGGTATATATCGGTATCTCAACACCTTAGGTGTCGGCACGCAAGCCATTGGCATGCTAGTAGGCCACCCGCTATCAACGATGACAAACTTTTTGGATCAATTGCCTTTTCATATTAGGCAAATTGCTATGGATGGTAAGCACTTTAGTTGGCGGGGAAGGGAGGCATCCTTTATGTTTGTTCAAGTGTCCTCTAATGCGCTTTTAATATAGTCAATGTGCTAACACCAGAAGAGATCCTTACAACACCCAGAGTTGAGTTTCTGGACACTCGCTCCCAGACACTTTACTCGATGGTACGCAAATACACGCCGGATGATGTGCGCGTACTGAAGGATGCAGCGGCCAAGTGGCTGGCCGAGACACCATTGGCAGGTAAGTCAGAATATAATTCTCTGCGATGCGTCTACAAGGATTTTCATCCTTTTCAGCGGATTCGTTGTTTAAACCGTTAGCCAATGTGCGTTGGTCTCGTATTAGCTTCGGTTGCCCAGCCCTGGATCGTTGCACTGGCGGCGGCATTGTCACGCGAGGAATAACCGAAATATGCGGAATTTCGGGTGTGGGAAAGACTCAGCTATTGTTGCAATTGGCGATATGCGTTCAACTGCCTCTACATTTGGGTGGCCTTGGCAAAGGAGTAGCTTACATTTGCACCGAGGGTGCATTCCCTTCACGTCGGCTGCTAGAAATAAGCAAAGTCTTTGAGGCCCGTTATCCCGAGGAAGATCTTAACTTTCTAGCCAATGTCTTTGTCGAGCAGAAATCCGAGGCAAAACCTTTACTCGAGTGGGTTAGCAATAGGCTTCCCCAATTGATGCAACAGCATGCCATTGGATTGATTATCATTGACTCGGTGGCTGCTATTTTTCGTCTTATGACAGACTACCAAAAACGAGCACGCGACATGCGACGCCTGGCCAACGATTTGCTTACCTGTGCTGATAAATACAACTCTGCAGTAATCTGCATCAATCAAATGACATCCACTTTGAATAAAAATAATCCCCAACAGTGCGTTCCCAGTTTGGGTCTCCAATGGGCTCATCTAGGACGAACACGTTTACTTGTCTCCAAGGTGCCCAAACAGCATCGTCTTGGCGATCAATTGATAACCGTTCGCAAACTGGAGATTATGTATTCACCGGAGACACCAAATAATGTTGCGGAATTCCTGATCACATCTGAGGGTGTGGTAGACGTTCCCGTGCCCCCCCTGGAGCCTACACATTTACACAAGAAGCCACGTTTGTGAGTTCCTTTTTTAAGTTTTTAATGATCCTTATTTATTTTTCATTTCTTTTGTTTATTTTTTTTTTTTAATTTAAAATGTCTCTTTGTTTTTGGGATAGTTTTCATTCGTTCCGCTCCATTTTGCATTTTTTGTTTGCTTTCCTCTTTTTTTTTTTGTACAAACACTCAATAAATATGTTCCATTTAGCATAGCTAGGGGACTTAATTAAATTTTCAATATACATTTAAAGTTTAAGTAGTAAAATCAAGATTTTGTACAGAGACCGTTTCCACAGTTACTAGAATAGATTTTATTTCAGTTTATCTTCCAACTTTGCTAACGAAAAAATCAGATAATGAATAAGAGATTGCAAAGCATAAACTAATTTTCAATTGTCACAAGTAATATTAATTCAATTACAGACTTCGATTTTAAATGACATTTTTGGCATGGGACTTTTATTTTTCTTAAAAGACGTCTGATTAGAAGACATCTATAATAAACAAAAGTATCCCTTGAGATTTGTTGTCTTTTACGCCACTCGTACTATAGATAGCAACATTTTAAATTCAGGCGCCTATTGTCAGTGTTGTAAATGTTCGCAGAACTAGTTATTTGAATGAATAACTGATTAGAATAAAGTAACGGTCGAAAGAATAACTTGAATTGCTTGGAATATAAATTAGGAAAAGATGCTATAATTTCATATCGAAAGATTTTAAATTCATTGATATATAGAACTATAGATTGAATCGCGTCATGGCACGCTTTGTAACTTGGTTAGTATTACTTGTGATATATCTTAATTTATTAACTGTCGTTAACGGTCTCCGATTTCGTAATTATTTTCATAGTTGATAGGCTTAACTAATTTCTTTCTTTTGAGCGGTCGTTTAACCGCTTTTACCGGATCGGACTACGCTCCCGACAACTGCTTCGTATACATTATCACATGAAATTCTCGAAAGTTCAAACATTTAAATGCGTTTCTAATGGCAACATTTACAAGGCCTAAACTTAGGATTAGCGCTTAAGCATAAAATACAATATATATATAGATATTTATAAATATTTTAAAATAAATTACAATTACAATTAGAAATTAAAAACACGGGCCGATGTTTGTGTTTAGTGTTAGGTGATAGGTATGCTTTGTGAGTGGGATAGGGAGGGGGGGTTGGTGGATGTGGTGGTGCTGTTGGTGTTTGTGTTGGTGCTGTGAGCAATATTCGACTTTTTGGCACAAGTTAATTTGACTGATTTACGGTGCATTTACATGGCCACATCTTGATCCTGCGAATCTTGGGCCTCAGTGGAATCACCATGCTCGCTAGATGTCTCATCTTCCTCATCATCATCTTCTCCATCGCCATCGACTTCGGCCTCACCATCAGGTTCGGCTTCGCCATCGCCTTCACCTTCGCCTTCGCCTTCACCCTCTGATTCACTTGCATTCTTTGGCTCTAATTGTGACATCGATTGTTTATTGGCCAAACCCATGGCAATTGATATGGTAGAAGCAGCCAATTTGCTCTCGAAATCCATTTCATTTAGCGGACCAGGAACTGAAACTTCTACTGCAGCTGTTGCTTTAGCTGCTGCTGATGCTGCTGGTGGCGGACTATGTCCATTCTTCTGGTTATTAGCAGCTATTGCTGCTGCTGCTGCTGCACGCTGGAGGCTTAATTGAAGCTCACGATGCTGTGGTGATTCCTCCAATTTGATTTCCAACTTCTCGGTTTGTTCTAAAGGTGCTGCCGGTTCCACGGTCAGTGGTATGGCATGCTGATGCAAACGTGTATGCAGTGATTCACCATGATTATTGTTGCTGGCATGGTGATGTCGCTTCTCAGCGGATTTTGTATTGTTGTTACTGTTACTTCCAATTGTTGTCTGAGAGTCTCCTCCATTGCCATTTGTGGCCATGTTTCCGCCATTGCTATTTGCGGTCTTTGCGGCCTTCTCCAGCAGAGCGTTCAATTGTTTTTTAATCTTTGTTGTTGCCTGTTTTGTTGGCCATTTGCCTTCATTGTTATTATTGTTGTTAACAGTGAGAGTTTGTGAATTATTGTTATTGTTGTTGTTATTGCTGTTGTTGTTGTTGTTGTTATTATTGCCACGCGACCTTTCCGTCTGACTATTGGGTGACTTTTTAATATTAGTTATTCCCCCCTCGTAGTTAACATTATTAGCCGTAGGTGAGCCAGAATTGCTATTCCCCTTTGACTGCTGTTGATCGGATGTTTTGTTATTTGTATTGGATGATTTGTGCTCAGCAGCCTCATTATTGGTTATATTATCCTGTTTCTTCCATTTTGTGCGACGATTTTGAAACCAGATTTTTACCTGTAATGATATAGAGAAAAAATAATATATAAGAAAAGGAAATGGAAATAAAAGAAAAAATTTATATAAACTGTTTATAAGTACATAGTGCTTAAAAGTTCTGAGGGGAGTTCTTAAAATTATGAAAAGGTTTCTAAAGTATTTTATTACTTTTAAAATTTGAATATTCTCTTCAATTTATCGTATACGATACGAGTTGGCCTATAAAGCCAACTCCTTCGTCTGGTTGGTAATTTAAAGATTAGTACCATTTAACTAAAGTGTTCAAATGATTACCGGAGAGCCCATTCGAATCTGATATTTCTACAAAAAAAACTAAAGCGAATTCCATATGATTTAATTACTTTTTCTGATAACTTACACATCATAACTTAGTTTAAAGAAATGGAGGAAAATAAATAATAAATAATTAAATGCAATTGAAAACTAAATTAGAGCTAAAATTCTAAATAAAAGATCTTTTGTTTCTTTAATGAAAATAATTTCTATTATAATATTTGCCTTCCATTAAGAGGTATTTTATTAATTATTTGATCAAGAGTCTATAGCAATAGATGATGTACTTCCTGTGTTATAGTTAATGTGGGTATGGGTTTTTTGATGGACTAATCTGGTCTGCCTGTGCCATAATTATGCATGTTTATGCCTCATTTGCCCTTATTAGAGAATGCGTACAACAAATAATTAAAAATATTGCGTGTATCTCATAGATACACACACACACACACATACACATACACACACACACACACACTCATCACTTCCGCTACGTCAGGTCGCAACTCAAAACAAGCTGAAAAACTGAAACACAGAACATTGATGTGTGGCTGTCAAAAAAAAAAAAAAGTAGAGGCAACAGAAGTAGTTGAAGCATCTGAAGCCTCCACTATATGCCATACCTACTATACAACCACATATCCACATCCACCACCTTCATTCTCCGTTTTCATTCTGTGGAATGGCGCAACATAAAACATTCGCCGCTCATTTTCATTTTCATTTCCATTTCATCCAAAAATGATGGCCTAGCTAAATAAATGAAAAATCTATTTAAATCGCGCACATAATTAGTATTTCAGCGGCATGTCTGAGCACAAATACAGGCACACACACACACACACACACACACACATACACACAGTTACATATGAATAGATAGAGAGTCCGTCAGACAGGAGGGTAAGATAGATGCCATCAAATGACATGCTCATTTTGGTCGAGAGTGGCGTAAAAATTATGAAATTAACATTTCCCTCTGCCACACATGCCCAGCAATTCCCCATCCCCATCCCCCCATTTCCATCCCCCCCATTGCAATAAGAATTTCTTTTCTTTTTTTTTTTAATAGAGGAAATGCTCAAGTACACCAAAAACAACAAATATGTGAGAAAAGAAAATGTAGTGAATATATATATATATACATATATGTAGTATTTAGAACATTCATAAGGAAAATCAATTAATTGATTGCCAAATATTTCGAATACATTCAAAAATATAGCCGCATATTAACACAAATGTATTGAAAATGTATTCACTTGCCGATGGATTGATGTGTGCGCAAATTGTTTATTTTATGGATGAAGATGGATTATGAGGCGGCCGCCACCGCCATCCCTCCTCTTGCGCGACCTCACCACCATCATCCACCCTCGTTCGCCCTTATTTAGTAGCATTTAACCTTCCCTTCTTCTCCCCCTCCTTCTCCTCCTCCTCCACCACCACCACCATCATCATCAGTTAAATGGCTGGCCAATTTCCTCATAATTATTTTCGGTTTATGCGTTTTATACTGAATTGCCAATTACTCATCCTGTTATGATGCATACATTAGGAGAGAGATGATACTGCTCTCGACCAATACAATTTACCCCTTTTTAGCTCATTAAATACTTGCGTTAATAAACAATAAAGCATTTGGTCATGTTTACCTTATGAGCAAAAGTTTTAATGGTTATTTCACATTTTTATACCCTTCACATGATCATTGGGTGCATAGAAGGGTATATTAAGATTGACAAAATGTAGCTCGATATATAAATCAGAATAACCTGTCTCTATATGAAAGTGGTTTAAGTTTTTGAAAACGGTTTTCAAACTCTAAATCTGTTATAAAATATAGAAATACCAATTTGCGATTTCCTATGCTTTAAAATTCTTAAAACAATTTCATAGGTAAAATGTATATATTACTCAATGATTTAATATTAATTTAGGGTATTACAGAAATCGAAGTTTTAAATCCGATCGGTTATTTTCCCCTATTGTTGTTGAACATTAAATGGGCTATTTTTATGGAGCTTAGATGCGGGCACTTTTTTGGTGGCATGCGGCGAATTGTTTCAACCTAATTGTTGATTATTTTTAAAAGAGTGTCTGGCCTAATTTACTATATATACTATATATACTTTATATGCTGTTGTTCTTATTGTTGTTGTATTTATTATTATGAAAATATTGCGTGTGGCATTTTTGAATGCGGTCTCAGTTGACTTACATCTTGTTGATTAAATTGATTTTTGAGATTCTTTCTTTCATTGGTCAATGTGAAATTATTTCCATTTATATTCTTCGAAAACTTGAAATTATTTTGCTATGACTAGCAATGACGGAATTGTATAATTTTAAGATATTTTCTCACATTTTCCAACTAAACTTTTAAAATGAAAATTTAAATAGCGTAAACTGAAACGTTTTCATCTTCGAACACTATTTACTAGTTGATTATATTTATTGTACATATAGTAAGATATATCTTTTTGGTTTATTTTGTTTTGATGTACACACTAAAACCTCATTAAGCCATCCAAAGAAACACACAACAGAAAATTGAAATTTATTTATCTTATCTAAAAATATATCAAATATCTTGTCAAATTTTATTTATTTTTTGTTTTTTTTTTTGTAATTTTTGGGTCCGATCCCTTGTGTGTCCTCTATTCTGTTTATGATTTATTGATATTTAAATGTGTACGCGAACAAAAGTCAAATGCCCCATCCAATTTGGAATAGGTTATACATATACATACATATGTATGTAGATATGTATGTATATTATTGTATGACAGATACGAACGAAAAACGACCGACCGACTGACAGAACGACTACTGGGGGCCGGCCCTAGCTATTTGTTTAGTCATATTTCCCCAGCAATAATGATCCCTAAATAGTCACAACTGCAACAATTTGCCCCTCCCTCTCACCCTCCCTCACAATCCTTCTCTCCTTTCTTCTTTTCACATCTTGTGCTGCTTAGAATGTATAATTAATTTTCATTTTACATTTGCTTCTCGCACTTTTCTCAAAATAAACGTAACATTGCCTCCTCTATGATGAGGATGATGGGGCCCATATCCAACAATGAGCAACCAAATTACATGATAGATGAGCAATGGGGTGGGGGCATAGGGGAAGAGTAGAGGCAAGTCTTCATCTTGGTCTAATGACAGCTGCCTCTTTTTGTGTGCACAACTAACTAATAAGTATGTATTTTGGTTAGTCAATTGTGTGCCAAGAAAAAATTCACCAATTTTCTTTAGCCTTCTCATCACATTTTAGTTTCAGTTAGGGTTAGAAATTAAGTTCATTTGTAATAGAAACATGGTTAGAATAGTCTTTCGATTATATCCTTTCAGAGAATATATAATAATTTATCTGTTTTAGGGCCTCAATTAATATCATAATAATCTAAAGCAAGTTACATCGGCAATTATCTATCGAAATGCCAATTATGCATTCAAAATGTAAATGTGAAATTAAATATTGTATAATACAATGTACATATAGCTGTTGCTTTTCAATGTTTGGTAAATTGAATCCTTCTGCATTTAGCTTTGGTCAGTTGCCTGCCCTTCTTCCCCTCCCCTCTTTTATATGCCTTCTCTGGCCTTCTCTTTGTGTAACACAACACTTTGTATTGTGCAAACACATTCGCATTGCCATGGATTTGTTAATTAATAACTTAATCAGTGTATGGTAGCTTGTCATTTTGGGTAATGTTCACCACATACACACACATATACACACACACACACATAATACACACATCCACACTCTCACACTTAATACACACCACCCACAAAACAACCTGATGCAACATTTGTGAAAGCAACTGAAAGTGAAGTTAGGGTATCATTCTGTTGCATATCATCAATTATATTTATTTATGCCAAATCGTATGTTTTCCTAAAAAGTTATGGTTTTATTATAAGTTTGATAAGTTTGAACAATTAATTATTAAACCAATGTGAATCATGTTTAATTAATGGGGAAGAGATTAAAATTCATTTCTTGGAATCTGTTTAAAGGACACCAAAGAATTCCTTAATTATCGTGTACACGATATATAGCCTTTCCTTTCCCATTTGTCATAATTTATAAGATAATAAATTGGTTTATCTAGATATTACATTAGACCAGATCAATTAAACGTTTCCTCCTCTGGTTTGAAGATTTCAAATCTGATGCAATTTAGAAACATTTTAAAAGGAAGGGCATACCATTATCGGTGACTATCTATAGTTTGTTTTCATTTGCCAGTGAGTAGAATTTCTGTTATGAAATTGATTGATGATTTATGTGTTTCATTGTTCTTGGATTATTAGAAAGGTAGGCTTAAATGTAACTGTTAGACTTATCTATAATGTGTAGAAAGCTGAAAATTTGCATGTGTGGGGCAGCTGCTTACTTTATTTCCATTAGGATCAGTTTAAATGAGGAAAAATTTGGTTTTAATTTATATAAATATATACATAAACGTATTGAACTGCATTAAATTGATTCTTTTTTTAAATAATCTTTGCGATTATATTTCACTATAGTTTTTCAATTTCAATTAAATGATTAAAAAGAGATATTTCAAATAAATATGTAGACAGAATTTCTTCATTGTAAACTTTATATAGATGAATTTATATTGAATTTCAATTTGATGCAAAAAATGTGTAAAATGTACAAAACAAATCAGCAATGAAAATTTTGCATTATGTGTGTGTATATACATACTGCCTGCCATTCCCATCTGGTCATAAGAATATCAAATGCAGAATTATGTTATAAATAAAAATTTCAAATCTCTTTTACACATTAAAAATGCCATGGGGCATGAGTAGATATACATATGTATATACATACATATAAAAGATATATACTTATATATATATATATATATATCCATAAATATGCATTGAATCGCTGCAAAGCAGGCAAAAGCAAAGCAACATAAATCAACAAAAATGCAATAGAAAATTGGCAAAAGCATTTGAGAGAAATTTGATGTGTTAATTTTAGAATAAAATCATATCTAAACGATACCCTGTACATTCACATAGGCTAAAATTGTACACAAAGCTATTAGATAGATAAGATTTAGCAATTTGATTAACCGGATTAGCTTGAGTTCGAGTTAAATATATGTTTTTAATCGCTTAATTGAGGTTTAAACCGTGAACTGGCAGCAACTTTCTTATTAGTTAAAGCCCATCGACTTTTTTGTCTTTTTGTGTTCTAATAGTTTTCATGTTATGAATTTAATTATATTCATTAGTTAAAGAGAGAGAGAGGGAGAGAGAGAGAGAATGTGTGTAACTAAAGGTGGATACGGTGGAAGGTTGCAGCAATTCAAAGCACAAGTGCGTGCCTTTCATCGGCCGTTCACTTTGTTGGCCCTTTTTTTGTTCACTCTTAAAAGTCAGTTTTAATTGGCTTATTGTGTTGGATTGTCAAAGCGGTCAACTTATTTAAAACCTGCTGCTGCTTGTTGCTGCTCTCGCCCACACAGTCTTTTTTTTTATTTCAGTTTTGCTATTTTATGTTTCTTTTTTGCAAAATTATGTTGCTGTTTGACAACTTTCGGTGAATTTTTTAGCTTTACTTATTGTCGTTATATGGAATATACACTTAAATTTAAAGTTAATGTTTTATGTTTAGTCCCAATAAAATGTTTTTTGTTGCCTTATATCTTTTACATATTTTTCAGATAATCATCATCGCACATCATCAATATATTACATTAAAGAGAAACGTGTGTGTATATAGAGAAAAACATTTTGTAGAGGATAATGAGAGGAAAAGCACAACAGCAAAGGAAAATTAATGAAGATATCATGTAAGTAGGATCAACATTTTCACAATACGTTTACATATTAAATTTATTAGTTTATATCTTTAACATTCTGTATCTCAGAGGGGACTTTCCCTGCATTTTTTAGGGTATTAAAACTTTGCTCTTAAATTGCCCATTTATTTTACCAAAATTTGTTTTTGGCCTTTGTTTTGCGTCAAAGTTAATTGCTCTGAAGCCTCCGGCACACACGCAGCGAAAATATCTTAAGAATTGCCATTATTTTTAATAATTTTTCAAAAGACTTAACAGCAACAACAACAAAAGGAAAAACCAAAAAAAAAAAAAAAGCTGTCAACTGTTGTTGTTGATTTGCTAATTGCCAAGTATTTAGTGGCAACAGGGAAAACTCATTTAGAAACGCCCACCAAAAAAAAAAAAACAAAAAAAAAATGATATGCCCATGAGATCGCTAGAGAGAGAGAATGAGAGAGAGAGAGAAAAGAGAATATAATGCCAAGACGAACAAAGAGATTGACACAAACCAAAAGAGAGAGAAAGAAATAAAACAGACAGACAGCCAGAGTGAGAGAGAGAGAGAGAGCTATTGAGAGAGTGGGAATATTTCATTTTTAGTAGCTCCGCCTCTTCTGGTCTTTTTTCTTTTTGTTTTTGTTTAAATGCTGATATCGTTGTTATTGTTGCTGCTTTTTTGCTATGTGTTATTTTCTTTGCCAACCAATCGAATGAGCCTGCCAAGTTCTATTTGAACTATTTCCGCTTTATGAATAATTGAATAGGGTCGGTCCCAGCTGCTACACGAAACTAATTTATGCCATTTTACTAGGCCAGTTGCAAAATTTTAATAGTATATTTTGGGTCAATTTGTATGGCAATTTCCTCAAAAATGGTCAACAATTAAGATTTGTTGTTTGGCCCCAGCATAATTCACATGATTTTGGTGTTGAAATAATATTGCCAATATTTCTCCCTCCCCCCCCTTCTTCCCTACTGACCAGGGCAGGGGAATTGTTTTAGGGGGGGAGAGGGGGAGAGAAAGAGAGAGAGAGAGAGAGAGATATGTGGCTGCCTGCCACATGGCGTATGCGTAACATTTTAATTAAGTTGTGGTTCCAAATGGCTAATAACAATAATAATTATAATAATAATAATAGAAAATTGCATTTATTGTTTTAAATTATGCATACACGTTAGCCCAACAAAATGAGTGACACTTTGCGGTTGCTTTTTGTTATTGTTATTGTTTTTTTTTTTTTTTTTTTTTTACCATTTTTAGGCGGAGTTAAAGCCAACAATACAACAATTTCAACAACTGCAACAGTAGAAACAATAAAAACAACAACAACAACTGCAAATGTTGTGTCATTTACGCATAAATAAATACTATATTATTTATACACAAACATATGTACACACACACCCCCCCAAACTCTCCTCCTCCTCTCTCTCACATTTGTTTGTCCATACAATATTTCGTGCTTAAAATTTCATTTTCATAATGCATTATTATTGGTGGTGGAGCTACACGGCGTATGCGTAATATTTGTTTAGCAATTTATGTTGGCGTTAAAATTGCATTATTTATAAATAAATTTTGTGTTTTAATCATAATTGAGAGCACAACACAAAAAACACGTTGGAAGTGTAATAAAATGTAAATGCATTTAATTAGTTAATTAATTAGCCAAAGGCATTTATAACAATTGCAAAATGTAAATATTTGATTATTGGACCAATACCAATTTAATTTCTACTAAGCTCTATAACTTTCATCAATAATAAACAAAAACAAAAAATTGAGGAATTTGCCACATCGAATCGGTTACCTAGAATGATTCATTACTTCGCAAATGAACAAAACAAAAAGAAAATTAATACAAATAATTAAGCAACATGTCAGATTATAATGGGTTGTTACAGAAATTGAAAACATATTGTATAAATTGCAGAAAAAGTTTAGAAAATACTTGGTGGCTTTTGCATATATATCTGGAATGCAAATATATATGTCGAATGCGTTCAGTATCCGAACGTAAAGTTAATCATGAGAGCATATATGTATATCTCAAAGTCCAATAAACTAACTGTCTATTTCTCTATATATCATAACCAGTTCTGTCTAAACTAATCATTTTTATACTGCGGATAATAAAACTTGACAAATTAGGTATGTTGGTTGTGTTTAAATGAGAAGAGTTCATCAATTAAATTAAATATATAGAATCTGCAAGTAATGGCATATACATGTCATTCTTTTATTCATCTGTGTATATAATATCCATGTCCATTATATTAAAATCTATTTCATTTAACATACTTTTTATAATCTATGGGAAATTCCATTTGGTTATTCTGATTGAGATCGAGACTTGATTCTTTTAGTTAATTTTGAGTAAAGTTTTACATTTTATTGCTACAATTAAATAAAATTTAATTGCTACACGAAGGCCAAAAGATTGTAACTGACAGCTTTATTTATATATATATATATATATATATATATATATATATGTGTATATGTATGTATGGATATTTGTACATAACACGATGACTGTACAATGCTGCGTATGATTGATATAAATGGCTATAATAAAATAATATCACACATACGCACCATTGTACATATGTAGAAAACTTACGCAAACAAGCATTTTGCTTTCCATTGTTTTTGGTAGAATCAACTATTTGTTTATTTGCATATGCAAAAATTAATTATACGCACAAGAGAGTTTTTGCGTCTGGCCTATAATAAAAGCATCCATATTATGTTAGTTAGTGTAAACTTGTTATGATGTCGTCGTCTGTGTGTATGTGTATGTGTGCGTATGTGTGAGTGTCAGTGCCTGAGCTCTGCCCTCAAAGATGAATTGTCATTTGATTTGTTTGTGCTGCTTGTGGCAGCAGTTTAATTTAATTATCGTATTTGTCATTTGGCCAAATGCCAGAGAGAGAATTTGAGGCGAAGCGCAACGGACACGAGGCTATCTGGCATGCAATTGGCCAAAGATATACACATCCATAAAAACATATACAAATATACCCACATTTAGCTGCATGAGCACAATCTGACATATAGCGAACTTTCATAGAATATATGAGGTTAAAAACTCTGGCAGAGATTGCAGAGCCCATCATTAGCAAATGCTGAACGGTTGGCCAACTTTATTTAGCCTTAATAATTTATTCAATTTGTGCCAGAGTAGATTCATGATGTTTACTTATGTGGATACTCATTGAAATCATTTAGTATAGAAAATGTATCTATCTATCTATCCAGTTAATTGGACAGAAAAGAAAGTTTATGCATTCGATTTAATAAAAGTTAGATAAGATTCAAGATAAACTCAAAAAATTATTAATAGCAGTATTGTAAAGTTAAGTTGAAAGTAAATTTAGTAATACTTATTTAGTTAGTATTAAAAATCACATTATATGTATTAACCAACACATTTATAGCTCTCTTTGTCATATTATGGTTTAAAGTTCCAAATCAAAATCAGTATTTTCTGTTAGCATTCCCGCGGCGATGAGGTCAGGTCACCTGGTGACCAATTACGACGGCTTATGAGCTACGGTAAACATTTAAAATGAAATGCTAAATGCAAATTGTCAGACGGTTTGCCCCTACCGAAAAACCTGTACGCACACCAACAGAATGAGATGCAACCAAAATATAGATGTTGGTATATACATATATCTCTCTCACACCCCCTCCTCTCCTCTCCTTTTGCATCTATCGCCGTTATCCTGCCCTTCAGCATTCGTCTCTGTTCAACCAATTGCCTCTGGCACTAATATGCAAATGTAATTTGCTGCTGCTTCTGCTGCTGCTGCTGCTTTTGGCGCGTGACGTTCGTTGGTAATCGCAACACAATTACAATGTTGTGCGTATACATGTACGTTATGTGTGTGTGTGTTTGTGCCATCAATGCAATGCCAGAGGGAGACAAGCACAACGGGAGAGAGAGACAGAATGAGGGAATGGGAGAGAGAGAGAGAGAAAGAGAGTGAAACAGGACAAGTGGCAGCCGCATGTACGCGTAATTAATTGATTTTTATCTGGCTTATGGCTATTTTACAGTTTGTTGATGACAGACGATGCTAGACACTAGGACTAGGTTTGAGGAAAGAAGTGGAGGATACAGCCTGAAGAGAGAGGGAGAGGGCGGCCATAGAGAAGAGCATAGAGTTGTGGATATAGAGTGTCTGTCTGTCTGTGTGTGTGTGTGTGTGTGTGCATATGGTTGCCCTGGTACTACTTGTCGTCTATTTAAAATGGAATTTCTCTCATTTAGTTTAATGGAGCGTATAAGGGGGCAAAAAGAAGCAACATTGTTTGTTGCTTTATAAAAGCAGAAGAATTTGTCTTATAAATACATAAATAAATTGTAATTTAATTGGAAATGAAATTAAATATAAGTTAACCAAATGCCACTTAATTTTTATTTTGAGGTCAATTAAGGAATATTTTCATAGAAAACTTTTACTTGATGTGGAAAAGCTGCAGGCAGTGGGAAAATGTGCAAGTGCCAATGCAAATGACCAAAAAGCTTAAGGCTTCCACACAGTAGGATATGCACACATACACACACACACACACACACACACACACAAGTGGGAGAGAGACAGAAACCGATTGGGAGACATTTAGAGAGAAAGGGAGATAGGGACTCTGCAAGAGAGAGAGAGAGAGAGAGAGAACTGATGGAGTTAATTTGCTGATATTATTGCTGTGATTAACACATACATGTTTATGTGCACAGCCAATATTTTACATACAAACACACACACACACGCACGTAGTTGTATATATGTATATATACACAGAAATTTGCACACTTTGAAACTGGATAACAGCCACAACATTGGCAGAAGGACTAAAATCTGTGTTTTGCATTTAAATGTGTTGTTGGCTTTTGGCTCGTTTTGCCTGGGCCAGAATGATATATGGCTAAAACTGGCTTATAATATTAATAACATAGACAAAACAAGGCACTTTCAACATGCCGACAAGCATAAGCGTAACATGTTGACTCACACACGCATATGCTCAGCATATGCCACACACACACACACACACATACAGGCCTACAGTTTGAGGTTTTACTTATAAACTTGTAATTAATTGACTTGATGGAGAATGTAATTTCATTAGACAGACATTTCAATGTGATTGCTATTGCACGTTTGTCCGCACAGGAAGATATTTTGCCCAGTTGCTGCTAACTGTAATCAGTTAGTTTAAGTACTAATTAAAGTACGCTCCTTTAAAAAGAACTAATCCAAATTTATGTTTTACAGTTTTGTTGCTAATTAAGTTCGTTTACATCTACGTTTACGCACTTGTCAAATTCAGGTTATAATATGACAAAAACACAGTCAACGGTTATCTGCTGTCCGCAGCATTTATTCGATGCCAATTAAACTCCGGGAAACCATAAAGCAAGTTACCACATTTACTTATGTACAGTAAACCGATAAATACATATGTAAAGTTGCATCTATAGATATATGTACTAACTTATGTACATAGATATGTACCATCAGAGTAAGCATTTACCTCACTTTAACATAAGACTGCTGCTTTGCATCACTGTGAGAAATTAAATAGAACTTTATTTCATCATTTTGATTTGTTTTAAATTAATGAATCTATGTAAGAGGCTTTAAATACAACTAAAAATCAAAGCGTTAATTCGAAATTCCCCATTTAATGTAGTGTGAGGATAACTAGAATAACTTTCCAACAATTTCAGTTCTCATGATTTATGCAGAATTTCTTCGAGTGTAAAGTTATATAAATGTTGAAATGTATATAATTTGGCTGGCAGCTGTTGTCTTCGGTTATATCCTTGTTTCAAAGTTAATTTATTCTAATTAGCTAATAAATCTCAATTTATTTCAAATACATGTATGCCTGTATGTATGCGAATTTATGTGTGTGTGTGTGTGTGTGTATTTGTGTGTCTATCTGTGTGTGTTTTGTTTGCTTATGCTTAAAGGCATTTCATGTAGGTTGTTCATGCAACAAATTGCAGTACAAATGAAGCTCTGCTCTCTCTATCCCTTTGTAAATCTGTTGTTGTTTCTCTTCTTGCTGCAACAACAACAACAACACGAAGAATAATAATAACAATATTAATAATAACAATAACTATAATAATTTAGCATTAGAAATGGCTTTATAATTACTGAGGCATTAAGCAAAATCACACCTCGATTGCTTGATTTTGCGCTTCAAATAAAATGTGATAAATTTAATTGAGAAAAGGCTGCAAGGATATGGCAAGGAATGATTTTAAATACTTCATTCAAATTCATTTCATATATGCCAATAATTATTTGCAAAGGCAAATAGTTAGCTGTTGGTATAATTAAGTTATACAGGCATTTAAATAACACCTTGCTGTAATTAAATTTTCAACATCAATCAAAATTAAATAAAATGATGAGGAAAATCAATATGAAAATATTGCTAATATTTACATTCATTTAAATCCCTAAGTAAAAGGCCTAAAGACCACGAATGATACAATATTGATTAAACATGAGCTAAGGATTCGATAATGTCTTAATCAGATATTGAGGTAAATTGTAATTTTCGCTTGTTAGATATACTCTATACTCTACTTTTTAGATTTTTTCGTATTCTATAGAGAATCAGGAAGAGATCAAAAGATATTAAATTAAATAGTTAAAATTCGGAATTATCGATGTCAATTGTTTCTTTTTTTTTATAACTCTCAAATTTTTATTTTCATTCTGACCGACGATCTTTTCCTCGTCTACTCTTTAGAGTATTTCAGAGTATTGAATAATAATTTCTATTAGCAACAAATTTGCCATTTTACTCTTATAAAACAGTCAATTTTATGCACATAAATTAAATGTTGCCTAATAATATGCCAAAATATGTTGGCATTTAAAATGCATGCAAATTGGTCATAAAAGATTATTTTCAGCTCATATTTGAATATCAATAACAAATATATATTTCCGGGATTATGGACTCTAATTAAATTGAATATATTTCGACAAATATATATATACAAATATATATATATATATAAATTTGCATTTGGCATTTAATTATAGTAAATATTGCAGTTCTTATGAGAGCCATCAAATCAAGTCAAATGAAATCAAATCGAATCAAAGCAAATAAATTAAGTTGTTGTTAATTAAAGTCTTACCTGTGTTTCGGTTACCATTAGTAACTTGGCCATATCGGTACGTTCGCTAGAGCTAAGATATTTCTTTACTTCGAATTGTTTCTCTAGCTCAAATATTTGGCGACCTGTGAATGTGGTGCGTGCCTTCTTTTTACGGCGTGCATCCGTTGATCCTGAATCCGAATCATCTTCTGTTGTTTCAATATTACTGCTGGCATTGCTGGGCTGTAGATTTGTTGTTGTTGCCGTCCCGGCACCAGGTGAATTGGCAGATGAAGGTGCCAACAGTTTGTCTCGCATCAATGTATCACTGCTGGCCGTGGGACTAACATCTGGAGGTAGAGCCAATGGTGTCCCACTGCTAGTTGGTGATAGCTTCTTTTTCTTGGCTGGTGGTCTACCAGAATACTCTATAGATTAGAATGAAGAAAATACAAGTAATGAATTAATTATTGGCATGAAAATTGTGTGTGATTTTGAATTGTTCAGCTGCAGCTGCTGTTTAATAACCTCAATTGTGGTGTTATTGCCACACTGCTAAACCACCTTTTTGTAATTAGCCTGTCAATTGCAGTCGATCAAAAGCCATACATATATAGTTTTGCATTATTAATTCTCTCTATCCTTGTCGCTCGTTCAATATGCAACTGCCTCTTGCAATTCGAATTTTAATTGCAACTTTGCAAATCTTTATAAATAAAAATAAACTATTCACTATCAAAAGAGATCATGTACCTATATAACAATCATAAATTATGATTTTTATGAAAATAGGAGAAATATCTTAACTTTTAAAATATTTCCATTTAATTACAAAGTAAATAAAAAGTCTTTTTTCTAATGTCTCTCAATTCAAGTATGTACTTTTCTCTCAATGACAACACACTGGAAAAAGAGATCAACTCTATATAAATATATACATGTGTGTATATATATTATATGGGCATTAACTATATAAAGACCATTATATCATTATTCATAATTTATTGACTGAATTGTTCTATTCAAAAAATTGT
Organism: Drosophila sturtevanti; assembly: GCA_018150375.1. NCBI lineage: Eukaryota > Metazoa > Arthropoda > Insecta > Diptera > Drosophilidae > Drosophila > Drosophila sturtevanti. The sequence continues at coordinate 3,573,191 of JAECWJ010000527.1, read as the reverse complement.
GCATTCTCAGTAATTAATTCTCGTTGATTTTTAAATTTTACACCGTAATAGATTTTTATTTTCCAATGAAATATTATTTAAGTGGAATTTAATTATGAAATTTTCCGAGTATTTTCTAGTTGAGTTCGCAACATTTTTATAGACCGTCTAGGCGAAACAAGTGTTAACATTGCCATAGCTACATTTTATGGTTTTTTTTTTGTTTTTTTTTTTTTTTTGGCTAGCTATAAAACGTGTTTGGCATAAGTTGTTGCAGTTGTTGTTGTACATAGTAATAGTAGTATTAGTAGTGGTGATTGTTGTTTTTGTTCGTTTGTTCGTTCATTCGTTGTCTGGACAACTTCAATTAACAATGCATAATTGAAATCTAATTGACAGTTAAATCCAAACACATTGCTAATACGCCGCGTGGGCTGTCCAACGATGAGTTGCATATGCACGACAGTGTGATTAATTTGGCGACCATTTGGCATTCGATATTTTTAAATAACAATCCAACCCCCACCCCCCATCAAATCTCCACACTCAATTACATTCATTCAGGCACACACACACACACACACACACACGTATACACACTCGCATACACATGTATGGCAGTGAGGTCCAGTGAAGCGGAAAGGGCGCTTAAATGGTCGTGAAATCAATAAAAACGAAACTAGAAAAACGGCAACAAAAAACATTTGTGTTACACTTTTATTGCAATTGTTTCAGTTCAGTTTCAGTTGCCACATTAACGAGCCCCCCCGCACAGTCTTCCTCCCCCCCACTACTTGTAGTACCCTGGCATATAGCTTCATGAGTTAATTAAGCGAAAATTAACAACTGATGACTGAGAGACATTTGCTTGGACTTTGACATTAATTCCTCTGCTCATATGAACAATAAACCGAATTTGCCAATATTGCCAATTGGTTTTGTTGTAATTGTTTTGTGCCATTGTGTGTGTGTGTGTGTGTGTATAAGCAAAAGTCTAGTGTACGTGATTTTAATAACAATAAAAATTGAACGCAGCATTGAACAATTAACGCGCATAAACAAACAAATGGCAATAATAGCAACAACAATTAACAATAATAAAAGCAATAAAATTATTCAACTTTTGTGCTCAAGTTCGCTTATTTTTGAAGTTGATTGCTTTTGTTGTTGTTTATTATTGTTGTAGCTGTTGTTGCTGCTGTATATATATTGTTTTTATTGATTGTTGTTGCTGCTGCTGTTGCTGTTGTTGTTGTGTGCATATTGCTAATTGCTAATTGCATTTGTTATTTTCGTGCCATTTTGATAGACCCCATACAGTTCCCCCCTTCCATGCCACCATTTCCCCCCTCTACTTGCCTTTTTCGAATTGAATCATTTTAATGCAGCGCATATTCAAATTGGCAACAAATCGAACGAAAAAAAAAACTAACAATTCAACGAAAAATGCAGCTAATTAAATTTGCGCATTTTGCAAGCCAATTACACTTTTTGATTGTTTATTATACAGAAACGAGAAGTAAATATTCGCATATTAAGTCTATATTTTGCTTATATCTTCTTTTTGGCTGTATGAACAATTATTATATATATTTATTACATATACATATATATAACTGGGCGAACAATTGACCAATTGAATTGCAAAATTGATAGAATAAAGAAAAACAACTGGAATAATTATCAAGGATATATTTTTTGTTTGGCAATCGTTTAAGTCTTTTTTCAATGTGTCACTAGCATGAATCAAGTTATGCTTAAAGGAAGCGCAGTAATAGCCTTATCCTTGACAAGTTTAAGTATAGCTTTTGAATACAAATGATAAATAAGTTAATTTACTCAATGAGTTTCATTAAAAACTTTGTACATGAGACTAAAATGTGTATTAAATTTAAGCAAGTTGCTGCACCTAAGTGATTTTAGCTGATGAATTTGATAAAAGATTAGAGGGAGAATTGATTTTGATGGTCAATTTTAATGCATTAAAAATATCCACATTATTTCACTATCTTTAATGACGAAATTATGTGTAACTTAGGATTTTGTAACCTTTTATCATTAATTAGATAATAATTAACATAATTTAAATGAAATTGAAATATTTTTCAAGTCTATTTTCTCTAAGTGTATGTGGCATTTACATATTACTTATGTATGATACGTATTTCATAGAAGATTTGAGAAGCCGCCTGCAAAATATCATAGCTTTTGGTAATCAGGTCAAACAGACTTGCATAATTACATTTTAATGTGCATTAAATCTCTTGAAAATTGATTGACTGACTGACTGACTGACTGCCTGAGAGAATGATTGAATGGGAGAGTGAATACTTTAGCATTGATTCCTAACTGGAGTGTGAGGAGGCCATTAGCATATTGTGTGTGAGGAGTATATACCCTCCTAGTGTACATATAAGTATATGTTGTATATATAAATACAACTATGTAAAGACTGGCATCATTTAATTTGGCAGAACACGCATACGCCGCGTTGCCTGCGGCACGCTTCGATGAAGCGTGTTGAGAGCTCAGCGCTTCGCTCAATTGGCAGGCTCGTCGAGCGTTGCGTCTAAAATTCGCTCGGCGCCAAAATATGAGAATTAGCGAAAAGAAAAAATACTGAAAGCAACACCAACAGCAACAACAACAACAACAACAAAATGAGACAAAACTTAATTAAAATTCGCTTGAATTACTCACCCTTTTTGACGGTTGTCTTGCCAAGAAGTTGACTCTGCTGTTTGCTGGCTGGCATGGGCGAACGATTGCCATCTCTTGATTTTTTGGCCACACACAGATTTAATGGCTGATCAAGTGAAGTTGCTGGCGTTACTGCGGCTGCTGCTGCTGCTGCTGCTCCTGTTGCTGCTGCTGATATTGCTGGAGTTGCTGCTGTAATTGCTGTTGCTGCAGTCGTGGCAGCTGTAGTTGCTGCTATGGCATTGCTGATACTGCTGTCCTCCTCACTGGCATCGCTCATGGATATGGAGGCGCTGCGTAAAGGACGTTGCTCTTGATGTTGTTGCTGTTGTGCATATTGTTGCTCAAAGTTACGCAAAATGCTCTTTGGTGATTTGGCTGGACCAGATGTTATGGAATTACCAGCATCGTGGAGTGCTTCCCTTTTAATTTGGGCCATTCCCAAAATATCAGCTATAAAATGTGGGGTAGGACGATTTGGTGGACGGGCATATACATGAGCATGCCAACTAGTTGTAGTTGCAATTGTTGGTGTTGTCGCTGCTGCTGTTGCCGCTGTTGCTGTTGCTGTTGAGAGAGGTGGCGCATTTGTTACTGCTGTGGGATATGGTGTGATCGAACGGCGAGGCTGTTGATTGCCAGACGCTGAACGACTATTAGGTGATTCCAATTGCTTTTGAAGAAATGTTGTGGGTGAACTGCCGCTGCTGCTAGGACTATGGGTGCTATTCAATTGACTGTTGTTGTTGTCACGCACGCGCAACAAATTGACCAGCTTCTCCTTACTGCTGGGACTGACCATGGCCACAGATGTGGGTGGTATGGTCAGGGGACTACTGTAGACATATGTGCTGGTTGCCATTTTATATGGATCTAATGGCTGTTGCTGAAGATGTTGAGGAAGCTGGGAATGATGATGGTGCTGCTGCTGCTGCTGTTGGTAGTGTTGCTGTTGATGTTGATGTTCCTGCTCTTCCTTTACTATGCCATAACCATGACCCAAGGCGCCACTAACCATTTCAGTTGCCACCAACGAGTCCCGTTCAGTTTCGGGCATCATTTAGTGCCACAACTGCTCTGTAAATGAGAGAGAGAGAGGGAGTGAGTGTGTGAGTGAGAAAGAAATAGAGAGATTAAGAATGAGACGTAACTGAGATTAGCTCAACAGCTGCACATTTGTCGTCAAGTTGTTAATGGTTTTTATGCCAACTGACGCTTGCCATTGCCGTACTCGTACTTAATGTAATTTGCCAAGCCTTCAACTCAACTTTTTCCCCAAGACCTAAAAAAGTAATGCAATAAAATACAGAGCAGCTCGAGCTTGGGGCCCAGGGACCAGGGTCGAGAGCAATGTAGTTCAACTTTAACTTACTTAACCCCAACACGACTCTTGGGGTGGCGGACACAGCCTTAGCCTATTTCCTGGCGCACTGCGTTGTGATTTGCATAACAAAATGTTGCACAATCGCACAAGAAAGTGAAAGAGCGAGTGAGAAAGTCACATCATGAGATACGCAGATAGTCAAAGAAACAAAGGGTAAGAGATAGAGATAGACATAGAGAGATATATAGATATAGACTAGAAAAAAAGGGCTTCAACTAGGCAACACATACGTTTTGTACAGACCCAGAGAATAGCCTTGTACATTTGTCTTTTTTATGTGTAAATGGGTGTGCATGTGTGTGTATCTGTGTGTGTATGTGTATGTGTGTGTGAGCAAGTGCTGTGAGTGTTGGCATGAATTTATAGCGCAACATTTGAGTGTGACACAATTTAACTTAATCTGTAAAGTTAGAGAAAGCGTAAAATAATATTCAGGTATGAATATAAGAAAATTATTTGAAAAAGCTTTTCTACTAATCGTTGGGCATAAATAGTATAAGAATCTAAAATTGTCATGATTTTTATTTCTCATAAGCAAGTCGTGACTAAATCGATTTAAGAATTTGATTACCATTTAAGTTTGGGTACAACAATTTGCCATTGTGACAGAGCTCTAAGTAAAACAAAAACAGAAGTCCTTGATTTTCTCTTTGTATTTAAACCCATTCAAAACGAAATTCCAAAAATTGAACCCTTTTTACGAGGCACACAATTTGTAGTTAATTTGTTAGCAACAATTTTGCATGCCATTTAAACGCACTGCCATCTCTTTCTCTCATGCTCTTTCTCTATGTCTGTGTCTATCACTGTGTGTCTGGCTGTGTGTGTGTGTGTGTGAGTATGTCATAATAACTCATAGCTGACAATCCCAAAAGCAATTTAAATTAATACAAAGTGCAAGCTCAACCACCCACACACACACACACTCACATAAATATAGTCACAGACACATACTCAAACGCACACACTCAACCACCATTTACAATCAGCGTAAGCGTCAACGTCGGCGTCGCCGTCGCTGTCGCCTCAGTCCAAATGTCAGTTTCAAGCAGGGCGCGCGCTCAATAATGTAATGCGTGCTTAAATGTTTTTTATTGCCAACAGTTAGTGGAGCATGGAACGGGGTATGGGAGAGAGGAATAAAGACGATGGCAAAGCCAAGCCATCCTTTGGCTGGCTGTGTTTGCCGAGCAACAAGAAACGAAGAAAATCTCTACTCATTTGAGAACGATAGCAAACGAAACGTTCTGCTCGCGCTCTCAACATTTTTCATATACAGTATATGTTGCTGGGCAACATGTTGCCAGGGTCATGCCAAATCACTTAAAGTACAAATAAAATAAATGGCAACAACATTACCAGAGAGCCGAACAACAAGATAGAGAGAGGAGGAACTTTGTAGAGAGAATAAGCGAGATAGAGATAGAGCGAGAGAGAGAGAGAGAGAGAAGATGGAGAGGGAGAGGGAGAGAGATACAATGAAGGCTTGCTTGCCGATTTGGGGGACATATTCAAGCAGCGGAAGTAAGGCAGGCAAGCGGAAGAAGTTATTTCAATTGCCCTCACTGCCTGAGGAGTGCCTTGCGAAAGACAGAGACAGAGAGGTAGAAGGAGACTGAATTATGCCAGTAAGAGGTGGATGGCAGAGAAGGAGAGTTGTAAGGCAGTTCAAGGGAAAGGCAAAGTATAGAAAAACGACGAAGGCACGTACAGTAGCTTAGTCTCCATGTGTCTGTGTATTCGGGTGTGTGTGAGTATGTATGTGTGAGTATGTTTGTTTGTGTGCCAGTGTTTGAGTTAGTTACCTGGCACGCTTTTGCCTTGGTCTTTGCCTGTGTCAGGGTAAAAATTTAGGGACGAGGGCTAATGGCATTTAAGTTTTGCTAGCTGGACTCACTTGTCTGTCATACATATACGCATACACACACACATAAACACATAGACCAGAAAAAATACAATCGCATAGTTATAGATTTGTTTGACTTTCAGGAGCGGAATTCAAACTTACGGCAAAAAAAATGTGCAATAAATCGCTAAATTGGGGATCTGCTTAGGTAAAATACACGTAATCCAGTTATAACTTATGAACTGATAAATAAGTTGTAATTGTTTGAGAGAAAGAACAGAAAGCGGAATACTGGAGTAATTGAATTTCTTATATCTTTCGAAAACGATCATTGAATAACTGTTGCTAGGTATAAGTTAACGATTATGGATGATGCCGCACCTGTTTCTGTTTGCCATATATGAAAATGGGTTTTGTTGTTGGGATTCTTTCTTTTTTTTGTCTACATTTTAACTTCTATTATCCCTTGGACCTTTCCCCGTAAGTCGTCTCTGATTGCCACCATTTTGCCTATTTTATTCCATTTTCATTTTATTGCATTGACACAATAACAACAACAAGAACAGCAGCAACAAATATTTCTTGGACTAAACTTAGGGAGTTGCTCCAAAGACGTGAGAGAAGGAGGAAGAGAAAAGGGAAATGCGGGTGGTAACTTGTCTGTCAGTTTGTTGGAATTTTAACAAGCTACTCTCTTTCTTTACTCATATTTTTTTTCCCCGTTGTGTTTTGAATCTTCATCGGAGTCTGGTTCATTTGGCCCACGGCAACTCTTGGCCTCGTCATCGTCCTCGTCGTAGTCCTTGTGTCCTTGTCTCTCTGTTCTCGTCATTCTCATCACTTTGCTTTTCAGCTTTTGCTGCGTATTCTGCCTTTTTGGCCCTAAACATGTTTGGCTGTGTGTCTGTTACTGTATCAGTGAGTATATATATATATATGTGTATATGAGTGTGTGTGTGCGTCTGTGTTTTGTGTTAGTTTGACATTAAATGTGGCTGACTTGCCGCCCTGTCATCCTATAACCAGCTACCCCCGGCACTTGGCCTTTTCTGCCTTGTCAGCATAATGCTGCTTAGTATTTTCCTTTTTCTTTCCATTCATTTTTTCCGTTTTCCTTATGTGTGCTTTTCCATGTTTTTCCATTTATGGTTGTCAACCTGACAGCAGCAGCATTTAAGGTATGTAATTCGTTCATTCATATCAACTTTTACAATGTCCTTTTGTCCTTTTAAATATAGCAGGAGCAGCAGCAGCAGCAACAACAATAACAACAACAGCAGCAACGGCAGCGGCCAGAAGTCTTTTGGATACTTTAACAATTTTTGACCCTTGGGGGATAAGTGAGTGAAATGTTGCTAATTGATTTTTATGAGGTGTTTTAATCAAAATGCTATCAGTGGGTGGTTTACTGTCTACACACACACACACACACAGACATGAGCACACATACATTCACACAAACACACACACACACATACACAAACATACACTCATGTACACAAGGATACGTCAAACATGGCGCATATTTCGCTGGAAATGCCTTGAATATTTCATCAAGTTATGTGCACGCTAATTAAATTGCTGTGACACACACAGAAGCAGCCACAACTCAGGATATACACACACATACACATAGAGAGTGGCGTTGGTTATAAGCCAACATTGCACTATCGACAACCTTGGCAACAGCACTTACTATATATATATCTATAAATATATATATATACATATGTACTTACATATATAAAACTCTCAGTTTGTGTGGTAATTTTAATGAATTTACATTTACCGCGTTGCTCGGGAGTTACTCAAGTTTCAGGTGTTTTACGCGGTTTCCAAACCAACAAACCAACCCACTCCTTTCGGTTCTTTAGATGCATAACTAATTGTAAACTATTAACTAGTCCAATGGAATATATAGTCCAAAATAATAAGAAGCAAGAAGATATCCCTGAATCTCCAAAAGCTCCTACTCAGTATGCAGACACGGACCACGCGTTGGCCAAGTTTTTCAACTTTTTGAAAAACAATTTAAGTCGATTAACCGAAGGAATAGCAAACTTTTTAACCAAGATGGATTACATTTTTTTTATATCATTTTGCAACCCTGCATAGTCTACAGGGTATCTAAAAATCGGTGCCCCAACATACTCTAGGGAATATTAGTTGGCTACTTTTAATTGCTGGCCATCATTATGTATCTACATACACACATACATAGATACATATGTGGAGGAAACATACTTACATGCTGAGCTGCCACCTGCGTGTGTGTGTGTCTGTGTGAGTGTATGTGTGAAACACCCTTCTGGTGTATATATGTATATGTAGTATTTGGAAAACTTTTCAGTGGCAAGAACCCAAACAACAAAAATAATGAATAAAACTTTTACTTCTTTTTTTTTTTTGAGTCTTTGTTGTTGTTTTTTTGTTTTTCTTGTTTTTTTCTTTCGCTTGCAAATTGGGTTAACTTTGTCGTGACCGAGACAACTAAAAATTGAATTAGTTTAAAGTAAAAGTTGAAAAGTTGAATACTTGCACATTGACAACTTGACTGAAGGAAAAATAAAAGTATTCGGTATAATATTCTAGAGAGTTAATAAAAATAAACAAGTGCGTGGCTGGAATTTCAAATTTTTCAACGTTTTCTCACACATACACTTTTACTTTTTCTTTGTTTTCTTTATACTTTTCATATATTCTAGTATGATTTTCTGACATGATGTCAAAGCCAACTTGGATTTCAACAATTTTCCTTTTGGTTTCTTTTTTTTTTTTTTTTTTTTGAATGCTCGAGAACAAGTAAACAAAAGCTGAGGGCAAGAAAATTGCTAACATGGTTTCCATAAATAAATCATAAATGTCGACAATAAATATGGAAAGAGAGAATCTAGAGAAAGGCAGAGAATAAAGAGATAGAGATAGAGATGGCGATAGAGTTAGAGTTAGAGTTAGAGATTGTGTGTGTCACAGAGTTGGGGTTAAAATAGTTGATTTCTATCATCCAAGGATTACAAAAAGGAAGTTCTTGGCTTCTATCTAGAAATGTGCATAATTTAAGATTTTAGGATTCTAAGTGGCTGACTTTTTGTCAAATAATAACAGAATATAATTTGTTCAATTCCATTAAAGTTGTGCGGAAAAACGCCCTCTTTTAGAGTTTGAACCTTTTTACTGCCCTTATTTATACACAATGAGTTCATTGAGGCAATTTTAGCCAAGTTAATAGATTAATTGTAGCTCTCAGTGTTTTGAGTCATAATGTTTTCCCTTCGTTCTCAACTTGACTAGAGTCAAATTTTTTGTTTTGATGAGGGTCAAGATGGGTTGTTTGTTGCCTCACTCATTTATAGGCAAATGGTTTTAGAAATATCTCGAAAGTCTTATCAATACCAAAAGTTGTTACTTGGTGAAAGCATTGTTAATACCTTAAACAGCTCATTCACAGCACTTTTCCTCAATTTGGCTTAAGGAAGATATTAAATCGATCTCAATGTGACAAAATGTCGGCTAAGGATATACAGGACTTTTCTATTGGCAAATATTTTCCAACTGTATTTTCCCTCAATGGATTTTGTTAAAAGCAATATGGAAGCTAAAACTGACTACTGGTCACGCCCATCAACCGCCCTTCGATTATTGTTGCTATTGCCAGGCAATACGAAATCTGTAGGGCACACAAAGATTATGATGCTATTTTGAGTGAAGCAATTAAGCACTTTGGCAACAATTCCCCCAGCGATGTCTTCAACTTTTGCAATGCTGCTGCTTCCACTGATGTTATATTTATTTATTTTTATTGACAACATTATATTTTATTTATTATATTGAATTCATGCCATTGTGCTGCCACGACCAGGCACGTCGTCGAGCTCAGGAATACATCTTTCTCAGTGTGTGTGTGTGTGTGTTTGGGTATGTTTGGGTGTGTGCTATTATTGTCGAGTCAGCATATAAAGCAGCTAATACAGGAGGGTGAGTTCAACTGGGAAACTCTCTTCGTAATACCCTATACATTTATCTATTAAATCTTAGATCTTTGCTTAGGTAAAGAAAAGTTTACCGTTTTAAATTTATTCAGAATTTCTGTCCAAAAATCCAGCTACACTGCACGAAATTGAAAGTACTTAATTTCTAACCATTTGCATTAACGCTTGATCGTTAACAAGTTAAAGCGATCGAAAATGAAAGTAATCTCTATCATTTATTTCGAGTGTAGCCAGGACTTCATTTATTCTTCACACGCACACACACATACACACACACACACACACACACACAATGACATAATGTTATCGCTTTGGTGGGGAGAGGGGGGATCTAAATTCGTTAGCTTTTCCCCTTTGGTTGCAAATTTAATCATTACGTAAGTCATTAGAGGGTATCACAAGGTCGATTCCGTAAAGGATATATGTGTAAGGAATTTTCCTCATCTAGTTTTTATGTATGTATTGTAGTTGTATTTGTGTTTGGGGCGCTTTAAACGGAAATCGTTATATAAATCAAAGACAGATTATAAATGCTGCGCAATTTTCAAGTTATTTTTATATTGCGTCTGCGTTGTGCGTCATATACAGATATACAGACACATATATATACATATGTATGTCTGTATATAAATTGTATTATTTTTTGAGGGTTAGATAAATGTGTATGAGTTCCTGTGTGTGTGTGTGTGTGTGTGTGTGTGTGGCTTAGTTTTGGGTTTTCTGACATTTCGTTGGGCAACAGAAATTGAAAAGGTTAAGTCCGTTGAAGCGTGCGGCTAGCGGCTTGGTGGCGGATGTCAGTTAGAAAATGAACAACTGTTGAGTGGGCCATGAAAAAAAAGGATAAGAAGATACAGACAGAGCATAAAGTACAGTATGTACATACATTAATAATTCTGTCCAATTTGTGTGGGCTCATTAGCACAAGGAGTGAATATTACCAACTGTGAAATGAGTGAAAATGTCAGCTAATTATATTTTGCAGTTATATTGCCGCTGAGCCGGAAACACAGTCAACTCAGGCTCATTTCCGTTTCAAATGTTTCCTGTCATAATTTTTTCCTCAAATTGATTTCTCTTTTCTTCATTTTTTTGCTCTCGTTGCTTTTAGCTTTTGCGTGTGCCTTTGGTTTCTGCAACTAAGTGCTTGAGAAATAAGTCGAAAACTTTGCGGCAATTTGCGCTTAAAGCACTTCAAAAATTGCCTGACTGAGTCCTTGAGGGAAAATCTTGAGTTTTTGGGTGAGAAACGGAGGAGAGTTTGGGTACGGTATGGACTTGTCATGGCTTATTTCACTTGAACTTTGTATGGGGTAGGTGGTGCTAGAGGATGGGATGGGGGTGGGGGGGAAGAGGGGTAGTAGGCCACTTTGGGTCAGCAAAGTTTTTTCGATTCGAAAAGTTGGCGTGCTTAAGCTTTATTTTTAATTTGCCTGTGTTGGCATTTCTTTCATTTTTAAACGTTTTCGTTGCGTTGCGTTTCGTTTTAACATTTTAACCACTTTTTCCTCATTCTTTCTTTCTGTTATGACCATTAGGCCAGTCGACCACCCGACCACCCGACCACCCGACCTCTCGACCGCCCGTTCGCGGTCCTAATTTGAACTCTCCTTTATGGGCGCAATTAACTAACTGTATATGATTGATGATCTTTTAAATGAGTGCGACAATAACAACAATAAATATGTCTAAAAATACTTATACTGTATGGATGTGTGTGTGTGTGTACCTACATAATGAATCCCCTTTTTGATTTCTCTTACCTATCCGTTCACAATGTTGCCATAATCGTGGCCGTTAGATTTCTGGCTAAACTTTTGACATTCATTACCTTTCAACTGGGTTAAAAGTTCATGACCTCTTCCGCCACAAAACTCTCTTCCACCTCAACTAATTGCTGTTTAATTGTCATGATTCTGGTACTGGAAACGCAATCAATTTGGCCTCCTCTTAATTGTCAAATGAATGGATTGGTTTGCAAATGGAATGTTTTAACTTAATGCATTATGCACATATGCCATCAATTATTTAAACATTCGTATATATATATATATATATATATATTTTACAGTCTGCATATATCTACATATTGTTATGCCGCTGTGCTGCCCTGCTGCCCTGCCAGCTATCAATCAATCAATCAACTGACTGTACATAAAATATGCAAAAAGTTCATTAAATAGGCTCATAAAAATGCAAACCAATTTTATAAAACTATGCGGGCGGTAGTCGTTTTTGCCTTCTCTCTCTCTCCCCCTCTCTTTCGCCCCTTCTCTCCTTACAAAGATCACCAAAACGATTTCAATTTGTTTTATCTCGTTTATTTTTTGTTCAAGATGAGTGAAAAAGTGCTTACTAATGAATTTTTTAAAAATACCGATTACTCATTGTGGTTTTTTGGGGGTATATTTGGAATACAAATTCGAGAATCGAATCGAATCGAGGCTGCGAAAAGACAGTTTGTTTCGATTCAGCTTAAATGTGATTCGATTTTACATATATTGTATATATTTTTTAATGACTAGGTTAATGCTGAATAATGTTTGAATTTAAAAATCGGAAGGACGACTTTTGACAAAGTTTTTGGTTTTGTAGATCGACTTTAGAATTATAACCACTCAGTTTTAGCTTCACCGATTAATTGAGATTGAGATTGAGAAATCTAACCTGAACAACAAAGTTATATTTCATAGCAGCTAAGACTATTAATAAGATTTAAATATCTATAGATTCTATTGGAAGTTCAGTGCGCATTTTTAGTTTGAGCATTAATCTATATAAATTCACATAATCGATAAGATGAGCCGTTATCATTATTGAATAATGCGCAATATCATATTAATAATGTTGAGTCTGCCACTAATTTTGATTGTAATCACAATTGTATCCAAAATTCAAGCAAGGTAGGGACATTAACTGCCTGATATTTGGCCCTATCCGTCTCCCTCTCTCTCTCTCTCTCTCTCTCTCTCTCTCTCTCTGTCACCTTCTCTTTCTATCTCTCTCTCTCTCATCGTTGGTCTCTTGATGGTTGTCTGAAATATGAGTCAATTATACTTCCGTACGCATAAATTAATGATTAATTGCAAAATAAATTGACTTGCGTCACTTAATTACGTGAAGCGCGGAATGTCAGCGATGGGAGAGAAGAGTGCCGATGGTATGGCTATGAAGACAGAAACGAATGTTGTCACCCCTCCGACCGCCATCCCGTTTCATAGTTCCAGCGTTCTCTCTGGTAAAGTCGCCTGTCAACACACACACACACACACGCAGCACATTGGCAATTTCTGCTGTTGACATTCACAGTCAAACATGCTTAATTAATGCCAGCTATGGAGTAAAGTCCTCGTTTCGTTCACCTCCTCCCCACCCCTCCCTCCCTCCATCACCATCACCAAACAGTAATGAGAGAGTATGACAACATTAACGCGAACATTAACAAAAACTGCTGGTGCTGCTTACTGTTTTCTCTGCCTCTGTCTTAGCCCCGTTTCCCGCCTTTGTGCCTACTCCCCTACTCTGGGCCTGTCTGCCAAAAATAAACACTTTCAGGCATCATAATAATGATACATAGCCCAGGCACAAAATGAGTGGCACTCGCCTTCGTCTTTCATTTTGCTGCTTCAGCTTCCGTTTAGTTGGATTTAAGTGAGCGTCAGACTCAGATTCAGATTCAGATTCAGAGTCGGTCGTCGGCATTGTCTGGCAGACTCTCATCATAATTAAACACACTTTGGCAACGATGTTAGCAAACAGTACTGTACCATGGCCAATATAATAAAGAATTATATTAAACTACAACTAATACCGGAACTGTTTGAGAATTGCAAGAATAAATTGTAAGCTTTGTTTTGATTAGTGATTTGCTATTTCAGTTTTAACACAATTAGTTATTTACTAATTGCCTTTGAATCTCTTATAAATTGCAATATTGAATTGCTTATAAAACGTTTTTGCCCACTGTGCGTATCAGTGAACCGGTGTGTCTGTCAGTTTTTGGGTATATAAAAATCAATAACAACATTGCCAAAATGGCTTTCGCGCCTTTGCAGTTTATCCACACTCCATTCTTCTCCACTCCCCCACTCCCCTATACATCGTCCAATTCGAACCAAACCCATTCCATAACATACTCTACTCTCTTGGCTACTCGTCATTCACATTAACTGCAGAGAGAGAGAGAGAGAGAGAGAGAGAGAGAGAGAGGGGAGGGAGGGAGATAGAGGCAGGGACACAGAAGGAACTGGCAAGCAATTAACGCTGAATTGATACGCACAACTCGGAAGGCATTCAACTTTACTTCGTTAACTGGTCCTGAGTCTCAGGTCCGCTTAAGCGTTGGCATTAAGACGTAATTAAAACAACGGCTCTTCCTTCACTTTCTTTATCCTCCTTCCCCCCAACCCCCCCCGCAAAAAAGGGAAAAACCCTTTCACACTCTGATGAGATGGCAGTAAAAATGAAAAAAAGAAGAAAAAGGAGATCCAAAAAGAGAAATGGTTAAAAAGGAGAAACGAGTCAAAAGATTATTTGTATTTAATTTCAAGTACCGAAGAAAGATCCCGGGATGCCAGGAAGCTGCTGCTGCTGCTCCTGCTTTTGTTGCAGTTGAGAGACAGTTTTTCGTTTGCCCCTCCCTTCTTCTTGTGCGTTGTACATAAAACTCAATTATAATTAAGCATTTAAGTGGAACTAAGCGATACTGGGAGCAAATGAAGCAAAATTCTCATCTTCAACTTCAACTGGATTTCGATGCCAAGGGGCAAGCACTGATGACAGCAAAATGCTAGCTGGGTGGGTGGGTGGTTGGTGTTTTGCTTGATGGGTGATGGGTGATGGGTGTCGGTTGGGTGATGGTCGACGCCCTTTCTTGTTGGGTGCCTCTGTCTGTATTTATTAGTGGTAGTTGGGCACCCTAATTGCTAAGCGCGCCACTCAAACTTTTTGGCATGGAGACGGCCGGACTGAACTGGATGGCTGGCAGACGGTATTTAATTATCGTTCATCGCTCATAGCTGGCTGGGGTATTATTTTATTGGAAGCACATTTTGCCATTTGCCAGGATATTGTTACACAAGTGTTGCCATGGCAGTGGATTAATTGTGTTACGTTAACTAATTTCACATATATTTATGTATGTATTTAGCAGTAAAAGTTCTTACATAAACAATTTAAGGACACAAATGCTTTAAGTAGCCATATTAATTGCTATAAAAAGGTTAATAGTTGTAATAAAATCACAATATATATGTATATATGGTAGAGAAATTAAAAACTGTACCGTATTAATCAGAAATTTAGGATTCTATATAGATGATTGCCTTTATGTTTTAAGGACTCATTTACTTTATTCTTTTCTCTGTCATAAATAAGTTGTTTGTTAGCAACATTTTAATGACCTTTTAAATGAAAGTAATTTTCAAATTGCCACCAAAAAAAAAAAAAAAGGAAAGAAAAAAATGAAAACAAAATCAAATACTGGGAGAAGAAAAACCGTGCGGTTTATTCTTCTCGTTCATATTTTTTTCTTTTTTGAGCCAAACGGAAATTCAATTGCGGCAAAAGTCGAGTCGACTGAAGCTTTGCCAACTTTTCTGTGCGTCCTTCAGTTGAAACCCAAGCATTTACCCAGGCAACCCACTCACAGGGTCGAGCACTCGAAATGATTTCAAAATGGCATTGAATGTAGCATTTAATTTGTAAGCCACAACGAGCAAAAGAGAGAGAGAGAGAGAGAGAGAGAGAGAAAGGGAAGGAGAGACGAGATAGAACCTTCGACATACCGTACGAAGTCCTGCTTTCCTGATATTTATAACTGTTTATTTGCCGTGCGCTCGGTCTCAAGTTGGAGCTCTATTTTCTGTTTCTGCTTTGGCCTGTGTCTGTGTTGGACTGAAAAGGATTAATTAAACTGACAACTGACGTCTGTGGTGGGTCCTATCCCTTGCCGTCTACTCTTCTCTCTGCCATTCAAACACTCTCTTGCTGCTAACGCTTTCAGTTTTCTTGCCGTCTTTGAAGTTGGAAAGTCGGCATAATTAGTTAAATGAGCTTCACTATAACAATAAGAGGTAACTTCATCTCGCTGAACTCACTTCTCGCTACTCCTCATGCATGGCAAATTATGGCAGCTAATTTGTAATTTGTTGTTTTTTCCCTCCTCCCTCACTTTATTTTACTCCCTAGCACCCCTGCATTTATATTTAAGTTTTGTTCATGAAATAAAATAAGAGCGTATATTAATTGCATGAATATATATTCAAATGTTAAATTAAAATAATAAAAAATAACGAAAAAAAAAATTAATTAAGTGTTCAACAAGATGGAGAAGAAAAGGTAACAAGGCTAACAGCTGCTTACATTTATTTACAGTTAGTCATTTCAATGTATTTGCTTTTAATCCCTCTCTCATTCTAAACATACACACACACACACACATTCCTACATGTGTACATGAGAACGAGAGAGAGAGAGCGAGGGTGTCATACCGACTCACACGCAAAAAGCTTCTCGCTCATTTGCTAGCAATTAAGCGCACATGAAAAATGTTTGCCAGAGCATAAAAGACAAGGATAGAGATAGTTGGGAGATTGGTTTGAAGTCGGGGACCGATGCCTGGGTCTGGCTTTCATGTCATTTCAAATGGCGCCAGCTGAAGCGGCCCATAGTCGTGTTTGTATGTCTATCTGTGTCAATGTATGTGTGTGTGTGTGTTTTAATTACAAACTTGTACATTTTGCCTAATTTGACAAATTGTTTTAATATAGTGTGTAAACTTTTTGGTTACATTGCGACAAATTAGTTTTACACTTAAATTGGGTCATCATGGTTGTGTTAACCAAATTGAAACCAAAACTAAATCCAATGGCTATAAGGAAAGCTGTTGAAATCCCCGCCCATAAAAATATGCTACAAATTGTTATAAATTTATTTAACTGAAACTAAATACATATAGTAAATCAAAGTAACCAACTTCCCTTTTCCAATCTAACTCGTTTTGTTTTAATATGTAGTATCTAAATTAGTAGAACTATTTCACTTGTATCTTAAAATGCTGTATTTAATATGATGGTTTTATTCGGCTTTTATTCATTTATCATCATTCATTGCACACGCAATCTGTGAATGCACTCACGTTTATTAAAATTGTGCTTTAATTAAACAATTCGCTTGCATTGAACTGTAATGTAAATACATATACTCATACTATGTATATATGTATGTACATACCACATCCATGTGTGCATAAAGTCTGTATTCCAACGGATGTTGTTCTCTTTTTTTGGCCTTTATTGATCCTCTACCCAAATGAAATGAACGATGAGAAGGGCAAAGTCAATATGGTTTCATAACGACCAAAAAGTTTGCAATGAACAAAAGAATGAATGCAGAAATCTTGATGCTTTCATAATTGTCTGATACAGACTAAAGTAGGTTCTTTCAGTAATTTTCTATCTGTATACTAGCCAGGGTAAATGCAATAACCAGGGTAAGGCAATAACCATACGTAATAATGTGTACAGCTTTTAGCCACTGCATTTCAAATAAAGCAAAGTTTCCCCCTCTACCTGTAACTTGAAATGGAATTCAAAGTCAAGTTTCAAAACAGATGAGGGTAAATAGTAACTTGGTAATAGGCCATTCTGCAGTTGAAAAATAACATTTCATAACGTTAGCTGAGAAGAGGACTTTTATAGTATAATCGAAATAATTAAAGGTCGTTATCATCCTCAAATTCAACTGAAAAGAAAAACTCATTCAGTGTTCGGTCGTGCTTGCCCACAATTTAAATGATTTTCATTTCAATGATTTCTATATACACTTATTTAGAGCTCGACCCAATTTGAATGAGTATTATTTGCAGTTTTCTTTTATCTTATAATTCCGATTGCCCTGCCCCCCTCCTCCTCCTCCTTTTAGAAAAAGAAAACAATTCATCAAACGAAAAATATCTCGCATTTGCAAAATAAACACAAGTGTTTTCTGTGATTTCTAAACGTTTTAATGCCTAAGCCAATTTCGTCAGTTGCAGCAGCTGCAATATTTGGTCTATATATAGGATTGATTGTTTTTGCCGTTTCCAATGATTCCAAAATTAAAGAAAAGTATTACAAACTAATGATATTAAAAGTTAATTCAAGTTAAATTATAAAGACATTATGTAGTGCTAGATTCTTGCAATTCGTTGTCATCTTTGATGGCTAGTCTATTGTAGAGTTCAACCAGCCTATCCTTATACTGGACCATGGCTAGAGCCCGCATATAACGTTCTTCCCATAATTTTGGATGACCTTGTGTTAGCTTTTTCAGTGTATGCTCAGCTGCTGCCTTCACATCTTTCTCGGGGCTTTCGTGATACAGGAGTAGTAGATCCATGGCACGCTGTACAAATGCTTCCCAGACCTCACGATCGTGTTGGATTTCCTCCTCAGAATCACTATTATAAACAGGACTTAGTTCACCCACCGCCAAAGCAGCCAGGCATCGTATTTCCGATGATGGATCATCCATACGCTGCATGGTGGCATAAGCCAATGGTTTCAGCTGCTCTACTTTTAATCCTTGAAAATATACCACCGCCTTAATGGCATAATGTCGCGTAGTTACATTACGATCTTCAAGCAAACTGGGCATATGCTTGACTAATGATGGCAAAATTTCGCGGGCCTCATCCGGAGCACCCTGTCCCAGAGCACAAAGTGTGGCCATTGCCATAGAGCGCATTGCCTCTGCACTTGCACCCGCCTGCCAACTCAAGTAAGGTTCCACTATTTCCTGTGTAAAGTTGGCCAACAATTGAGTGCTACGTTCGCGTTCTAGCTTGACAGTTTTTGACCAAAGCAGCGACGACAGCGAGAGACTGCTAAAAATCCGCACCTGGGCACTATCCGAACAATGAGCGAAAACAATCTTCACTTTCTCGATAAGCTCAGTCAAATAAGTAGCACGCAAATGACAGATGTTAATTAGGCCATCGAGTAGCAATATAGGTTCAGCATTGTCATCCAAATCAGCATCCAGATTTTCCACTTCCTTCAGCACCAGAGGAAACAACAATTCATGAAGGTCATCTAATGTCATCTTCTTCGCCTCGGCGATTCTTTCAATCACAGTTTTCTCCTTTTCAAACTCTACTTTAAAATTGAGGGAATGCATTAAGGCCGTCACTTTGATGTGAACCACATAGACAGACTCGTAAAGACTGTCGAGATCCAGTTGAGTGGCCGTTACCCAATTGGCCTTATCCATTATGGTATCCAGAGCTTTCAGTATGTACATTTGAAATCGTGGCTTTAGCGTGTGCGAATAATCGGAACTTCTTAATAGTTTGCTAAGACGCAGTAGGTGTTCGAACGTGCCGCCTGTTGTGGCTTTAAACATGTAATAAAAGCACATCAAATATGAATCTCGAGCATGGCGTTCCAAACCTTCGAAACCATGCTCAATCCAAGCATTATAACATAAAAGGCGTCCCATTAGATCGGATACCTTTTTGGCTTCGGCACTAACTGCAGCGTCCTCGTCGCTACACCCAAGTGATACATGTGGATAGACCTCGAAAAATTTCGCTGTCATCGCGGCCTCCGCATGTAGGACGAACTGATACAGTAGCTTCAACGAATGCAAACGCACATTGTCCTTCCAGTCACCCGTCTCACGTGTAATTAGCTGCAACAGGCGCAACGAACGTTGCACTAAGCCACGGCAACCAATGATCGGCCGCTGGACATCAGTTGGATAATTTTCAACTGGCAAATCGCTAATCTCTTGTTGTGAAAGCTCCGCTTCGTTTTCATCATAGTATTGCTTACCACATTTGATCCACAACGGCCGTATATAATTTACAACCTCAGGGGAATCATCTTTGAGACAACACAAGACCAATGGCAGAATTCTTTCAAAGTATGAGTAGCGATCCAAAAGTTCCATCAGCATAAGTATACCCATTTGGCCACATTCCCGTCGAACCAAAGGCATACTATCCATAAGTAGAGGCGAGACCTCGGAAAATAAACGCCGCATACCCTCTCCACTGGCATCCATGTGGAGGCTAAGCCTCCCCAAAGCTTCCACAGCGGCTATGCGCGCCTGCGCGTGTTTGTGATTCAGCATGGAATACAGAGCAACGGCCAGATTTTCTGTATATGGTCTTAGTTCTAAAGTTTCCGCCACGCGAGATAAATCCACCAGAGTAGCGCAACCCTCGCGCTGTACCATTGGATAGGCATCTTTTATTGACTTGATTAGCACCTTGGTAACCATTGGGTAGCACTCACGAAAGACGCCCGCAGTTCCCATGGTCACATACTGACGTACCATTAAATGCAATTGGGAAATGTACAAAAGACGAATCTCCTCACTAGGCTCCACCGTCTCCGTTTGACCCATACGCTCGCCCAACGTGGCCATAACATTCATCAGATGAAAGTCCGTAGGAGGCAGATGTTCAAGGAAAGCATTCACAGCCATCACTGCATGATCGCGCACAGTTTCAAAGCGATCGGAATAGCATTTGAGCAAATGCAGATACAGATCATCAAAGTCACGGGCCAACTGCTCCATTACTTGGGCCCCAATACCAGGCGGAATACTGTTGCATTTTTCGCGCAGTTGGGAAAGAACCGACGTCTTAACGCGTCGATCACTGTCTTCCAGTTGCTGGCAAATCAGCTTCGAATCAATCTCAAACTTGTCACTCATTGCTTGAGATACTTTTTACTAGTTACCGGTTGCCGGAGTTTTCCGTTTATCTCTCTTGTGAACCAAACTGAATTGTTGCCTAGGCTGCGAAACTAAAATGAAAATGTGGAAAAGCGAAAAGGAAACTAAACGTCAGCAACAACAACAAAAGATACATTGGTTGCTATGACTAGTCCTAGGATTTGTTTACTTAAACAAAACAATCCGCTTTCGCGTGCGTATTCGCCGGCTAACTAAAGCGATCAGCTGTTTACCCCAGCTGTAGCTGACTCCACTGAGTGTTGAAAAATTATTAAACGTTTGTTCCAGAACAGTGCTGGTGAATTTCACATTGGCGCGCAATTCAAATAATTTTAAGTCGCTAACCATAAACATAATTTTCAGAGAATTGATGTGAGTATGTGTTTGTGTGTGTATATGAGTGTGTGTGTGTGTCTATTAATGTTTGCGGTTGTCTTTTATGAGACCTCGTCTCATAAAAGCGTACCGCTTATCTTTGATGCCGGGCTATCTAATTGCGATGTCGTTTCTTATCACCTTCACAGCGACAACGAGCGACAATATCTAAGATTGATTGCCCAGCTCAGTTTAGTACTGGGGGGCCTTAATATGTCGAGATATTTGTACATAGAAATGGAAAAAAAATCACATAAAATGCCTATTTTTATCGACGAAACTTAATTGCATTTGTGGGTCATCAAATTGGGTTATATTAAAAATGGGTTGGGCAAAAACCAAAAAGAGAAAAATAAATAAGATAGAAAAAAATAATAATAATGCGATAATAAATTATTTTGATAAATAAAAGTGAACAAACTTGAGCGGAAATGCAGTAAAACTGGGAAATTATATCCGTAAACTTGCTCTAAAAATCCTTTTCTTTAACTATTTTTTACATTATTAAATTGCGAAAAAGATTATTATATCAAGTATGAATAATAATCATAAAAAAATACAGAACAGCGTTTAATTAGTCATATATGTAGTGTTTTGGAACTTTTATTTAAAAAAAAAAACAACGACAAAGTCTTAAAATAGCCAGTAATTGGAAACATTTTACTGCCGGCAATGAGTAAGTTAGTCCAA
Organism: Drosophila sturtevanti; assembly: GCA_018150375.1. Lineage (NCBI taxonomy): Eukaryota > Metazoa > Arthropoda > Insecta > Diptera > Drosophilidae > Drosophila > Drosophila sturtevanti. Next base: position 3,551,503 of record JAECWJ010000527.1, on the reverse strand, counting down.
TTTGATAAAGGTTTCTTAAGATTAACAATTTAAAAAGAATTCCAGATGTTCTTTGAACATTTAACCGGAATATGTTTGCTTTATCACTTTAAAAGTATAAATTTGTAGTCCTGTTGTATGAATTCCTAAAAAAATGATTGAATTTCATGGACTCTGTTCGCGATTTGCTATATGAGCAGATAATGGAGGGTGTTTACATCTCATCCATTGGATTATAATTTCAAACTTGGGGAATTTACTTGGTATTTGTTTTAAAAAGGATCTCATTTCGCTCTATTATGTAGAGTTGAGTAAAGGGTAATGGAGTTCGCACTTGATAAAGTTGGAAATCATTCAACATACTCATATTTCAATTTACCCAATTCAGCATCCATTTGTTTTGCCGTATGATTGGCGACTTTCCGGCATATTTTATATGTATGTATGTATGTATTTTTCTGTTTTAGTTGTTTGTTTTTCATGTACACAATCTTTTTTTTACCCACTGTCAAAATTGTTTTTTGGTGTCGCCTGCCGTTCCCAGTTTCAGTCAAATGTTACCTTTTGTTGCTCTTATTGTTGGCACAATTCGATTTCATACCATTTTGTTGCTGTTGCTGTAGCTGCGCAGCTGCTGCTCTGTTACTGCTGCGGCTGATGCAGAGGCAGAGACAGAGACAGAGACAGAGGTTGGGGTTTGGGGCAGAGCAATCGAGGCACACGCTCCAAAGCAATTAAGCGCATGAATCAGGTTTGCCTGAGGAAAGGCAGGGCAATCGCAGGGCAGGGAAATATGGATACGTCGAGTATCTGTGTCTGTGCATTTTTTTTATACTCATACACAAGCAGACACACACACACACACACACAGATACGCAGATATAAATGCAAACAGGAACAGAGCGGCACAATAAAGTTAATTGATATGAAATGAAGTCATTTGGCAAAATCACTGGAAAAGTAATGGACCGCGTTTATTCAATTTGATTTGATGTCTGGCCTGGTAAGGTCTGGTCTGAGAGGGCACCAACAAAGTTACCAATACTCGTATATATATATATATATATATATATATATATATATTTATTTATTTATTTTGTATGTCTTTTTTATAGTTTTATTTCATTTATTATTAACTTTTGAAAAGCAATTGAGCATGAGTACACTTATACGTAACACACACACACACGCACACATTATAAAGTTTAAAGGGTCAGACTGATTTCTTTTTCCATTTGAATACATTTTTTACATCCTTCGAAAATATGTGATGTTGACCTATTATTTCTATATAAACGTTTCATATAATACAGAATGTCGGGTTTAATCGAATGTTTCTAAATGGAGCGGAATACTAAAATAAGACTAAATTTATAGGCTAATCTATTCTAAAGAAACTCTGTAATATATACATTGGATTTCTTATAAATCGTAAATCTTTTTATTAATCGATTTATTTAATCATGAATGAAAGAGACTGGCAGATCAGTAACATTTGTATATCTGTACATATATATTTGTATAATTATATACTTCATATAATTCATCATTCATTAATTATAATATTTCGTCTCTTTAAATTTAAAATGGAACCCATTTATCTAGTGTATTTTAAGATTCAATCAAAAACATTCACGGAAGTAGATAATTGTAAAACTTGTTTTTTTTTGGCAATTGAAAAGTGTCTTGGATTTAATGGTCATAATTATGAATTAGTTGCAATCATTTGCCAACAATTTGAATTGCTTTTTCTTGTCAGACGAGTGGCACGATAATGGTCATCTTGTTGCACAGCTACAGTGGACAGTTGGCAAAATGCAAATTACCCAATTGATATTGATTGAATTGCAAACAGAGGCAAATGGCTGAGGCCTTAGCTGGCTGGCTGGATGGCTGGCTGGCTGGCTATGCCCAAAGCGAGCTAATACTGTTTTGGTTTGCTCTGGACGCTAATTAGTTTCATTTTCGTTTTCAGTTTTCAGTTTTCAACCGAAACACAGCGTCATTCGTCGAAATGATTGAGTGCAACAGACCCCAGAGTCAGCGTCAGCGCCAGAGACAGAGAAAGAGACAGAGACAGAGACAGAGATTGAGTCTCCTTCGTTTCGAGTCGAGGCTGGGGATTGCGGCTGAAGCAGCAATGTGTTGTGTGTCAATTTCTCGGAATCACTGATTAGAAATGTTGCTAATGGTCTGCTTTCAAATGGTGCTGTTTTGCATCTGGTACGTCCCATTCCCATTCCCATCCCCATCCCCACACCAACCTCAACCCCAATTACTACCCACCAACCGCAGAGTAAACCGTTAGTACACTTGCCCTGCTATAAAAAGCTCGTTGCGGTATGTAAGTGGCCTGTTTGGCATTTTATATTGATTGCGTGACTCATCCAAGAACCAGCCAGTAATCATTCCAGTCTCAGTCTGAGTTGGAGTCTGAATCTCGGCACGAGATTGGACTGTTGCCTTCATTTTAAGTTTCTACTTTTTGCCGCTGCCTTTTCAAAGAGTTATTCCTGTTGCTTGTCCGATAAATTTTGCCGCCAAAAGAACATTGCTTAATACACTCAACGAAAAGAATGTATGATTGAAATCAAAACCGATAAGGACCAAACATTTTCATATATTGTTTTCTTTTTTTAAATTAAAACATTTTAAGGTTATCAATATTGTAGAGTATTGTGGGATATTGAAATATCGATGAACATTTTTGAAGAGGAATATATTTTGGTTTAAGTTAAATTCCGGAAAATATTGGTATACATATACTAAAGTAATTACCACTGAAAATTAAATTACTTTCTCTATACTACTTTACTTTACTTCAGATATAGTTTGCCGAGATACTCTATATAGAAACCCCCATCAGGTCTTTCGCAGAGATCAACTTGCTTAATCTAACTTTTTACAATCATATAATCAGCATATATAATTCAAATTGTAATTAAATTGCCTTTCATCTTAATTATCCAAGTTCGTGATTAATGAAATTAATTTAAAAATATATATAAATCTTGGTAATTTCAACATTTTTTTTGCTGTTGTAATATTGCTTGATTAATTTGCAAGTGGTTTAGTTTTACAAAAGCTATCTCAATGGTGAATATTAAAAGATTTGAATCAAATTTCTAACACGATTATAACATAAGCAAATAATTGGACTTGAACTAAATGTAAGTTCTAGTAGTTAATAGTCTTATTAATTGGATGTCTATCCAATTTCAAGAGTGGAATGCTTAAATCACATTATATCCGAGAGTTATTTAACTCACTCTTATTTTATCAGTGGATTTAATCATATGGATTCACATAAGTATCTATATATATATGTATATTATAGATGATTATTTGGTTCTCTTTTCACACCATTTAAAAAAGTATCTGCATTTCCACTCCAACAGTAATTCATAGTTGCATTTTGCTTCTTTTATTAACCCCTTTCCCTCTTCCCCTCTCCCTCTGTCACTCTCCTTCTCTGCTCCCCATTTGTTTGCATAATTGCTGCATGTATTTATGTTGTTTTTCTTTATGTTTTCCTTTTTGCATTTTCTGTCAACGTCGCTTTGTGCTAATTTACTACTTGTAACCGTCATATGACATCCCACCACCCTCGCCCCTTCTCTCCTCAGTTGTAATGAATGTATCTTAAGTATTTAAAAAGCATTGCTTGCGGTTTTCATTTCTAAAACATATGCCAAAGAGTGATTTGGTTTGTATTATATATATTATTGATATAATTATTTGTTTATTTAAATAGTTTTGTTATTCAAGTAGTTAACATGAAATATGCAGGCCAGGTAATGGAATCTGCATATGGTTTTGTATATAATCAATGTGATCGCATTTAACTATTAAAATACCAAATGCCTCAAGTTTATTTATACAGGCGGCATAGTTTTTATTCAGTTAATTCCATTTCATTATTTAGTGCATCAAATGTCGGGATCTCTCAATCATTCTGAATTGAGTTTGTATAACAAATTAATTAGTTTTGCCAACCAATTATGCATTAGATGATATTCGATATCATCTGTTTCGTTGAATAAAATTGCCTTTTAATTATGAATAATATACACACGACACTCAATTAAATGCCATTCGAATATACACAATGATTGGCTATGAAGTGGCATTATTTCTATGATGTGAAAATAAAAAAAAACCAGAGACACAGACAGATAAAGACAGAGAGACAGAGAGACGGAGAGAGAGCGAGAGAGAAAGAAGGAGCGAGGGCGAGGATGAGAGGGAGTAATGATAATTATAACAATTATATAGATAGAATGATATCTAAAAAGAAATAGAGAGAGAGAGAGAGAGGGTGAGAGAGAAAGCGAATTTGTTCTCATAGTTTGTTGTTATCTTGCTTGGCATAATTATCATTCCATGCTTGTGGCATATCTACAAATGTATCTGTATCTCTATCTATTGGCTTGGCCCATGCCGCTGCTATCGTTTTGCTATAAATGCACAATATTTTGCGCACACACTCACATACATACATATACATATATGCATATGTATGTATATGAAATAATGCACACTCATTGATTATTCTATGGGGTTTTCGGTTTTCGTGTAATTTCTTTTACAGTTTATGTGTAAATTGATTAGCTGCTGGCTTGTTTATTTACTTTTCAAATAGTTGCAGCAGTTTTCGATAATGATTAGTAATACCCATTAAAAGCTAACCCTGTGTGTATGTGCGTGTGTGTGTGTGTAGTGTGTGAGCATAGTAAATGTCATATTGCTGACGTAAGATGTCCAATCCATATGCTAGCCAAATAATTTGATTGACACACAGAGATTGCCATTAGAATGTACATTGTAGACGGATCCATATGATTTGTGCCTTTTGGCACAATTTCTCATAGTCATCAGGCGTCAACAGCAGCAACAGTGGCCAACAACAAATAAGCCAAATCATCATGTAATTGAAATTAATTATATGCCAATAAAATTTGCAACAATAAGGCCAATTAGGATGAATACATTAAACAGACATTTGTGATACAATATCTATTGTGCTAGAAAAACATTATTAATCAGCAAACAACAAAAAAAATATTTGCAAAAAGTTTTGAAACATTTAATTTGAATAACTTCGCTTTTAGTTTATTAGAGATTTTTTGGAGATGAAGTTTTTGGTGTAGACGTAAAAGAGTTTTATGAGTTGCAAATAAATTATCAAATAATTGAAGACAATTAACACAGTTTTAATGGCCCACTGTAAAAAGTATAAACTGGAACTCATATCTTAAAGGAGAAAGCATTTATTGATAATATGATGTCTACGTCGTATACTCTATAAAAGTCTTTCGATTATGTGTATCTTTGAACCGTAAGGTGATAGAGCAATCGGAATTCAATTTGATAAACTTTAAACTTTTAGTTCTAAGAAAATCTAACATAGTGTAAATTGTTTTTCTAGCCATTGAACGATAAGAAAATGTCAACTAAATTGTTGCTATTTCTTCATATTCATTTATTTTGATTAATTGAAATTGATTTATAAATTAGCTAAACGTTACTTTAGTTCCCACATGATAACAGAAATCTACACTGACAGAAATATAAATTTGGAAACAAAATTTAATCTAATATAAAATATACAATTTTTCAATTTAAGGATTTAAGTTTTTCAAGTGTTTCTTCGGGTTACACAAGTTATTCACCTCATTTAAAAAAAAATATATATAAAATTGATTGGAACTTATTCAAGGATTGTTTATGATTAATTTATTCTTATCTGAGTTACTCTAGCTTCGGATTTCAAACGATGTCATTATTTTTTATAAAGAAATAGAATTAGAAAATTCCCCAGATTATATACATTTATGTATGTACATATATTATATAGGAGAACTTTTCAAAGTGTAAATCTAATAAACAGTTTTAAATTTGATTAATTCGATTTGTATATTTTTCAAATTTTATTATTTCGCTATAATATCAATAATTGTATAACATTATTAAAAAAACAGGTTATATTTGCTATAAAGTACACACACATATATGTAGGTATGTAAATCGGATAGTGATTTCAATTTAATATCTTATGGACAGGTAAACCTTCGATTTAACTAAAGTATCTATAATTGCAATTTGTTAATGAGTTTCAATGACTGAATATACATACATATATAGCTAATTACCTGTACTTGGTACATATTTAATGTATACCATTTAAATTTAGACATGCATATATATTACATATATGTGTGTGTATGTATGTGCACACTCGACTAGTTCACAGTATTGTTAGCTTACCTCAGTTAATTGTATCCGAAATGAAAGCCGAAGAGACGAACTGAAATCCAATTAAATGGGTTTTCCTTTTCTTTTTTTTTTGTTTTTTTTTTTTATATATTTTTGTTGGTTGTTGTTTTTGTTTTTTCTTGGCGTTTTCTATTTATAGGTTTTTTTCTTTCAAAGGTCACGTTTTATTGCTGTTTTTATCCTTTTTGCTTTCACACTCACTGTGTGTATCTGTGTGTGTGTGGGTGACTATCTGTGAGTGTGTGTGTGTGTGACGTTTTACATGGCTCGTTGGTTAGTCTCTGCTTCTACTGCTGATTATAATCCTTAATTAGTCTAACGAGTTGCAAATTAATCCACTTTTCTTAATTAAATTGTTTTAGCCGCAGCAACAACAGATAAAAAACTAGAAAGATGGACTAACTTCGGCCGTGCCGAAGTTCGTATACCCTTGCAGATTTTCTCTATATAATTCACCAGAAGCATTATTGTAAATTAAACATACCAAATTTACAAATTCAATATTTTGAGCTTGAGGAAAAAAATTTTTCATACAAAATTTTTTTTTGTACCGATTGTTCCTATAGCAGCTATATGATATATCCAACCGATTCTGATCAGACTTGGTTGAAGTATCAAAAAGCATATTAAACTCATAAATATCAAATTTCGTGGCATTCGGAAAAAACAACAGAGTTATTGAGGATAAGCCTTATTCATGACCGATCGGTCCTATGGGAGCTATATGATATAGTCGTCCGATTCTGATCAAACTTGGTTGAAGTATCAAGAAGCATATTAAACTCATAAATATCAAATTTCGTGGCATTCGGTTGAAAAACAGCAGAGTTATTGAGGATAAGCCTTATTCATGACCGATCGTTCCTATGGGAGCTATATGATATAGTCGTCCGATTCTGATCAAACTTGGTTGAAGTATCAAGAAGCATATTAAACTCATAAATATCAAATTTCGTGGCATTCGGTTGAAAAACAACAGTTATTGAGGATAATCCTTATTTATGACCGATCGTTCCTATGGGAGCTATATGATATAGTCGTCCGATTCTGATCAAACTTGGTTAAAGTATCAAGAAGCATATTAAACTCATAAATATCAAATTTCGTGGCATTCGGTTAAAAAACAACAGAGTTATTGAGGATAAAGCTTATTCCTGACCGATCGTTCCTATGGGAGCTATATGATATAGTCGTCCGATCGGGATGATTCCGAGATATACAATGCCTGCAGCAAAAAGGAGCCTATGCTGAAAATCTCAGCTCTGTAGCTCTTATGGTCTCGGAGGAGAAGCTGTTGATCCAGACAGACGGACAGACGGACAGACGGACAGACGGACAGACGGACATGGTCATATCGACTCGGCTATTCATGCTGATCAAGAATATATATACTTTATATAGTCGGAGATGCTTCCTTCTGTGCGTTGCAAACTTCTGACCAAAATTAATATACCCTCTGCAAGGGTATAAAAACTGGTGACAAAGAGAGAAGAAGAAAAAAAACAAAACGCAAATGGTAATTAAAAAAATTCATTTTTTTTTGTTTTTTTTTTGACGAAATGAAAGGCCAAAGGCGAATGGAGAACGGAGAAAAAAGGCATGTAAAAAAATAAAAATAAAAATCAAACAAAAAGAAAAAGAGAGAAATGTAATTAATTCATTAGCCAGCCAGTCAGCCAATTGACAATTATTGATTATATTGTTTCAATGCCAGTTTTGGTTGCAAATTAATTTTAATGCATTTGCATTGTTGGTGCTGTTGTTGTTGCTGTTGTTGCTGCTGTTGTTGCTGTTGTTGTCATTGTTGCTGTTATTTTCATTCAGCATTAGTTGCACAATTTGTTATTGCGAATGGCCGCAGGTCGCGTTGCTCATTTATTTAATTTTTAATTATTTTTAAATGTGTTCTGGTTTCATAATTGGCAGCCTATTGTCTCTTACTCACTGTCTCTCTCTCTCTCCCTCTCATATACACTCTTTCTCTTTCATTCACTCTGACTCTCTTTCTCTCACTCTCACTCTCACTCTCTCTCTCTCTCTGCTTGGCTGCATAATGTTTTTAACTTATTTATTTTCATTTTGTTTCAGTTTTTTTGATTTAATTAAATGTACGACCCGAATCCTGAAACCCATATCCGACCCGGTTGGCTTCATTTGTCTTCTCTTCACCTCTCTCTTTCTCTCTATCTCTGTCTCCTACACTCCTGTGTGTGTGTGTGTGTGTGTGTGTATGTGTGTGCGTTGGTTCTCTTTCAATTTAGCTGTCAGCTTCGTTTAAATATTTAAAAATGTGGCGAAATATTTAATTTGCTTGCCATATGCATTTGCCATTGCTCAGATGCATTTAATTGTTGAATTCAATTTGAATTTCAAATGCCAACAAACTGCTACAATCTGATATTTATCCGCATATATACATACATATATATTTTTATATACATACATATGTATGTATATTTAGAATGTGCATACTTTTATCATCATATTCATATGTATATATGCATAACTCAATTTAATTAAGTGAGAGCTATGATTTAGTTACTTAATCAAGAATTTCAAGAATTCCAAATCAAATTTAACCAGAAGACAATAAAGCCGTTGAATACTTTTGTCTTTTATTTCATATTCTTTGAATTTTCTATATGTAATAAGAGATTGTCATTAATTCTGTTTTAAAATACGTTACGTTACGTTGAGATTGATAAATTTGATAATAAATTTTGCATTTCTCTGATGTTCCATATAACTTGGAACAGGAAATTAATGTACTCAAAAATTGAGATCGTATTCACATTACTTTATATTGAAAATTATTTGATTTAGAGATGAAAAATTGCGATATGAAATTCTCCACATTTTTTTTAGCACCGATTATCGCTGCCTTATCTCTTTTATATCATATTATTGCACATTTTATTCGGTTTTTAATTTGTATAATATTAGTTTTTTCCTAATCCCGATTATAATTGTATCACAGAGTTTTTTTTTAATTTTTCTGTCTATATTATCCACTCTGATATCGTATTCCAAAAATTGTTGTTTCTGTGTTTTTTCGTGCTTCAAATATTTGTCCCCTGTTCAAAATGTCAAATTATATATTTGAAAATTTCCTCCGACCCGAGATTTTAGTTCGAGATAAGGTGCCATAAAAACATAAGATAAACCGAAATCGGTAGAATTCGATTGCTTAATCATTTATCTGGCATATAATGTTCAAATCTTTATTACTTGAAAGAATGAAAATGTAGATTGAAATTAACTATGTTGATAGACGACGGCAAATTTTGCATAATCAATAATAATATTTAATTATTATTCAAGAATCTTGTTTGTTTTCTCTTGATCTAACAATCTCAATATATACATAAGTGATACTCTCTGATGTAAATGAAAATTGAAAATGTTTTAAATGATTACTGAATGAGGCTAATTATTTTATTTAATGGTGGCAATATAAATAAATATCGAGCGTTGGCATTATGTATGTATATAGGGGGAATCAAGTTAAAAAGAGTTCAAATGAACGGCAATTTCTTCTTGTTTTTTATTTATGTATTTTTTTTTTTTGATCTGTTTGCAATTTGAAAATTAATTACATATATTTAATTGTTTAATTTTATTAGCGTTTTGCACGTTTCAACAATTAAAATATGAACTTTTTGGTTGTGTCTGTTTCTTTTTTTTTTGTTTTAAATTAATTTATTTTTTGTGTTGGAGTGGGCAATTTCTGAATTTTTATAACCATTATATAGTTATACATTTTTTGAATGTATTATTAATGTATGAGCTAAACGGCAACAACAATAACAACAACAACAATAATAATAACAAACACCGTCATTTATGGTCACTGGCGTAATTAATGGGAAATGAACACACGCCAGTCAGGCCACAAAGTTGACTGCAATAACGAATCACTCTCGAAACACATTCACACACACATCCGTACACACACACACACACACTGACTCGAAATTCAAACTCGTACATATACAACATAATGTTAGTTGTTGCTTTATTTATCACACCTTTTGGGCAAAGGAAAAAAGAAGTGAATTTTAATTGAATAATTGAAAAAACATTTGTGAAAATGAAAAATTTCCATTTTTAGCCTTTCTTGTCTTATATTCGTAATTTATTTATTCTTTTGGAAAATTGGAATTCGCTTTGTTGTTGTGAATGTTGCCATTTGTGCGACTGCGTAACGCAAAGCAACGCAACCTGTCAGCAACTTCAGTTGACAAATTGCTGATGCTGCTGCTGCTGCTGCTGCTGATGCTGCTGGTGCAAGCGTGCGAACCAACAGCAAACAAAACGGCAAAGTTAACGGCAACAATAGAAGCCAGGGCAATGTACATACATAAGTATCTGAAAGATAAATAGATACATATACAAATGCCGACGCTGCCGATGCCATTGCCGTTGTCATTACTATAGCCACACGGCAGCAATTAGCGCCAATAGGCAGAGAAGTGTTCATTGTTGTCGTTGTTGCTGTTGCTGTTGTTGTAGCTGCTGCTGTTGCTGCTGGCGTTATGATGATAATTGCGCACAGAAATTGCTGTCGCCGTATTTATAAATTTCATTGCTGATTGCCGTCGGTCGCACAAAATCAACAAATTAATGAATATGCCAAGCAAAATCATAAGAAATAAAAACACACACACACACGCACACTCACACGGACACAGTCACTCTTAATGTAGACTATAGACGATATAAATACTTAAAATATGTCGATATATATATTTCTTATTTTGCTTGGTTATTATTGTTGCTGGTGCTGTTGCTGTTGTTGTAGAGTATATACATATATCGTATAATGGCGCTTGACGTTGTCGCTTTACCGCGCTAATTCTTTTGGCCAGCAAATGCGACAATAACAAACAGACGAAATGCTAATTAGTTTCATGTGTGACTAATGGATACAAAAAAGCAGCACACAACCACACACACACACACTCACTCACTTAGACAGAGGGCAGAGATACACATGCGTGACTTAGACTCATTGTTGCTTCTGTATCATACATGTACAAAGAGAAACACATACACACACAAACACTTAATTAAAATAGTTTGGCCTAAACGTACATTGGCACCTTCTTGAAAGAGTGGTAGGGCTCGGACGAGTGGGAGGGGGTGGGTGAGGGGGATGTTGTCCGCATTTCACTATCCAGTTTTCTGGGGCTCTACCCAAAAATTGCTAATTATTATTACGTGATTATGCCATATAGAGAAGCCGGCGCATTAAATTGAATTCGACTTTAGACCTCTCACTCACTCTCTCTTTCTCTCTATATCTCGCTCTATCTCTATCTTGGTATGTGTGGTGTGTGTATTAGCCGGCTAAATGAAAAAAACACTTGTTAGGTTAAACGATTTGCGCGTACGCGTACGCGGCAACATTCACGACATCCGCGCTAACGATGACGATATGACGCTAGCAATTTAGTTTTACAAATGGGCAACAGTATAATGTATAATAATATAGTCCGATTCCAAAAAACCGATTCGAAACCGACCACGACAACGACGGCAACAATTCTGAACGATTTCTGAATGTGAGTGCTATAAAGCACGACAAAAACGACGTTGTCGACGACAAAAACAACTGCAAACAATCTACGATGATGATGATGATGATGACGACAACGGGAACGATTGCGACTGCGACTGCGACTGCGACGACGACGACAACGACAACGACAACGACAACGACTTACAGCAATAAGAACGATGAAGGGTAGAGCTGAAGTTGCCTTTGCCACTGCCACTGCTGTTGCTGTTGCTGTTGCTGCTACGTATGAACTGTGCCGTGCAACTATTTAACGACGACTGAATGTGGCAATTATGTATCTAGATACATTTTGGCCAAACGCAGAGTGCTGTTGCTGCCGCTGCTATTGCTGTTGCTGTTGCTGGCGTCGAGTGGCGCGCGAGCGCTCTCTGTCTATCTGTCTGTCCGTCTGTCTGTCTGTCTGTCTGTCTGCTTGGTGTTCCGCTTCTTTGTCTGTGTGTGTGTGCTTGTGTGGGGGTTGCTTTGCTGCTAAACGACGGGGACCATCATAAAACATATTACTATAATTACAATTATGGTATGCTCTCCACACTAAAACACAGATACAACACAGACGCACATAGACGCACACAGACGCACGTATGTATGTATGTATGTACATATACAGATAAAGATATGGCTATACATAGCTGCAAACAGTTGCCGTGCACGTGAACATAACGCACGGCAATAAAACACAAATTTTCATATGCATTACGGCTTAATTGTATCTTGTTGCTTTTGGTGTTGCTGTTGCTGTTGCTGTTGCCGTTGGTGTTGCTGCTGTGCGAACTCATAAATATTTTTTGCTGGCTCATTTTGTTTAGCAACATGTTGGCTTTGGCTTAAGGCAGCAAATGTTGCCGACTTCTTTTAGACTTATCCGAATGATTATTAAATGCTGAATGTGTGTTTATTGCTTATGATTGTTGTTGTTGCCTTCTCAAAAACGGAGACTATAAGCATAAGTAGGCTTCCTCTTCCTCTTCCCATTCCTCCTGTCTCTCCCCAACAACTGTAATGCCTCTCTTTAGCAATTCTCCAATTGCTGCCAGCCATCCATTTGCCTGCCTGTATCTTTTTTGCATTGCAAATTGCCGACGTTGGCTTTGGCCGCTCGTCGCTGCTTGGGTTCGCATTGAGTTTGTTTTTAATTCTCTATAATTGAGTTATATGTACATACATACTTTAATAAGTTGGCGGCGGATGCTGCGATGCTCTGCTCTGCTCTGCTTTGCTTTGCTTTGCTTTTGCTTTGGTTTGGTTTGGTTTGCTGCTTTTGGGTAAGTTCGGTGGCAGACATTCACTTGGCTCTGCAACTGTTGTTACTGGCGTTCATTTCTTTTTTGTTGTTTTTCTTTCTTTCTTTTGGTTGTTGTCGTTGGTATTGATGTTGCTGTTGTCGTTGCTGTTGTGACGGCGTTTAGCGCTAATTAATGCTGAGCCAACGGGCTTTCCATTGCTGGTGGTGGTGGTGGTGGTGGTGGAGCCTTTTGGTTGGCTGGTTTTGTCTTTCGTTTGTGCTTAATTGTTCACTCAGATTTATTATTTGATTAATTATTGCGATTTCATTTCCATAGGAGTCCCCAGGGTCTATTTCTCTCATTCCCCCCCTCTCTTTTACTCTATCTTTCTCTTTGCCACTCTCTAACTTTATAGTTTTCTTTCAAAATATTTTTTATACATGTAAATAGTATATATACATACATACATACATACATACATACATACATATATAAAAAATTTTATTTTTAATGATATTTTTATTGTGGTTGGGTGTAGCAATTTGCTTTTGCTTTGCAATAATTGGTGTATAATTTCATTTCCTGAGAACTCTGCGCAAACACACAGATACACATACATACATACTTATGTACATACACACACACACACATACATACACACACCCATACATACATATGCACAAAGGTTTTTCATTGTTTTTTAATGTCGTAATTCAGTTCGCTGAAGTGAATTAGTCAGCTAAAGCGATTTGCTATAAGTATTTGTATGTGTGTAAGTATGTGTGTATGTACATAAGTATGTGTGTATATATTTGTATGTATGCAAGTATTTTATATATTGCGACAGCTCAATTAGCTTAATCTCTATCACTTCTTCCTTCTCTTACTCCATTTGCCTCTTTCTTTATAAATACATATTTTTTAATTTGTTAATAGGCTATGCGTATTTGATAAGACCAATTAGTCATATACATACATACATACAATATATTTCATATTCTAACGATAATATATATATAAGAAATGTAAGCCATAATAGCATGTGAAATGTAAGCAGAAGTTTATTATTATTAATTATATTTTTCTTTCGATGTTGAACTCGTTGAACTCTTGTAAAAATTTCAAGTCAACTTAATTCTTTCACTCGCTGCCCAAGAGCAACAGCTTAAAATGTGAACATCATTAGCAAATCCGTAACAACAACGACAACAACAACAACAAGCAACAACAACAAGCAACAAGCAATAAAATAAAAAAAAAAAGAGCACCCAAGAATAACAATGGGCACTCACAAGTATCTCTGATTGCTCATTTAAATTGTACACACACCGAAAGCAAATTGAATTGAATTAAATTGGAGGAGGATTCGCCAGAATGAAGACAGCAAAAGGCAAAATGTAGAAGGAAAAGCAAAAAAAAAAAAAAGGGAATGATTGAAGGAAATAGGGAAATGGCAATGGGTAGTAGAGAGGTTCAAAAGGGCAAAAGAAGTCAAAACAGAAAACTAAAAATAACTGCAAAATATGAAAAATAACAAAACGTTGTTGATGATGTTGCCGTCGTCGTCGCTGTTGTTGCTGCTGTTTCTGTTTCGGTTGCTGTTGCTGTTGCTACAAAAGATGAAGCAATTTAGATACATATAGTTGAATTGGGAAAACGTTGAGAAGGCGCGCACACAAACAAGCACTTCAAAAACACACACACACACACAAGCACACACACTGACATAGAGTCATAATACTCATAGACACACTGAGAGACAACCATCTATGTATGTATGTATGTATGTACATTTGTATGTAGTTGGCGGCATGCAAAACAAATTGTGCGTCGCATGGGGTGCCGACATACACAGATGAAGAAATTGCCTTACTTTATTCAATGAATTTCGTATCGAAAAAACACGTAAATTGTGGCAGAAGCACAACAGGAATTTGTGACTATAATAATAACAACCACGACGACGACGACGACAACAACGACGGCAATGTCGATGATGTCGATGACGATGACGAAGCCGAGAAATACGGTCGTTAACGCAAAACGTCAATTTACAACTGCGAATGTGATTGTAAATGTGAATGCCCAACAGTGCCAAACGAGCCGGGCAACATTGGGCCGGCAACAATCATCAGCAACAGCAACAGCAAAAGCAGCAGCAGCAGCAGCAACAGCAGCAGGCAACATCAATGGCAATGGCAGCAGCAACAGCAACAGCAACATGTTTTTGCGTGCCAAGGAGCAAGATGATGATGATGATGATGATGATGTTGCCAATGCAAAGGGGCCAACAAAAAGTACAAGCAAATAAACTTATTATAAATATCTCCACTTAAGGCAAACGATGCTGCTTGATGCCTGCCCGCTGTCCGTTGTCCGCTGCCCGTTCGCTGCTTCTGCTGATGCCAACGACGCTGTGGGGGCCCATTTTATGCTGCTGTTGCTGCAGATGGAATAAACACGGCAAGCTGCAAATGCGCACACGCACACTCTGCTCTCATTCACTCACACAAAGACTCAATGATGAAGTGACTAGGTGATGGGGGAGGAGAGGGCAAGTTGCCTGTCAAGTCGCATAAGGCAAATAAGCAACAAAAAGCATTAAATGATGACAACAACATTGCGCTTAATGGACTGCCGCGTTTGCGTCTCAATTCAAAAAGTGCATTTAAAATTGCTCTCTCTCTCTCTCTCCCTTTTAATATATCTCTTTCTCTCTCTCTCTGTTCTCCTCGTTTACTATCTGCTGGTCTATCTCTTTCTAATACTTTCTCTCTTCGGCTGTCGTTGTCTTTCCTACAACAATGTTTCTCGTTCTCGTTCGCGTTCTCTATCTCTCTATCTCTCTCTCTCCCTCTCTCCCTCTCTCTCTCTCCCTCTCTCTCTCTCATTGTCCCCCATTTTATGTTTGCTCTTGGCTTGCGTTATAAATCCATTATAATAAAATCATTTTGTTGTTTTATTAGTTCAGCAACATGTTGCTAAGGCCATGCCAAGTCAAGTGCTTTGGCAACAATGTTGACCAACTCATAAATATTGCAAGTGTTTTCAATTAGCTCACATTCTGTGACTTTCATACTAAATGAGAGCAGAGAGCCAAGCCAAGGCAGGCCATGCATGTGTATATAATGAGTATGTGTGTGTGTGTGGGGGGTTATTTTTTGGGTGGCTGGGTGGTTTTGGAGATTGAGCTGATTCCAATTATAAATAGAAATTGCATGGCGCATGTGGTGTGCAATTAAAAGCAACAAAAAATGAAAAATAGAAAAATGGTAAGGATAAAATAGCAAAAAGCTTGAAAAAAAGGTCAAAGTTTTTGAGGTCAGGCGAAATGGCAAAGGAGTTTGGTTGTATGTATATATGTATATGTGTATGTGTTGTATAGTTGGCTTTGCAATCAACGCACTTCCGCACAGGCAACACAACCAAACTAACCCACCCACCCACACACCAAGTACCATCCATCCACCCAATGTGTGCCGGTGAAATGTCAATGGGCACACCCTGTTGTAGCCATTTATATACAAATACGGTTATGTGGCAGCTTCACTATCTCCATCTCTCTCTCTCGCTTCCTCTGTTGTGTGTGTGTGCAGTTGTGAAAGCAATTTCCGCTCGTGTCCGCAATTAAAAAGCAATATCATCCTAGAGCAGTAGTAGACGTAAACATAGAATTGAATTGAATTTTTATGATGTGTTTGTTAAATGGTTTCATAAATGGCAAAAAAAGTATTCTTGCCATAGCCATAGCCGAAGCCAAAGCCAAGTTCGACCAGATGCCAATGGTTACACTAACTGACTCAGTCGAATGTTCTTACACAGTTACAGTTACAGTTCCAGTTGTAAATGAATTCAAAAGTCACAGGCTATCAGCAAAATTACTGGAATAGCAAGCTTCCATCCTCCATTTCTCTATTTTTCTGTCTGTATGCGTGTGTGTGTGTGTGTGTGCGCCTGTGTGTGTGTGTGCTGAAGCTGTGCAAAATTGTACAACTCAGCCAAAGTGGGAATAAAACGAAAATGCATTTGTCTAGGATGTCAGGGCTGGTATAGAACGATGATTCCGATGGTATGGAGAAAGCCCCACATTTATATACCCTGTAATGAAGGGTTTATTGATATATTGGATAAATTGAAATCACCCCCAAAGTATATTAATTGATGTTAAATGCAATAATAGGACGATGATAATAATAGAATGTTATCAACATTAGTTAACAATTCTCTGTAGGTTTATTTTATGAAAAATATATAATTTTGAGAGTTTCCTGCTGAAACTTACTTATACAGAATATAAGCTTAAAATATCCATGGAAATATTTATGAAAACAATATTTAATCGATTATCTGTCTGTTCTTAAAGAAGAGCGGGAACTAATAAAGTTAAAGTTAATTCGGTTAATGTTGATTCATCTATTTTTAAATCTACTATATATATGTACATTTTCAGATACAAAATCATACTCTGCATATACACGGAACGGATCCCAGCACCAGGATAACAGAAAAATACACTGAAGACAATGCTGGGTAAGTTTATATGTAAAAGTTCTTCGACTTAGATAGGGTATCATTGAGGGTATCTTAAATTTAGTGCCACAATTCCAAGTGTAAAAGTTTCCGCTTCCATGTTGGCCGTGTTGCATGTGTCTGCTGTCTGGGTGGTCTGGGTTATTCCTAAATGTATGTGTCGCCTTCCCTCTCATCCACTCATCCCCTCCCCCCCCCCATCGCTTTGCCTTGGTGCCTTAGTTCGTTTTCCTTTTTTGTTGTTTTTTGCTTTTTATTTCTCTTGTTTCTCTCTTTTATATATGAATGTATGTATATACATACATATATATATATATATATACACATACATATGTATCTGTATGGTTCATCTGCCATAGCCATGTGTTTCATTAACGTATTTATGGAATTTTTATGCGCTTTGCGACATTTAAAAAGTGTGAAATATTCATAAAGGCTTAAACGTTGGCTAAATGTATTTGCTAAATTAAATTCTTGTCAAGCGGCAGCAGGGTGACATACCAATTGTTGGTGCGGGGACGATGGTGAGTGGCGGGGGGGTGTGGAATTTATAAACCACATGAAAACATACACACACCCAATTAAATGACTTTTTCATTCGAAAAAAAATAAATATGATTTTTATTCAATATACAGATAGGTTTTCCATTGTAGTCGAAACTTTATTTATTTGATTTTTCTCAATATTCATCAATTGCTACCAAATTTAAGAGTTGACAATGGTTAAGAAAAACGTTGGAAGGGTGGGGAATGTAACTTGCAACCCTTTTAACCTACCACTTCAACCATTCCGATTTTTTTTTTTCGTCAATAAGCCAGGGATGAATGAGGATTTTGTCATTTTTGCATAAATGTTCACTCAATAAAATGACATAATTAAAAAAATATTTTTGCTGCTGCTGCTGCTGCTGTGAGAATGACCTTAATTGCTGGTGTACGTGTGGCACAGCAGCGATTCATGTGTGTGTGTGTGTATGTGTGAATGTGTGTGTGGCTGCAACTGTCAAATGAATAAAATTAAGTGTAGCATTGAGTCGGACTCGGACTGTGTCTATGGGTCTGGTTCTGGTCGGTCTCAGTTCTGGCTCTCACTCTTACTGAGCAACGGCAACATCAACTGATGGCAGGATATGTTGTTGCACTAATTGAATGTGGCATGCAGCAGCAGCAACAGCAGCAACAGCAGCAACAGCAACAGCAACAGCAGCAACAGCAGGCAGGCAGCCAGTCAGCCATATAGACAGCAAGACAAGCAGACATATATACAGCTCGGAAAGTTGGAATCTGGCATCTGTGTCGGGCACACAAGTAGCTTCATTTTGCGCCACAATTCGCATTCGCATTTTAAGTGCAACAGCAGCACACACACACACACACACACACACACACACACACACATACACATACACATACATACAGTCATACTCTTGGAGATTGCCATTGCCGTTGTTGCTGTTGACATGGCAATGCAATAAAAGTTTGCCTCTGCAATTGTTACACTGGCAGCAAAAGGCGTCGACCAAAGGGGTTAGAGGGAAGAGGGAAGAGTGGTGGAGAGGGGGAGGGAAAGCCAGTCAACAGACAGAGGCAATTGTTTCAGATTATTGCTTATGCTGATGATTAAGAGCGCCAGCAAAGCTGCAGTTGCTGTTGCTGTTGTTGTTGTTGTTCTTGTAGCTGTTGCTGTTGCATTTTGTCTGTCTTGGCGACCACATAAAAGCCATCAGCCAGTGGCAGATTAAAATGTGTTAATGGTTTGAGGTAACAAAAAAAAAAAAAACCCAAAAATTGCCATCAATTAAAATCTCACAGTAGTTTTGTGTGTATTCTTATTGGATTTAAAATTTCGATTGCTTTTTCCATATGCAAATAAGTTATGGGCCAAGAGTTTTGCCAGCTGCCACACAACATGCAACGTGCAACGTAGAACGTGCAACGTACAATATACAACAATTTAACATACCATATAGAAATCCTTGGAATTTTGTTTTATAGTTAAATTTAAATTTTGAAATACTTTCTCAAATATTTATAAGCATTAAGTCAGTTGTGAAAATCTCTTCAATTCTCCCTTTGTAACTCATTCTATGTCCTTTCCTTTCCTCTTCTCTACTCTCCTCACCACCCTCTCTCGCTTATACTATATATGTTTTAGTTAGTAAATCTCTGTTGTTGCTGGTGTGTGGCATTCTCCTGGTTGAATGCCTTTCTGATTGTCTGTGGTGGCGTTTTGTCTGTTTGTTTAAGCATCCGCAACAACAACATTAACAACAACAACAGCAGCAACAGCAGCAACAACAGCAACAACAGAAACAACAAAAGTCGTTCTCTTAAGCCTGGTAATATGTCTGTCCCTATAACTGCCTCCCCCACTTTGTATCTCCATCTCCATCTCCATCTCCATAACCGTCTCTCTCTGTCTCTCTCTCTTTCTCTATCTCTTATTCTCTGTTGCTATATGCCTGTATATGTATATCTCCATCTCCGTCTCCATCTCCAGGCATTTGTTTTGTATTCTTGGCAAGTTCTCTGTGTACCTGTTTACAGGAAATTCCATCAAATTCATGCCAGTTATGTGCATTCAAATGAATAATATAGAGCTGTTGGATTTGCTTATTACACTGCAAGAAAAAATAAATAAAAGAAATAATAATGGTTAATCCCTATTTTTTTTTTATTTTTCATAGCAAACATTTTTACACTTTTACAATAATCTCAAGTTGCCAAGGTTACAATTTTTAAGTTGGCTTTGCCTTTTCCTCTAGAGAATTATATAGTAGCTTTTATATGTCATAATAGTTTTGCCATGATGTTTGTCAGACATATCATAAGAAATATATATTAAGTGATAAAATTGATTAAATATATATTTGCTGTATATATTGAAATATTTTTATATCAAATCAAATCTTTACAATAGTACAAGATATACTAATTTTGTTGAGGATTCATAAGTTATAAGTATCTAAAATTTCTTCTTAACTAATCCAAAAGATATTTATCTTTTACCTATAACAAATCGAGTCACGTAGAAAAAACTCTAAAACTGAAAACAAATTAGAAGAATTTTCGTTTTATCTACATACATATAACATTAATAATTATTAATGGCATATAAGATTTTCTTGCGAATAAAGAAGATCTTTGTATCTATAAAGATATATAGATATTTACACCTGTATAAGTTTATAGTTCTTATAAAATCGGATTTACATCGCTTTGTCCAGATATCAGATATTTTGTAGTGTATACAATTTTTGGTTTAGGATCATATATATACATAGTTAGTTGTTATAACGTTCTGACTCTTATTTGTCCAATTGGGTTGTCAGTCAGTCAGTCAGTCGTCTGGACTTGGCCACCCACGCTATACTTAAGGCGAAAAGTATCTTTAAATGCTGCTTAGTTTGCCATTTGCCATCCACTCATATTGTTGTTGTTGCTTGTTTGTCTGGCTGTGTGTGTGTGTGTAATCTTTAACTTCATTCCGCCATGAAGCAGCTGGAAAAGTCAAGGTATTTATGTAGCTTGCAGATTGTTTGTAAGTGAAAAACTTTTTCAAACATTTTGACTTATCAATAAATAGAAAGCAAACGAAGCTGAAATAGAAAACTATTATCCATTACCATCCAGATTGCATCAATATATATACATATACATATGTAGTCAAATGATTTATGATATTAACTTGTTCAGGTTCAGAATTTTCGATATACTGTAAAAGTGAAATGGAAAATATTCTTGGATCTCTGCTTTATAATTATTATTAATTATAAATTATTTTTTATTGTTGCAAATTATACAAATTCAGTTATCTCACCTTTCTATTTCATCGCTTTTGTTGGTATTTTGCACGAATTTCCATTTAAATGAAATTGTAATAATTAATGTAAATGTAATTGAATTATGTAACCTTTTCCGCCATATCCCGCAATTAAATGGATTAAACTAAAAAGCAGCTCATTCAATTAACTTGTAAGTGTGCGTAACTATGCATGAATATAGCCCCTTTCCCCATGCCCCTTATCCACTATCACAAATTGGGGTGGCAAAATCAATTACTCAACAAAAGCCAGGTAGAATTTCTAACTAAGACAAGTGTGAGTTGGCCATAGATCAAAGCCATCTACCTAACAAAATATCGTCCTCAGACTTATATCGTATGTGATAACGGCATGAGCATCAATCACATTTTAGCTGGATAGGGGAGGGGAGAGATGGGGGAGAGATGGGGAGCAAACAACCCTCGTACAGCAGCAACATGTTTAAGATGAGATGTGTGTCTGTCTGTGTGTGTGTGTGTGTGTGGGGGGGGGGCATTGCCATTGTCAGATTGTTGTTGCATGATGTGTACGGAATGTATGTACGTATGTATATAGCATTTGGTAAATTAATCAACCCTTGCAACAAAGAATGGGGGGGTGTTGGTGTTGTATCCGTAACGAGATGGAGTAACATGTAGCAACTGCAGAAATGAGACATTGCTGCGGGGCAACACGGCATAATTACGTTTTAAATGTCGCAGTCCATTTAGTTGTTTTTTTTTTTTTTTACTTTTCATTGTTGTTGCACTTTGATGCTCATTCCCCTAAAACCCCATCCTATCCCTTTCTATTCACAACAATTAAACGAACAAAAAATGCAAATCGCAAATCAATGCAATTCAATTAGAAAAACGCTGGCAACATTGTTGCATGTGGCAATTGCAAATGCAGCAATCAAAAGTCACAGCTTCAAAACAGCCACAAACAAAAAAAAAAATCATGATAGCAACAAACTCATAAGGGGTATAAAGGGGAGTAGTGGGGTGGGGGAGGGACATAGGTGGAAAGAGATGGCGGGGCACATGCCACATAATAAAAGCTGCCTGTCTGTTGCAATAATGGCCGTAAATTGCCAACGCTTTCCGATCCTATATTCTTGTTCGAGCTCAAGCCCCATTGTTGCAACTGCAACTGACTTTCTATATGCATATAACGGCATATGTGTGTGTGTGTTAGTGTGTGTGTGTTAGTGTGTGTGTGTGTTAGTGTGTGTGCGTGCCTCTGTGTCGCACATTTGTGAAATTAAATGCATTTACCTTCTGTTGTTGGTGCATACCCAACGGCAATTGTCTCTCATCC
This sequence comes from Drosophila sturtevanti, assembly GCA_018150375.1. Classification (NCBI taxonomy): domain Eukaryota; kingdom Metazoa; phylum Arthropoda; class Insecta; order Diptera; family Drosophilidae; genus Drosophila; species Drosophila sturtevanti. The sequence goes on along the minus strand of JAECWJ010000527.1, from coordinate 3,528,791 downwards.
TTAACCCATCCGATAGGAAGGACACCCACAAGTTTATAAGCCTTTTGGCTACATTTTGTGGCTTTGATTGCAATTATCTTTTGCATTTTGTATTTATTTGCTACACTTTTGCCCAATTGTTCGTAACCAGTCTGGTTTTTGGCCATTGTCATTTGTTGGCATATACACACACAATATACAAACATATATGTATATGTATGTAGTTACATGTGTGTGTGTGTCTGTGTCTGTGTGTATATATATATAACCAAATATCCTGCAATTGTTACATGGTAAAGAAGGTTTGTTTTGTCGTGTTGTGCTTCTTCTGCTACATGGAAAGAGGCCAACAATCATTGGCGATTGCCATTGCCATTGCCATTGCCATTGCTATTCCTATTGAAGTTCGTCAGTGTTGAAGTTACCCCCTTACCCTCCTCTTATCCTACTCCTCTCTCTCTCTCTGTCTTCCTCTCCCTTTATTCAGTTTATTAATTGTCAATTTTAAGCTATTTTTGATGGCCCAAAGGCAAATCTCTGGATTTGTGGATATTCAGAGATCGAAAAGTCATGTATTTGAGATTTTGTTTTGTTTGTGAAATGGAAACAATCTATCTAAACTTCATTTAATGTGAATTATATAACACATAATACAAACAAAATCATATCGTTTATTTAAGGTTTTGTCCTTTCTTTCATTTTAAAATGTGTCTAATGGTAAAATGTTGTTGATTGTATTTTGGCCAACTAACTTAAGGCAAGTTTTAGTTAGGCATATAAAAGAGAGATGATGGGCAATACTTATGTGAAAATAAGAATGAAATTATTGAGACGAAGAATGATATCTCTCCTTTCATCTTAGTTTACGTTTTTAATGCGTAATTCAAATACGAAGGATTTCTCCTTCTCCCTTTATTTTTGCTTACCGCCAAAAGTTCTCTTAATTTTTATACCCTTTACCCATAGGGTAAAAGGGTACAAATCCTTCGAAGGAACCTCTATTTCAGAGGGCTCTAATTCAGTCAAATCTCGTCTGATTTCGAAAAACTATGTCTTTATTTGCTTATTAAAATCGCCCTTTTTAAGTAGCATAAAAATCTGGAAAACTAATTTTCAACTCGATTTTCGCAAATTTTAACGATGGTTACACTGCAAAAATTTACAAAATCCGGTTAAAATTTATTTTCCAACTTTTTTCAATTTGTAATGCAGTTTTCTAATATGGAAATTATCTAGCAGATTGATGTAAAACTTTTCAAAATCGGCCAAAAGATGGCCAACTTAGAGGCTATAGAAGATTGGTAAAATCCTTCAAAAGAAGGACAACGGCTCCAATTCAATCAAATCTGAATTTAAAAAACTGTCTTTATTTGCTTTTTAGAATCGCCATTTTTAATTAACATAAAAATCTGGAAAACTAATTTAAATACATATAAGGAAAATTAATTTAATAAAAAAAAATATAATTTAAATATAAAGAAAATTTATATTCAATTAATGAGGATTTCGACGAAGTCTGATTTTATGAAATATCTCTTATTGGTACAGGGTATACTCCTATTCGGCAGGGACGATTTGCTTACTTTATTTTTATTTTTACTATATATTCAATCTATATCTAATCTACATATTCAGGTGAAGAGAATTAGAAACAAAATATATTTGCGATTCGTATGTTTTGACTTTTATTTGCCCGAGTTTTCTTTTTATTTGAAGCAATTGAATTATTTTCTGTTCTCTTCTCTTCCATATTGATGGGCTTTTATATTAGGTGGTTAATTTTTAAAGTCAAAGTAGCAATCAATGATGTCCGGAATTATTATATATTCCAAGTTGTGTTAGCCCATTATTTATTTTTGGGTATATATGTCCAGAGTCATAAAAAGAGCAAAAATTCTGCAGATGCTGCTGTAACAGGAACAAGACATTGGATGATTTGTTTGATTGTTTTTATTTTGACTGGTTGTTCTCCCAGGGGGGGAGGGGAATGCTCATTCATCCTTATTCATCCTCATCTGCAGCGTAATCTCCATTAAAACTGGCCCCAGCGATGCGGCAAACCCTCACCATTTGGATAGTTTTTGCTATTCATATTCTCATTTAAATAATTTGCAAAATATTCGCATCGTTTCTCCGGTTGTGCATGTTGGGCCGCTTGCCATCCATTGGCAATTAAGGCGCACATCTGAGGCTGGACTTGAAACGGCTTGGAGATGGTTAAGAAGCTGCGTTTCTTTCGAGGCCTTTGTGCAATAGCAACGGGTCCCAGAATCTGATGTAAATCAAATGGTGGCTCATGTGGAGCATCTAGCAGCATGGCCACTTGTGGATTATTTAATCTCATCACTTGCATTTCATCCAACTCTGAGTCATCGTCAACATCACCATCATTATTGTCCATATCCCTGGGTATATGATGGTCCTCCGCATCGAAATCTTCTTCAATTATTTGATCCTCGGCCATTTGTATCAGCCGATCGCGATCCATTTGTTATATTCCCTTTTGTTTTTGCAAATGGAGTTTTTATTCAATTTATTACAAAAAAAAAAAACAAAAAAAACAACAAAAACAACAACAAAAAATATATATATATAAACTAAAGTTATTAATACGGCAGTTGTGATTTGCTACTAATGTGGGGATAAAATGAAATACGTAACTTTTCCTTAACGTATGTATCTATGTATGTATATTATATTTCTATACGTACATATGTATGTGTTGTTTGTGTGTGTGTGAGGATAAATGTGTGTGTAGCCTGTTCAAGTTGAGAAGTAAAACTAAAACTGTAATTGAGTCTTCATTGTGATGTAGCACTCTTGGCCTGCTCGAAAACTTTTCCACACATACACATACACTCACACACACACACACAGGCATACACACACACACACACATATCTATATATAAGTTAAAATAGCCTTTTCCCCTGTGATGCCAAAAATATAACTTTTGTTTTTTTCCTTTTTTTGGATTTTTGTTCTTTGGCTTAGAAACTACAATATTAAATTGGCAAAAACAATTTCATATGCGATAAAATACAATCGAGTATCCATTAGATGCACACACACACACCCGACATACACACACACACAGATACCTTCAAAGTCATATCCATATCGAACGTCTGTTCCCCAATGTCCAGCTACAAATGGATAAATGCTGTCTGACATTTGCCGGAGAGCTTACCCCCCCCTCTCACCACCCCCCCTATCGCTCCCATACCATAATCAAATCCATACCCAGGGCACCCACTGTCATCTACAGACAGACGGGCCGAATGATTGGGCGCATTTAGCCCTATTTAACCCAATGGATACTACGTATGGGAGTGAGTGTGTGCATGTGTTTGTGGTGTGTGTGTGTGTGTGTGTGTGTGTGTGTGCGTTGCCATCATCATCATTACAAGCAATTTAACTCGTCGTAATGTTGCCATCAAGTGTGTGCCACAGCTGTGTTACCCAAGTTGATGTTGTTGTTGTTATTATTGTTGTAGTTGTTGTTGTTGCTGTTGTTTATATTTGTGCTTGTGCTTGTAATGAGAGCACATTATAAACTGACATTGTGTAGCGACTTCATTATATGGGGGCAACACAATTAATAAACATTCCCCCCCACGCCCTCCACCCCTTATAATACATATTTACTGATTGATTCAAATGAAACATTTATCATTCATTCATGCAAAACTTTCAGTTAGATTAACTGACTAATCGATGTGTTGATATTGATCAATTGTTGTATTGTAACTGAAAAAGTTGCCATTATAGCAGCCGAAGCAGCTCCAACAGTTCCAACAGCAGCAGCAGCCGATGGAATGAAATGTTTTTCGTGCATCCAACAAGTTACCAATTGGGAACATGTTGCTAGCAACATTCAATAAAGCGCCGACGCATATACTCTCGCTTTTTACTCGCCCTCTCTCTCAATTTCTATCATTGTTTGTGGTTGCTCTCTCTCTCTCACTGTGCCTCTCTCTCTCTCTCTCTCTCTCGTTCTAAGAACAATTCATTATGGCTTTGCTCTGTCACTGTGTGTAATCACATTGTTGCCATTTTCACTTCATTATTTTACTTTTATGTGGGCGAATTTTGTTTTATTGCTTTTTGGGTTGCAGATGCATTTCTCTCTCTCTTTCTCTCTCTGTCGCTGTCTCGCTCACTCTCTCACATATACTTTTCCTCTCAATGTTACTCTCTTTGGCATTCGGTTGCTGTGACTCTATTTGATTTTCTCACAGGCTTACTTGGGGCTTCAGCTGGTTAAGCAACAAGGCCAGGATAATGGGTTGACTGGCATAACTACTTAGTTATCAATGGCCCCCCCCATCCTCCACCCTCCCCATTGTTCACATTGTCCCTGATGGCTGGTTTATATTGTCGCTCGAAGCGACCTTGTTTGTGTAAGTGCATGTCGTTGGAGGTGGACATGGGCAGACAGTAATTATAATGCCATGTCCAGCGATAATTGATTCAATGAAATATACAACATTCTGCCATTGTGTCCAAGGAAAATCCTTTACTACTTATATTTGATTTTCTCATTTATCCTTCGTTACTATATAAACAAATACATATATAGATTGTCTCTAGCAATCATAGAATACAAGTGACAATTCATTCTTTATTTAAATCAATAGCATAATTTATGCAAATCAGATTTATTACTACCTTCGGACAGGAATTGATTTTATATTTAAAGTCCAAATTGTAGTATGTACCTATATATTTATTTAAATTCCTTAAATCGAATTTCTAGTCATACTATATAGCATTTAGTCCATTGCACTATGGGTAAAAAGACCGATATTTTGGCATTAACTGTAAATTTAAAGGTAGAGACTTGAAATTTGGCACACACGTTAGAAATATTAATACAAAATTTTGGATTTTTTTTTTTTTAATTTGGGCCACGCCCTCGCTTTCGCCCCCATACATGTGATTTATTGGCCTAAGTATAGCGATACGATTGCAAGCAATTTCATAAATATTATATTTTATATTACATTATTATGTGCTAAAATATATAAAATATATTTATTTTGGATTAAATTTTTGTATTCAACTTATGCGTTCGCAAATCTGAAAGCAAAACATTATTATTCGTAGGATTCTTTTTCTAATTGTCACACAATACCTGCTAATTTTATTCTAATAGTCTTCATTTTCTTCTTCCAATTCGATGCCGTCCAGTTCAGAAAAGGTTACATTTTGTTCTTCTTCCTCTTCTTCATTCTCGGTTTGATCATCTTTGTTATCTAATGATTGCGAATTATAAAAAACGGGTCCTTCGAGAAGGGCGATAACTTCTGGTGGGAGAATCTTTTCTTGTTGCTATTTTGTCTTTCCTTTAAGGTAATGGATGAAAGTAGCGGATCTGAAGAATCTAATGCTCTATTAAATACGTCAGTTATATTATCCAATCGGCTGCATTTTCTGGCATGGGATAATCTGTCTTTTTTATAAAATTTATTGCGTGCTTCGGATGCATTTTCTCCTAAAACTCCAACTGGAAGTATGCAATTATCCATTATTTGGTGACCATGCACTAAAATTTTGTGAACTGTTGGACTCATTGGGTACCAGGAGTATGTAGATATATACATTTTAAATGTTTCAATACAAAAAACGTTGAATTTGACAGAGTCCACTTTATGCTCGCAAGAGATTGTAATCAAAATAATATAAAAGTTTTTAAGAATTTCAGCATTAAAATTTAAAATGGATGAAAATAGTTCGAATTTGGCAAATGCTCTCCTTGCAGTATTGCCGTCATTACTATTACCACTTCCATTTTGCTTGGGTTTGTCCACATTTAGACCCATTTCATTCCACATTCGTTGTTGTATATATGTTTTACGTAATGACACCTTTTCTTTTTCAGATCCCTTGACGCGCCATTTCTTTACATCAATTCTATAAGATATTCTCAGAACAAACTCCAGAAAACGAATCCATGCGTGTAAAGGGCTTACTCCATATTTAAGATTTATAGAACTAACATTGAATATACTTGAGTTAAAGTCAGTAGTATTAAGCAATTGTATTGGTTTAGCACCACATAATGGGCATGATTGACATGAATTGGTTTTAGTCAAAACATTCAAAACTTTTCCATCAATTAGTGTCATGTAGAGCTTATATTCAACAAATATGTTTTTATCCTTGTTAGTATAAACATAATTTTGAAGATTATTAATTTGAGTGTCCAAATTATATTTTTCTTTTAATATGAGATCCGTGGTTTCTTTAATAAATTGTATTTTCAGTGGTCGGCAGAATCGTACTGATTGCGGTGTATTATTCATCCAAATAATTTGATTTCCTTCATCTATTAATTTCAACGGAATTAAAGTCGTCACAAATAGTGATTGGTCTATGCCAACAAGATTATCCTGGTCAAATCTCTGCTTATATATGCTCTGTCCTGTAGAGCCATCAAAGCCGTAGCTCAAAATTAATGAACAATGAGTTGTACCGGAAATTTCGAGAACATCTTGCTGCATTGAAAGAATACGATCAACTGTATGATCTAACAAATTTTGTAATGAAACTTCCACTTTGGTTTCTGAGTAGTAGATTTCCTTTGGTCTACATTTCAATTTAAGTTTGCTTTTTATTTAATGCTTTTATGTTGAGATATTGTTGTTTAGATAGCCCATTTTCAATTAAAAATGCTAATGCCTCCTCAGCAGTTATGGGTACTAATTCATTGGATGATAGCTTATTTTTCATTTCCCATAAATTGTCACTGCTCATAGCTTTTTGCAACACATAAGTTTGATCGGTTTCTTTTGATTTCTTTGATGAAACCAAAGCGGCATGTAACAAAAGGGGTGTTGAATTATTGCTCTCTGAGGCAAGTTCAGAAGCTAACTTCCTCTTTAATCGGGGTCCTGCTTCGTTATAGTTTAAGCTCTTCCGACCTCCCATATTCTTTTTATTGTTGTGGCAGTGTATCGTGAGCTTAAAACTAGACGCTAGCCAAAGCGTATGTTTCTGCTTAAATCGATTCAGATTTCGATTGCATTTTCTCAAATTATATTTGATGAATGATATAAAATTCTGGACTTTTTGCTTAATAATGTCCAGTTGCACATCCGATATATTTTCGCTGTTTACATTTTCTAATATGTAGTTTCTGACAGCGCTTTCTTGCCTATTGTTGGTGTTCCAAACTTCTAGCAAAATCGAATTTCTAATCTTGTATGTATCTGCAACATACGATATTTGGCCAAATGGAGCAAAAGGAGCAAAAAATCTTTATAACATTTGATTAAGTAAAGTTTAGTGAATACCTTGTTAGTTAAACATTTCACAATGGACTCTAATGTTAAAAGTTATCTTCCACGAAACACAAAAATATTAATAAGGCTACGGCTGAAAATACAATTAGCAACACATTGGACGATTTCACAATAAATCACAAGTAGCACAAAATCTTTTGAAACATATTATTTAGCATACCTTCAGAAAGACTTTCCATAATTAAACTTTTGGATAAATTTTAATTTCAATGGTTTATTTACACCGAAAGTTGAGAATGATTTCCCGCGCTTTCTACAATTTACCATGCAACCCTGAATCAGCTGACTTTGACGAAGCTTAAAACATTAGGGGCAGTCCCCAAAATTTTATAAAAATGGTTTTTACGTCTATTGGAATCTCCTTAATGAGAAAAACAAAACAATTAGCGAATTCGAAAACAAAAAAAAATTAGGTTTATGCCAAAATATCGGTCTTTTTACCCATAGTGCATTGATAATTATTGTGAAGGGATTTCATTTTGGATTAAAATTGAAAAATTAACTCTTTTAACTTTCCAATTGATGCCAATAGAAAGTCATTAAGGAATCTTATTTCGATTGGTTTATGGAATGAAAAATGATTACGAGGCAATAATTTTATTCCTATATCTCAATTAACAAAATTCCTCTGAAAGAGAAAGGCTGAGACAATGAATGTTCAATGCACATCTACAATAACATTAAAAGGAATAAATATTAATTAATTGCAAATAGTTTTCAATTTGATAACAATATATAATTTTTTTCTCATTTCAAACGAACTATCGAGAGGTTCTTTTAATATTATAAATTATGATTCATTTTATGTTCTACGCACCATTTAAAAAAGAATTTTATGAATCATTTAAAGTTAAGATAAGATCTTCAAAAGTTAAGACAGAATAGAGATAAGGATAGATTATATATGATTATTTACAAATTAATTACTAAGCAAAGATAAATACAATGAGGTAAAGTGAATTTTCTTTTTAACCATTCGACATAGTAAAACCTGTTCACAATGTTGCGGCGTTAGACTTGATTTCTGAATGATTGACTGTGATTTCAATCACATTCCATTCATTATTAATAGACAAATATTTTGACTTGATTATGCCATATTCAAATGACATTTATCAGCTGCCAGTTAATTAATATTAAAATATTATTTTTCATACGATTATTGGCCCAAAGAGTCGTCGAGTCGTACATAACCATAAAGCACTACTTATGATTTTATTGGCTAGCTACATATATAGCTATATAGCTGGCTGGCTGTGCTGGCTGTGGGTGATGGCATTCTTTTAGTCACATAAAATGTCAACTGCATTAGCATCATCGTCATTATTATCAACGGGGGCAGGCATTTTTTTGGTCCACCCATCAGAGCAGCCTTTGATCTGTGCGAGAGACGGGCCAGATGAGGGAGACTGGTATAAAAGATGGAGTGGGGGGGGGATGGAGTAGCGGGTAGGAGGAGGGGAGGGTACGTGATGGCGACGTTTCGTTGCGTTATGTTGCGCTTGTTAAATTCAATATAGGCGAGCATATTTTTATGATAACGGGGAAGGGGGAATGTGGAAAAAGGAATGGAATGAGAATGGGAGAGGCGTCGGTGGTGGCGGTGTTGGTGGTGTTAGTGGAACTGTTGGATCAGGAGGGGAGAACAGGGTAAAAACGTGCATGTGGAACGGGGGGTTGGGGGGTGTGTCGTTACATTTTTAATTGCTTTTGTGCTATTTTCGAACTGTCTACGCGATGCGACCAAGCAGCAGCGATCCAAGTGGCAAATGCTGATGATTGTTGATGTTTTTGCAGTTGTTGTTGTTGTTGGTGTTGTTGTTGGTATTGCTGCTGCCGTTGCATACATCTGCCTGCATCTTTTACTAGGTGTTAATTTATTTTTAATTTTTTTTATTATTATTTATTTTGAAGCTATGTGAGATTGTCACCATCAAAGAAGAAGCACAAGAAAGATAGAGGGAGACAGAGATAGAAAGAGAGCGACAGAGAGCAAGAGTATGCTGTATCTCATTCTGTCCATTCCATCATCATCATCATCATCGTCATCATAATGCTGACGTTTCCATTGCATATTCCAACCGAATCATATTCTCTCCATCTCCATCTCGCTTGCTCATTCCCTTTCAAATTTGTCCCTCTCTCTCTCTCTTTTTGTCTTTTTTTTTCTTCTTCTTCTTGTTGCTGCACTCTCGCCTGCAATTAATATCATTTTTATGTTCTAATGACATTCGTTGCGCTGCATTTCGTATGCATTTAGTGCCACTCCCCCTCTGCCTAGCACAAACCCCCCCTCTCCCCACTCCCCCCGCGATATAAAGAAGAGGAGCAATATCATCGCTCAAAACGGCATGGCAGGCACGAATCTTTCAAGTTGTAAAAATGCCATTAAATTGGCAGCGAAGTGCATGCCAAGATACTTACTACTACCATGATCACTCAACACATATGAAAAAAAAAAATATATTGTACTGTCTGGTGGCAGGCGAATGGACGGACATAGTGGCGAGGATGATGGGGGGGAGGGGGCGAACGGACGGACTAACGGACGGACAAATGGATGCGGCCATAAACTCAGCAGTGCGTAGGGCGCCCCCATTAATGGTGTCGTGGCTGGGGCTATGGCCACATTTACTTTATATATTTCCTTCTCTCTCTCTCTCTCTCTCTCTCCTTTCTCTCTTCCTCACGCACTCCCTCTTCTTCTCTTTCTTTTTGTTGTTTATTGGCTTTAATTAATTTGTATGTTTTTATTTCGATTTTAGTCAAAAATTTTTTCCTCAATTTTGCGTCTTTTGTTGTAAATATCATAAATATTTCGATGCTAAGGCAAAAACCATAAAAATCTGTAAGTATGTATGTGTGTGAGTGTGTGTGTGTGGTTGTGTGTGTGTTGGCTTCTTCTCTTTCGAAAAGTAATAAACTGAAAAAGAGTGAGTATTAAAAACGATTGTAGAAAGTTGTGGGGCTCCCGTTGGGTGGGTGTGTGTAGTTTTAGCTACTGGTGTATGTGTGTGTGTGTGTGTGTACATGAGTGTGTGTTGTATGCGGTAATCATGATTGGAATCTTAATGGTCAATAAAAACTAATTAAATGTTTTACTGAACTCTTTGAGGCAAGCGATCGATCAAACATTCAAAATTGATGTGTAAATCAAAGTTTGAAGATTATTTAGCCATAGCCAAAAGATTCCATAGTACATACTACATGTATCAGTGCGCCCACACACACACACACACACACAGATATATAGTATATATATGTATATGTATGCATACCTCTATACCACAAAATCATTTTAATTGTCTGCATTTGGAATCAGGGCATTTGCCAGCCGCATGGCATCTTCTTCACTTTAGCTTTGGGGCTTGCCGTTGACAGCAGCAACAGCAACAGCAACAACAACAGCAGCCAAAAGGCGAGTCCAAGTCGAAATGGTTGCCGTTGTCGTTGTCGTTGCCGTTGTCTGTGGCACAACCGCCTGCATCTCTTTAGCATCGACAACATTGCTCTGTTGACTTCTTGCCAACCGTTTTGAGTGCTAATACTGAATCAGCCTCTGCTATTACCTTGTCTTGCCCTGCCCTGCCCTGCCCTTGCCTTGCGGTGTCTGGTCTGTTTGCCTCCTTCGTCTTCTACTTCATCAGGCCCCCCCCTCCCCCACCCCTCTGTATGATCCATGGACCTAAACACTCAACCATCCATCCATCCATCCATCCTTCGTCTAACACAACAAATCGTTTATATTGCTCTGGCTGAAAAGGCATTCTCAAAAATTGATGCGGTGTCTGCGTTTAGGTGGAAAATTGAATTTTCATTTTCGTTTTCATTTCGTTTTCATTTTATTTTGCCTCGGCTACGGCCTCTCGTTTTCTTGTTCTCTGTCTCTGTATATGTATATCTCTGTCTGTGTGTGTGTGTGTGTGTGTTAACTTAAATTTGATGAGGTTGAGATATTTAAATAAATTGTTGCATGCGTTCTGTTTGACATTTAGTTATTTTTGTTGTTGATTGGTGAAGTTGTGCGCCTGCCCCCATCCCCCATTCCCCCATCCCCCATTCCCTTGTAACTAAAGAAAATATCCGCAGTGTCACCCACTCATTTATGCTATGTATTTTAGCGCCCTTCCCTACCACAGCACACCTCACACACACACACACAACATACCACCTCTACCCTACCCTACCCTACCCTATTCCTAGCTCTCTATCCAAATGAATATGTGTGTGTGTGCACCTGCCCTGCCGCATAATATGCCTGTGTGTGTGTGTGTGTGTGTGTTTGGGTGTTTTGGGTGTTGGGTGTTAGAGAAGTGCCTTGAAGTGGCTTCAATATAATTTTAGATAAATGGCCGCACTCACAATGCATAAATCTTGTTTTTCTGTGAATGAAGAGGGGTGGTATTAATAGGGGATAGGGGAGGAAGAGGGGAAAGAGTCTCTAAATATTTCCAAATGCATTAATAAAGCCATTTGATTTTTGATTTTAATTGCCATGCCAAAAGGTTACACAAAATTAATACAAAATTTATTTCTAACCGAACTATAAATATCAAAACCTAAAGAAAAGTCATGGAAATTGAATATTCAAAGAATTTATTTAACTGTTTAGTTTAATTTGAATACGATTTTATAGACAAGTAGCTAAGAAAGTATCGATTTCCCCATATAGATTGAAATTGACTATTAATTAACTAAATATAGGCAAAGAAATTTGAGTTAAACGTGAGTTCAGGGTGTAATTGTAGACAATATGGAAAGCTGTTTTCTCATTAGGCATAGATAGTATAGTATATATATATATATATCTACTATACATATATATATTGATGCATGTATATGCCGTAAATGGATTCATCAAGGAACCTTATCAGCTCATCACATTTATAGCTGCTGATTAATGAAAGGCGAATCCAATGATTGCCGGCGGCCCTGTTGGCTCTGCTCATTTAATTGCTGCTGCGACAAAGTTGTAAATACGTCAAAGAGCAGAGCAAAGTGAATCAACTGTGGATGTGGCAGACATGCATATATATATATATATACTCGTATGTATGTATATATAATCATATAGTCCAGGCTCAGACACAGACACAGACACAGACAGCAGCAACTGTTGCCAGCGGCGGCTATTGCTCCTGTTCCTTTTCTTATTCCTGTTGTTGCTGCTGCTGCTGTTGCTCGGTCTCGCGTATTGCATTGCCGCTGTTTTGCTGTTGCTGTTGCTGTTGCTGCTGCTTTTGCTGTTGTTGCTGTCGGTGGCTGCTGTCGGCACTTAAACGACTGACTGCAACATTCTTTGCTGACAAGGCAGTAATTAAAATTCAATTGCAATTAAAAGTGCGCACGCAAAACGAGCAACGACAAACACAAAATGAACTGAACCAAAGCCAAAGCAGAGCGAAGGGCACAAGCAAAAATTTGTCGCAACGCCAACTTCTTTCAATCCCCCCAGTCCCCACATTTCGAGATGCCCACCCCACCAGTTCAGTTTGCTTCAGTTCAGTTTTGTTTCCCAGAAGTGCCCTCTCCTCTGGTGGGCCATCATTTCGTCTTTGTATCGTCTCACATCGTCTTCATCGTCTTCTCCTTACCCTTCCTTATCTCTCCCTCTTCCTTTACTTGTTTCCTTGGTGGGGGGGGCCCCACCATTATTTTCTTCTTTTTTTCCTCTCTCTACTTGTTGTTGCGAATTTTTTGCGTAGGCGTTTGACGTGCCGCTGATTAGCTTGCATTTCTCAGCGTTTTACATGTTCCCCCCTCCCCCACCCCCGTTGACAAACTATTGCCAAATGTGTGTGTGTGTACTGTGCCTGAATACTGATATCCGAGAAGGTCTCTAAATATTTTTTAAAGCGAAATCATCACAGAACTAAACGAAAATGAAATAAGAGAAAATAATGCAAAATACAGAAACAAATACATATGTATGTACCTATATACATAAATCTGAAGAAAACTTTGATCGTACAGAAAGTTGTATACCCTTGGAGAACTTGTTTATTGTTTCGGAAAACTATGTGAAAAATTACGAACTGCAATTTAAAAATCTCTTATTAAATTTCCCAGGAATTTATTGGCAATTTCTTTGAAAATCCTTAGGGATTCCTTGAGCTTTCTTCTCAAATTCCAAATGAATTCCTTTGGTCAATTCATTAAAATTTGTCATGAATTCCCCTGGACTTATTATAAAATCTTCTCAAGAATTTTCGGAAATTGTTTATAAAATTCTTTAGTGATTCCTAGGGATATTTCAATAATATACTTATATCTTAGAAATTCCTTTGTTGACCTCGGTATATACATATATGTATAAGAGATCGTTAAGACTATTGTCTTAATTGTTCCTATGGTAGCTATATGATATAATGCTCCGATTCTATCAAATCATATGTAAAAAGTTGAGTTTCATACACACAAATTCTATCTCTTTTTGGCTCGTGATTTTAATCAAGAATAAAGGAATTAATTCCTTCTCATCTAACCAATTTTAGAATACCCTATGAAAGAGTATTAAGAAACAAAAACAATGCGAAGAAGAATGACAACAAGACTTCATAATGACAGCAGCCAGCTATGATAATGGTTGAGGAGGTCTGGGAAAAGTATATACATACATATATATATATGTGCATATATAAGTATGTACATACATATATATAACACTTGCTATATGTATTTGTGTGTAAGCATTTTTTAATTGCTGCAGCGTAGAACTTCGAAGAAACGGACAACAAAAACAACATTTTGATTTTTTTTCTCTCCTTTTTCTTCTCATTTTTTGCTTATTAAATGCAATTTCCTAAAACCGTTAATGCAATTACATTATGGCCAACACCCAAATGGAGAAATAAAAAAAAAGAGCCATAATTCGTTAATTAATCAAGTCCAAAAGACTTTATCATAATGTCGGCCCTTCCCCTTGTGGTCTTGTGTTGGTTTTTATGGCCTTCACTCGTGTTCCATCGGTTGATTGACATTGTCTTTGGTGGAAGTTCTCATGAATTTGAAAGCAAATTGTCAGCAAAATTTTATAATTATTTATAAATGTAAATTTATCTGGAATTTGTTAGATATATCTACATATTAAACAATTCAAAAGAAACTTTATTCTTTTGATACATACATGCTTATTATTTACCTTAAATTAATCGAATATACATACATAAAAGAAATATTTTCTTTGACTTTGACTTTTCCGGCCAATTTTTAAATGTTCTTGAGAGATGACTTTTCAATATTATATATGGCAATTAAGCTATGGAAACTCCAATTCCTCCAATATTGTTAGTTAAGTGAATTTTAATGGCCAAGTTTTTATTGTTAATACATTATAGGTCCATTTAGGATTTTCATATCTCGTCCATGTCTATATAAATATAGATAATATATCAGTAGTGAACAAAGTTGATCTTAATGATTGAATAATTGTATCCTATATAGGATATTTTCCTATATATTATTTAAATTCCTTTTAAATTCTTTTATTTCTGGTATGGTTGCATTTAATTTAAAAGAAGGAATAAATTATGCTAAAGCTAATTAATATTTCATTAATATAATTAATTAATTATTATTTATTCCAGGAGATTGCATTACTTGTCTCTGATTTTATATACAGTTTTAGGTTCTGGTTTTCCATTTTTTTTTCGAACTATAGTTTACCCATAGACATTGGCAAACTTGTTGCAAATTGCAACATGCCACATGCCAATGACTGCTGCCTTCTATTTATGATAATTGTTTTCCCTTCATTAATTTATTGTTAAAAACTATGTGGCATATGATATACTACATGTATCTATATTTCTCCCCCCCTCCCTCTCTCTCTCTCTCTCTCTATGTATATATATATTCATGGCTATCGGTATCCATATAGAATGATTTAATTGGGTTATAGTTGGGCATAGACAGAATCGGAGGGGGTGAGGGTTGGGAGCGGGTGTTGTGGCATGGCACATAATTAATTACAGGCAACGTTTAAATAACATTTTTGCTTTTTAATATTCCACACTGCAAAAGTAATTAAAGGCCACAAAACAATATACATATTTGATCGTTAAAATGCAAATGTATATACATTTCGATTTCTTTCAGTGTAATGTGGCTGAGGCCCACATAATTGTCATGGTGCATTTGTGAAATAATTCTTAAATAATTTCATCAATTACATACGTTTGGGCCAACCCGGGCCAATGGTCTGACCATTTGTGTATTAGCCCGTCGCACCGCACCGCCTCACCCCGCTCCCCCACTCCCCCACTATCCGCACCGTGCAGCCCGTTGCACCATTGCGTTGCCATTTCAATTATGTTGATATTAATTTTCATATTTAATTTAACGCTCAAAGAGAGAACTCTTGCAATTATGATGCTGGCCACGCGGGATGGTGTGATGAAGGAGCAGATCATGAGGTGGATGCTGGGTAGTGGGTGGTGGGTGGTGCGGAATGTCGCTGAAAATCTGAAAGCATGCACCATGGACTCAAATGGTATTTACAAAATCCATTTTGCAGTAAAAACCGCATGCATTATTTAATTTTTAAGTGAAATCAATTACACACACACACACACACACACACACAGACTTGTTGGCAAAAGGCATTTAGTGGTGGGTTAAGGGAGGGATGGGGAGGGGGTTGGAGTGGAGGTGGCTCTCTTTTTGATGTTAAATGCCAGCCGACAGTTGCACTATGTCACAATGTATGATGTGTGCGTGTGTGCGGGTGTGTCTCCGTCTGTGTGTGTTCATGTGTGTGTGTGTGTGTGTGGGGGGAGCAACGGAAGTCCGCTTAAATGCAATTGCAGTCGGAATAAATAAATAAAAATATTTTGTGCCATTAAATTTCAATTAATAACAAGACAAATACACACACGTGCAGGGCATCAACGAATGGCCAAGCCAGTTGCTGTTGCTGTTGCATTTGCTGATGCAGTTGCTGCTGCTGCTGCCGCTGTAGTTGCAGTTGATGGTGTTGTTGCCACAATATTAATACATTTAGGCAGCGGTGCGTGTATTGCCGCCGTACACTGATTGCCGCAAGCCCATGAAATTAAGTCACAAATTAATTAATTAATGCAATCAATACGTTGGACAGTTGCAATGCTGTTGCTGCTGCCGCTGCCACTGACGATACAACTGTGGTCGCTGCATGTGGGCAACATGGCAATTTGCAATTACAATTATGCATTGCTTGACTGCTGCCAGCAGCAACAGCAACAGCAACAGCAGCAACAGCCAATTCTTGGACTCTAAATATAGGCATAGTTATATGCAACTAGGCCGTACGGCTAACTAAGGTTGCACGCCTTACAAATTGCCTTTGCCTAGGTCTGGACTCATACACATACACGCAGATACACACTTACAAACACACACACACACCCAGACAGGAGCACCAACACGCTATGGGGACGACTAACATAATTTTTTAATGGACTTTTAATGTTTGTCGCATGTGTTCACTGTAGTGTGTGAGTGTAAATGTTTGTTGGTGTGTGTTGGTGTGCATATGTATATGTCTATGTGTGTGTGTGTGTGTGTGCGCTTGTGTATGTGTCACATAAGCTTTTCATTTTGGGGTCAGTTTGGTAACTTGGGCACAATTAGCGATCGCTTGTATTTAACAAGTGTTAAGAGTTTTGATTCTTTTTTTTCCGGCTTTTTGTGTGCTGTCCATTTATCATATACATATATATCCATATGTATAAATACATATATATATATATATAGAATGAACGTGGCAATTGGGCGGTAGCCACTCACTCAATTAGATAGAGAGAGAGAGAGAGAAATGGTGGAGAGTGGGAGGGAGGGAGACCAATCAACAAGGCGCCATTATTGAAAATTGGCCATACTTAAAATGCATTTTAAATGGTTCAATGCGTCAAACTGGTTTTTTGCATTAATTGTATCTATCTACATACAGGTGAATTGCTAATTGCCTCAACTTGAACAGTTAAAATCTGCATATATGCAGTTAAATGTTGCATTCACACCAACTTGAATATATTTGCTCGATGTCAAATACCTTACAATTGATTATTAAGACAATGGTTATATGATAACTTGAGTCTCAGCAAAAGAATTAAGAGCTGTATGAGAAGGGCATGAATTGGAAATATTCTGTTTATTAATCTGGAAAGTATTTTTACGATTACTAATTAGGAGAAAATGAATCATTTAAAATTGAGTTAATTATTCATATATTACCTCCATAAATTTTTAGGAATTTTATAATAAATATTTATAATTTATATTTAATATGTTCAAAAATTTTAAATTGTGCAACATTTGGAAACCACAGTATTCTTCTCGATTAACGTTATAGGAGATAGTTTAAATAAATTAAAGTAACTTAAGCAACTCTTGATGAATACATAAATAGGAGATAAAAATTTTAAAAGTTAGCATTAATTTCGAAAACATTATTTGAATTGCATTCAAATAACCGCCAAAATTTAAAAAGCGCGCAATTGCACACAAGTGGCAACGCCACTTAGCTGCTATCGAAAATTTATCGTCAAGCCAAAAAAAGCTAACTAACATACGGCTCTGCTAGTTAAAATTCGCCGCTGTTAAAGAACAGTCGCCCCTGTTAATTTACATTCGCCCTCTTTTGACTCACTTCGTACTGTTAAGTTACTATTTCTGGTAAACCAGTTTCTCAACACTTCTTAAGACTACTTCAACTGTTTAAATGAAAGCGCGTTTTAAATATAATATATCAAATCATATTTATTGCATAGTAGTATTTCATAAATTAAATTTACGGCCGCGTTGTAGTGTTGTGGTGCTGTGTTTTAATACCGAGTGTAGTAATAATGAATTAATATTTCAGAAAGTTTGCGAACTGCAGAACTAAGAGAGAGAAGAATTCCCCGTTATGTCGCATCAGAGACACCTTGCTAATGGGTGCTTAATTTTAATATTTGTGTGAAATTGTAAATGGCAAATGGAAAAATTCAAATGTATATGTATATAACATATGTATGAATATGCCTTTATACATTTGTATATATGTATTTATATATTTCCAGCATCAGTCAATAGGTGAGTCAATGGAAGCATGTTTTTTTCAATGTGTTCTAGTGCACCTGATGCACAGTTATATGAAAAATTTTGTGTGTAATAAAATAAATTGCGTTTTATTTAGATTCTGATGCGGCTGTTGAGAATGGATGATGTCGAATTGGATTTATCCTCTGATGATTCAGGTATGTATATATACATATAGTGTTCTCAACAAATATAGTACATTTTTTCCTTTTAGTTGTGGCCAATAAGTGAAATAATTGAAAAGTGAATCTGAAGGAAGCTTCCCTTGTGAATTGACCCATCTTTGTCCAACTTTGGATAATTAAGAAACTTGAATAAAAATCCGAACTGTATGTATATATAGATATGTGTATATATAATGTAATAACAACTTCTAGTTCTTCTAGGTATATATATATGCCGCTGATGCTTCACAAAATTATATAATTAAATGGAATTGCATATAAGGTCCTAAGGAACAATGTGACGATCAATGTAAGTTCGTCCGTCCGATCACATCAATCTATATATTGGAAAGATTATAGCTTAAGCTTACCTTATCTAAACCGAGTATTACAAATGGGTTGTAATCCCCAAAGATTTCTCCTTCATCTCCCCACGTGACTTTTCGATTGAAATAATAACAATTTCGTGTTGTTTATATTTTTCATTTCATAATATGCTTTTTATGTATTTTTTTTTATTTACTTAATGCTTGGCTGGTATACACCGATCTTGGTTGGTTAGTGTGTGTGTTTCTCTGCTCTTCGCCATTAGTGTTTAATTCAGATTCAAGGTATATTTATATACATATTATTATATATATATAGATACATGTAGATAGACACATAGACAGACATACAGATATAACTAAATCGAGTGAATTCGAACGGTTGGTCCATACAAACAGAAACGTACATACATAATACATATATCCACAATCTACCGACTAACAATAATAATTCCGATTTCATATCATATTTAGATATTGTTTATTGGCTTATATAACACACACACATCGATTAAGCATCGATCATAATCCAATTTAATTCAATCATTCCACGGACAAACGATTTCTTTTCTTATGCTTTTCGTGTTGCTGTTGTTGTTGTTGTTGTTGTTGGTTTTTGAGTGTATGTGGGTTAGTAGATTAACTTAAATTTATAGAATTTGACTAGTTGAATTTGCTTTACACATTTTTAAGGTTGTTGTTGTTTTTTCTTTTTCTTTTTTTTTTTTGCCCGTTTTTTCCCGTTTCTAGACACATTTTCGCCATATTTATCAATTTTACATGAATTGCGGAAACTACAAACTAATTAACATTAAAGACATAATCATAGAACGTAATTATAAACGTACACTTTAGCAAGAAATCATATTATATATGTATATATATATATATATCTGTCTAGACATATACAAATATATATATTTTGTGATATTTATGTGTTGAGTATTTTGAATGTTAGATTTCATATCGTAAAGTCAAAGTATTGTATGCATAAGTTAGGACCATGTAAAAATATAATACAATAAGAGCTAAATAGTTAAAGTTAAAACTGAAAACGTATTGAAGGTTGTATAAAAAAAGGCGTATGGGGTATTCTCATTCGTAACTAAGTATTTACAAAAATATAGATATATGTATATATTATATCATCTTCTCGATCTTCTCTCGCTCTCTCTCTCTCTCTCTCTCTCTCTCTCTCTCTCCTTAAATCTCTCTGATCAATTCCGCTCAAGCTCTTTGTGGTCCAAGGTTTCTGTTTAGATCGTAGGGTGGTTATTATTATCTTTTGTTTTTTTTCTTTTTTTTTTCCACATAAATGCGTTATCGAATACACACATATATGTACATATATATCTATATATATGTATATAATACAAGGATTATCCAACGATAAGGGTTTAAATCCGAATTACAGAGTTTTGGCTATATATATATATATTGGTTGGTTTAGACTTTGCTTTCTGGTCCATCGGTTACATGTTTGAACGCTATGCGTATGCGTGATAAGTAGTGAGAGCAGATGTGTCCATAGTTTTTGTTGTACCACTCAGGTGTCTTTCCCCTAAAAATAGGCAATTGATTATATATAGATTTGCATATTTTTTGAAATTTAAATAAAAACCTACTTGATATCAACTCTCGCCAAATGCATTACACGTGATCTTCCGCTACCACAAGGCTCGATAAGATAACGTGAGGCTAATATAACGCCACGCACTGCTCCAAAGAGCGGCTTGGCCTTGGCATGATCAATGGAAGTCTCCACAATGACGCAGGCACCGCGAGGCAAATCCGTTTGCCATGATCTAGAAATAGTTTAGGCAAACCTTAAATTAGTTGCAAATTGATAATATTTCCGATTTCGACTAACCGCAACACACAAAAGTCCGTGGTAAGCTGACCATCTAATGCATATTGATAGATTTCAGTACGATCATCCAGTTTCTTTACTGTTTGACACTGCAGCAAATTGGCATCCCATGATGCACGCTGTTTAATAATGTATTCGAGTACTTCATATGGTGGACCTTCGATTTCTGTGGAACAACGCCATAGACGTAACGGATGACCATCACCCACTTTCTTATAGGCAATATCCACATTGCTGTCATTCAACGAAGTGACGGTAAACCAGCCGCGAGTTCTGCAAGGAAAATTTTAATTAAATTGGATATAGAAATAGAAAGAAGAGGTTTCTTTTCACATACTTTTCTCGTCCCTCTTTAATTGTGGCACTGGTGCATTCGTAAAGATAGCCACGCCAATTGTGGAACTGCATACCCTCGCCAAGGGCCTCCAGTGGTACTGGTTTTGACTCCTCCATGTAGCCAAAGTTACATTTGCCCAGCTTCTCCTTGGATGCCGTATAGATTGGCTTATAATGATCAATCATAAAGGATAGACACTCATGGGAAGCCTTCGCCTCGGCCAATTCCTTCATATCGGGCATGCCTGTTCCTTTGCCTTTGCGACGCGGTGACGCAGACACCGAAGCGGATCCTGTGGCAATCGAAGAGTGGAAAATTGACTGGGCTAGGCAAACTCCTAAATTATTGCTGGTCATCTGATTCTGTTGAGAGTTGGCTGCCACAATGGTGAGGAATTCAAGCAATACATATAGAATTTCTCGATTCTCATCGGGCAACAACAATACGGCACACTGGATAGCATCAAGACGGACTTCAGCAGGTAAATCTACAGAATAAAAATAAATGATAAGAATAATGTGGAAAACTAATTCAGGAGAAGAAATTCAAGATTACTTACGTTGAAAGATGGCTACAAAGGTTTCCGACATCTTGGTGGTTAGCAAGGATTCGGGCAATTCACGGAAATACTGTTTCAACATATCGGCCACATCGTATGCCTGCTGCAAGTCGAACACATCCATGCATTCAGTTGTGGACTCGGTTATCTCGATTTGTTCACGTAACTTTATAATACGAGATTTCCCGCCACTCTTCCGGAAGATGCCCACCTGATCGAGGGCGTTCAATTGCAACCAGCGAAGAGCTGCCCGGACAGCTACTGGAAGCGTTTGTCCACTACGCTGAAGGATCAACAATAGAGGCACACCAAATACCTTTTTATCCTTATAGTCAGGCATTTTGATCTTCTTAATGAATTTTGGTAGCTCCCAATTCCAGCCTGATCGATGGGTAGGACAATAACGTTCCATGTAACCGGTTAGAGTGACCAGTGCCAGCTTGCGAATAATTTGTAATTGACCAGCCGACATGGCGGCGAATGGAATGCCGGCATCCTCCTGTTGTGGTTCGATTTTCTTCGAGAAACATTTGCGGAAGATCATGTTGGGGCGCTCCTCCATTTGGAAACTATGCCAACGTACGACCGGTTGTCGTTTCGAGCTACCGCCACCTGCTTCCTCATCATTCTTTTGCTCCTTTCGTGTTGTACTTCGCGAACGGAATGAGGAGGAACGGAAACCATCGCGTTTCTTTGGGTCCTTGCCCAGATTGAGAGAGCCACCACGTGTCAGTTTTTTGACTTTGACTTCAGTGGTATTGCTATTGGCATCCTTGATGAGCAATTTGCGTCCCTGATGGCACTCCGAATCCGAATGGGCGCCAATGTCATCGACCTTGCCAGATCGCTGCAAGAAACGACGCGCCTTTGATGGCTTACGCAGCGATAATTTGCCACCAGTCGAGGATTCCTGACTGTCGCTGTAATAGGAGGAGGAGTCATCCGATTTACCCTCCTTCAGCTGGGACATGGGACTCGAAAAGAAATGCAGGGGACTGGTACGCATCGACCTTGGTGTAGTCGGTGTACGTTTTGGACTGGAACGATTTGGGCTAAGGAAATTCTCGCTATTGCTGGGCACCTTCAGTTCATTGCCAAAGAACGGCGCCTTGGGGAATGTATGCATGGGACTGAGAGCTGAGGGTGAGGGAGGAGTTGAGTAGACCGCATCCGGTTTTCGCAAACTGCTACGTTGTCCCAATTGCGATAGATCCAACACCTGTGGTCCACTAATAACAACATTCTCACGATTCTGACGCTTACGACGACGAGATTTAATAGATTCGACACGCCGCAGGAATGCCTTAGCTCCATCCTTGAAACGTTCACTTCCAGTGCGCCTTAAACGTGCCGCCGCACCATCTGAACCATCATCTGTGCCGGCTGCCTTACTGCAGCCAGGTATCATTAGTGTAATGCCAGCACCACCATCATCCTCAAACCTATCCGGACTGGATTCCTTGGATGAGCTTTCCGTTTTCTCCACATTCAATAATCCCGGCGGTGGCAATTCCAAACCCATTTCACCAATGCGCGACCAGCGTCGAATATGTCGTTGGAATGTCCAGTTTTCGCTTAAAGCAAAATTCTCATCATCGGATTCCTCCTTCTGCTGAAAATCAAGAGCAAACCAACGATCAGTGGAAGTGTTTAGTTTGATTTTAATGCTTGATCCTTGGCGCTTACCTGTGGCGTTTGGGGTTTATGCGATTGATCCAATCGCATAGTAGCACACCGATTTAGGACACAGAGTCGTCTGTAGAGCGACTGCAATTGATCGTTCTCAAGATTTGTATGATCTTTGGCTACATTGTTCAAATCGATCGGAAACTGATGATCTATAAAATCAAAAAAAAAAAAAAAAAAAAAAAAAGGATATATATATATTAATATATATATATTTTATTTAGTTGATTTTGTCGCTCTTTGCCAAGTGAGTTCTAGGCGTCCGTTCGCTTTGACGATGCGTGAAATTCTAACTGACAATGAGAAACCAGAAACACATTGAACACCCATGGCGCCATCAGATGCCTGCCTGCCTGCCTGAGAATCAGCAAATGAGCTAACGAGAATGAACGAATGAACGATCGGGGGGACTTATAGCCAAGGCAGGCGCTCATTAAATTTTCACAGCGTTTTTCCACATATTTGCGTGGCCAATTTGCACGTAGGAAATCAAGTTCCAACATTGCGACCACATAAACCAAGATACGCCAGACGTTTACATATGTCGCGTCGCGTTGCGTTGCATCGATGCCGTTGCAGATATAATATATATATATATATAGTTGTTTTTCAGATTTTTTTATTCGTAGGATGTGAGCCTGGAAAACTTGCAAAAGCCCAACTCTGCCAACCCTGCCACAGTTTCCCCCCTCTCAGTCAAGTCTCAGCTAAGTTGCATTGTTTATAGAAAATATTGTTAGCATTGGAATAATATTTTCTTGTTGTTTTTTTTTGTTTTGGTTTTTTTTTTCTTTATTTTGTTGTAAAATGCCATTCACGGTTTGTTGAACTCATCCATTGAGAGAGAGTGAGAGAGCGAGGAGAGAGAGAGGGAGAGAGAGAGAGAGCGCGTCTCAAAGTAACGCCCCAATCCATGGCCCACTCGGCCAAAGCTTTTTATAGTTTTGTTTATATGCCCAAGTCCACCTACTGTATGTGTCCAATGATATGATGCCCCATCCTTTTCCCAATCATGATACCAATGATGCCCATGATGCCCTTATATATATGCCCGCTCTTATATGGGCGCTGCTCTGCTCTGGGTATTTATAAGTTAATTTTAATGTTTTACTAAATGTTGTATGTTTAGTTTCTAATCGAATGCACTTTGATGCTGATGAAATAAACAAAATATATATCGGAGTTGAGGCTATGCCCGTGTGTGTGTGTGTGTGTTAGCGTGTGTGTGGCTATATTCAGCTACAGTTTTGCCTAGTTTTGTGGAGACCCAAATTTGTTGAGTGTGTGCCACTTAATGATGGCAGAGGGCACCTCATTCTCATCTTTTTCTTTCCCCCCACCACCACCACCCCCCTTTTCACACCAATCTAGCCACCTACCTACCTACCCTACCTACCTAGTACCTGTCCCATTCTACTTATGGGATTCCAACGTCTTCTTTGACGTCAGACAGAAATTATTTGGAAATTGTAATTGCTTTTTCTCTTCATTTCTTTTTTCGATATTTTTTAAAGGTTTTTCTTTTCGTTTTTGTTTTTACATTTTTTCCATTTAGTTTACAATTAATTTACACACAGGGCACGGAATTGCGGCGAAATAAGTAATTTAGTTTGCTTCTGCATTTATTAGGCCAATTATATGATTAATCTTTTGGTTATAGCCGATGACGCAGATTGAACAAGATGCTACACAATTGTTGTAATAAAGAAAAATTTATGGCAATTTAGAGAGAAAAAGCAATATGTGTATACATATATATATATATATATATTTACATACATATAGAGGAGAGTCGGTTGACCTGGAATCTCAATAATAGACTGGCAAATTTATTTCAAAATTAAAGTCTAACTCTATTTTCTAATTAGATATATATTTCCTTATTTTTCTGTAAGCTTCGTTTACAAAATCGATTTATATATTAAATTGATGGTCATCACGATGCTCTGATTGCCTCCTTTTCTTAAGCACT
Organism: Drosophila sturtevanti; assembly: GCA_018150375.1. NCBI lineage: Eukaryota > Metazoa > Arthropoda > Insecta > Diptera > Drosophilidae > Drosophila > Drosophila sturtevanti. Next base: position 3,503,533 of record JAECWJ010000527.1, on the reverse strand, counting down.
CCCAAATGATCTTGGGTCGGCAAGTCACACCCTCGAATTAAGTCTGCCACTTTTAGTGAGTAATGTGTGTAAGAAAAGGGAAGAGACTCGAGTAACAAAAAAACATGAGTAAAAAAGGCAACAAACAAAAAAAAAAAAAACAAACAAACATGAAATTATATAGCTCTTCTTTTCATACCCTATCATGTCGTGAATTAAATGCGGATGTATTCATTGAGACAATGATATATTAATAGTTGAAACAATTTATCCCTGCATCTTATAGCATTATATGCTCTCAAGTCATTTGTATTAATCGAATCTTAGCTACTATTTCTTCTCTCTTCAACATTCTCGACTAGTCTCAAGTAAAATATGAAATCATTGTATGATTAAATCTTCATCTAATCTTGCATAGTTTCTACATCTATTCGATTTCATTAATGTAAATATCTATTTTGCACAATTCCCAATTGCAACATCAACATGTTCTTTATGTTTGGCAACATGTTTCTTAGACAAACTCGTTTCTGACTAGCAACATTCCTGCATCAATTTTTTAACTAGCAACATTCACTGATAACTAATTAAATGTCCAGCAACCTTCTAGCAACATGTTTATAAAGCAAATCGTTTGAAAGGGTAGCAACAATTTTATTATGATTAAATTTGGATTAAGGACCTCTAATATCATTGAGACAATTCTCATTATTCATTCTCCGTCTATTTATGTAATAGAAAGAGTATTTAAAAGTTCAAATCTATCCGGTGATGTTTGTTTGTTTTTTCTCTCTTTATTTTTTTATCAACTGATTTCATTTCGTGTGTGTGTTGGTGTATGTGTGTGTGTGTGTGTGTGTGTGTGTGTGTGTGTGTGTGCTGTTCGTTTGTCCCTGCCTTAAGCAAATTAACAGTCGCTTACAACTGAAACACCTCCTTTCAGCAAACCAAATGACAGAGCAGCAGCACAAACGATGGAAAAACAAAAACAAAAAATAAAATCAGAGAACAGGGAAAAGAGTTAAACACCTACGGCATTTTGATTTGCAAGACCAAACCCAAAAAATAAGAAGAAAAAGGAAACAACAAAAAAAAAAAAACACTAAAAAAGAAGAAAGAAGTGAAGCAAAAAACCGAATTACAAAAATCGTGGACAGAAAAGGGCGCTCAATCTCTGCGCATGCGTCGCTGCCTTGTTTACACGAAACTCATTAAAATACGCATTTATCACGTGTGTCTCTCTCTCGGTGAGAGAGTTGGGGGAGGGGATACAAATCCGAATTGGAATAACCAACCCAAGATGGAGTTAAGATGGCAACGGATGGTTACGGTTTTCGGTTCTGGTCCTTGGGTTTGCCTTTGCCTTTTGCCTTTTGGGTTGGGCCCCCAGTTTAAATACGTGCACACAAATTATTCCGCAGGTTACAAATTTGATTTTGGAATCTGCTTCTTCTTCTTCTGTTCCTTCATTTTTTTTTTCGAATTTATGCAATACAATGGAGCATATTTCAAGGTCGACATTGGGAGCGCCTTGGGACAAGTCCAAATTTCAGGCTCTCCATTTCAGATTCACTTTTTTTTTTACTTTGGTTTTTTTTGGGGGTCTTTTTCACATAATTCAAATAAAGTCGGCATATTTTTTTCTTATTTTTTTGGTTTTGTTTTTGCTGGCTTTAAAGAACCTTTGCATCTTTTTTTAATGTTTGTTGTTGTTGTTGTTTTTTTTCCTTTGGCGGATTTATTTGAATTTGCGCAGAGATTTTGGGGAGCTCATCAATCTAAACGGCCTTCAGGCGTTAAACACAAAGCGACAAATGCTTCGTGGATATCCCCCACCCCCATCCCCCCGCAAAAAAAAAGGTCTCGATTAAGGAATTGAAATAAACATGATGCAGCTTGAATGAAGTTCAATGAACTGCGGCGACTAACATTTTTGCTTGTCCCTGTGTGTGCGTGTGTGTGTGTGTGGGTATGTATTTCTTTTTCATATTTGAGGCCTTTGACCCTTCTTGTCTTAAAAGGCAAGCGTATGTTTGTATGTATGTATATGTGTTTATATTCTTTATTAAGAGGTGGTCTCCATAAATTCGTTATATGCTATATGCTGCGTGTCCTTTAGTCTTTTATTATGTATGTATATTTTTATCAGCGTTGTTTTGGGCCAAATTCTTTTTATGTTTTTATGCCATGATCTCGCCAAGTGAGAAGAGAAGCGATCCCAACAAGATCGGGTGGAAGGGGCGTTGCTCCGCTTTCAATTTCGCTTGAAAGGATTTTCGGCGTGCTGTGAATATCAAGTTCCCTTTATTCTTTATGTTTTTTTTCTTTCTTTCTTTCTGCTCTTGTGACGAAAGAAGGCATATCCATGGCATTTACTTTGGTGTTGAAATCTTTAGACATCAACTTAACCGTGATGGGGCACTTAAACTCTGTTCTCTGCTGCCACTCAAAGTTGCCACGTCATAAATGTTGCCCAGCCTTCTCAATTGTTGGCAATTGCTATTTACTTTTAACCTCAAGCGCGAAAGTGAAAGTTTGTGTAATAAAATTAATAAAAAGCGTCACTTTGGTGGATAGCGTTAAAATAAGTATACATATATATACCAATATATATAATACGACTACAAGTTGGTCAAGTGTTTAGTAAAATGACGCAAAGAGACCTCTTCCAATTATCAGTCACGCCCCCTCTCGCCCTCATGTATATGTATGTGTGTGTGTGTGTGTGTATATACCCATCGGAAATTGGGTTGCGTGCAGGGACTTGAACTTACCTTCGTACATCTGTGCATATTGAGGAAAACCTGCGGCCCGCAGCCATTTACAAGCTTCCACCGCTTCGATTTCTGTAATTGAAAAGACAGAGAGGGAGAGAGAGAGAGAGAGTGGGTGAGTGAGTGAGTGAGTAAGTAGATACAATATTACGTATACGCCGCACAGGCAGTCAATGAAATTAATTGTGATGAAATTGCCGTGCGCGAATCCTTTTTTGCCTTAACAAAAAAAAAAATATATATATACATATATATAAAATGTAAAAACGATGACCATGACGGAAAACCAATTAAAAGGGCGCAGGCAAACTGAACCCAAAACTGAGTGACCAGTTCCCAGTTTCCTTTTCCCTGTACCCTGTTCCCTCTTTACCTTTTCCCTATTATATACCCTACACATTGTCCATTGTTCGTTGGAACATTTCATGGTCATTTGATGGATTATGTTGTAAACTGTCCAAATGATGTCGACGTTAAAAATTATGTAGCCGCTGCGGTCAGACACGAACTTTACCGCCAACTGACTGGCTGACTGACTGACTGACTGACGGCGTTTTAAATTGTGTTTCGCCTTTGCCTTGTGGGCTGATTTGGTTTTCTTCTTTCCTTTTTTTTTATTTAACATTTTTGTTTTCTTTTGTTGTTGCTGCTGTTGCTGTTGCTTCTGCTGATGATGTGACATGAAAGTAAAAGTTACGAAGAATTTTTTCGGTACTCGAAAATACCCTCAAAAATAATTGAGATTGAGTGGGCAAAAACCAAAAATATTTCTTTGCCAAACAATAACCCAAAAATTTCTCTTAAAGGGAGTTGAGTTGGATTCTTTTGGTTAATTTGCAATAGACACAATCGTAAAACTCAACGAACCGTATATAACTAATTCATGTCATCTTTTTGTAATGCAAAAAGAAATCAAAGTAATATCTATAAATATATATATGTACATATATGGATATATATATATAGAATGAGGGCAAGAACAAAAAATATAACATAAAGAGAATCGTAATGAATTCAAATTGTATTCCACTTCGTCTGCCACAAAGAAGCTCACACACACACACACACACACACACACACAGAGACAAAGAATTATCTTTGTATTCACCGAGAGTTAAATTAGCTCAAATGATTTTGTGGCCTAAAGAAAGCCAGCTACAGACCAAAGACAAATCTTTAAGCCACTTGGGCTGCTATTTTAAATGCTAATCTTTGTGTTTGTGTGTGAGTGTTTGTGTGTGTGTGTCTGAGTGTGGTGTGTTTAACATTGTTCAAAACAAAATCAATTTGTGCTAGAGCTAGAGCTAGAGAGGAGCTATCGATTTTTAATCAAGTTTATCTTTACCGTCACATACCTAAAAAGATATATACACACGTTTATATGAATATTGAAAAGGAGAACATGAAACAGTTTCCGGCTGCTTAGAGTGCTTCATTCACATGGACATTCTGCTACCGTTGCCAATGGTTATGGTGGGTAGGTGGGTGGGTGGGTGGGTGGGTGGTGGTGGTGGTGCCTTTGCCTGCTGGCTGGCTGGCCGGTTGAATTATTATTGAGTTTTGCAAGCGATTAACTTGCCCCTACGACGACACTCAGCAGCAGGAGGAGGAGGAGGAATACAGACAGAGCATTGAGGCGGATGGGCTGCTGTTGCTGCCCCGTCAGTCATTTCGCATCCTGTTGAAAGGGTGTCTTTGGGTTTTATTTTTATATATAAAGCACTGAAAGAACCCTGCCCAACATTGGCTAACAACCCTCGAGCATAAATCGATGGCAAGATTTATGCTACACAAGAATGTGTGTTTAGCTAACAATTAGCAAAGTTGCAAAAGCTAAACTGACCTATGATCTATACCTACCTTCGACCTATATATATATATACATATATATGTATATACATATATATATATGTATATGTATATGTAATAATGTCCTAATTAAATGCCATTTCTTGAATAATTGACTTGACTAAAAATAGCCTGGACAATGGCAAAGTCCATTAATTATAAGCAAAAACATAAAATGAAAGCGAGGCAAGTGGAATAACAACAACAAAATGTTTCGTAAATGCCAACTAAAGTTTATGAAAATTGCTCATACGCCACATGGTCCTTAGTCCTTGTGTTCTTAGTCTCCCTCTTTTTTCGTTCTTTCTTTTCTTTATTTCTGTTTTATCCTCGTCTAAAAGCCATTTAAAGTAAACATGGTGCCATTCCTTTTGTTTTGTTTTTCTTTTTGGGGGGCGGATGGTATAAATGGAGTGTTGAAGTGTGTGCGTGTGTGTGTGTGTGTGAGTAGCTGCTGTTCCTGCTTATTGCGTCAGGGTCAATATTTGTTGTTACTTCCCCGCCCATCACCCACTTGTTGTTATTCCCTGTCATTGTGCACCTGAGCCGCCCTTATTCCCCCACATACACATACACATACACATACACATATACATATATAGAACATCTGTTACGCCCAGTCGTTTTCAAACGACGCGTAAATTCATCATGTTGGCCTGCGCACAGGATAATTATTATACTCTTGAAAGACCCAACACACATACATACATCCATATATGCATGTAAATGTACTAGAGATTGTGCGTGTGTGTGCGTGTGTGTGTGTGTGTGTGTGAGTAACAAGCGTCGATGTTGATCAAAGTTTACAGGCCATGTCAGGTAAAGCCGATGGTAAGCTGCTAATTAAAAATGTAGAAGAGAAATGCCAAGCGGCTTTACTTAAGCACACACTCTTCCTCTACCCACTCGCCCCCTCACCTCTTACCTCTCACCGCTCACCCTCTTGTCATCTACATTATGTAGAATAATGTTTAAAGTCAAGTAAAGTTAATGGCTAAAAATTTGATTTAAATATTTTAACCAAAATGCAATTAAGAAACAACAAAGTGTTCTCCTTTTGATAAACAAGTTTATAGTTTGCCTCTCTCTATCTCTATCTCTCTCTCCCTCTCTCTCTCTCTCTCTCTCTCTCTGTCTATACAATCAATTTCATATTGTTTTTTTTTCTTCAAATTTTCAATTAAAATTTGCATTGATTTTAATCTTTCATCTAACCGCAATGATGAGATGTCTCCCCCCCCCCACCCCCCATTTCTCCCTCATCTTCTATTGTCCCTGTCCTTGTCAGCGTTGTTAAGTGTGAATGAAAGCAAAGTTCCTAACACAATTGGTGGGCGCCTTCTTCTTCTCCAGACGAATCCAGACCAGGCCAGGCCAACGATGACTCTCAGTCTACTTGGAGAGAATGTTAGTGACACGCTTTGTCTTTACGTGTGTACGCGTGTGTGTGTGTGCTCCACAAAAAGTTAAGTGAACCATTGCAGACACACACACTCACACACACACACAATTGAGAGGGGGGAATTCTGAAGTATGCAAATGACATATACACACACACACACTCACAAAACACACAGATATAGAGGCATACTTGATTATGGGGTTACATGGAATGGTGGAAAGCTTACATAAAGGCCTTTATCCTAAACCAAAAACAACAGCAGCAACAACAACAATAACAACAACAAGATGGTATAAACTTGCTGCTGCTGCAATGTGATGCGTTGTAATTTCTGTATTTGTGGCATCCCATCCCCATCCCATCTCTCCCTCCCTCTGCCATCCTCTTCCTGCCATTCCTATATCTATTGCTATTTGGAAATTCTGTGGCACGCGGCGTATGCGTAACGTTTATATGTAAAATTGAGCATAACAAAGTTTATTTATACCAACATTTTTCGTTTTGGGCTTGAACAACAATTGAATTTTGGCCATCGGCTAAAAGGCTTTATAATCATTTTAACCTTCAATCAATTTAGCCAAACCTAATTGATTTTTAGCCAGTTAATTTTGTTAAATTTAAAACGAGTATACTGGGGGTAGGTGCAGTGGCATCTATTCTTTTAACTTTTGTATAGATATATATGTATATTATATACAGACTCCTCTCCTCGTTGTTTATATGGTAATTATATTTATCGTTTAAATTGGCCAATTTGCATTGGCGAAATAATGCAATTTATTTTATGCATACGTAAATTATATTCAACCAAATGCATATTAATCGATGAGAAAATTATGCTGCTATTGTGTGTGTGTGTGCTTCTATGGGTGTTCGCAATTAATTAATTGTTTTTATGGCACACGGATATAAAATTTACATGGCCTAATCCACCTTTTGGCATTGTTTTGTTGTGGCTCGTTTTATTGTTCAAATGCCATTTGCAACATAAATTATTTACCTTGTCAAGAGATTTGAAAAGAAAATGCTACGATAATTAATTACTTATGAAAAACCAACAACAAAAGAAAAACGAAGAAAAATACCAGAAATAGAAATGGAAATGTTCTGCTGTTGCTTTTCCTGCTGCTGCTGCTTTTCCTGTCGCTGCTGCTGCTGCTGATGGTCTCTTCTTGAACTTGCACTTCATTTAAAATTAAACAAGCTTTTGTTTAAATTCGGTATCAAGTTATTAGAAATGGCCTATAAATAGCAGTTGACAGCCAAAAAAAAAAAAAAACACAACAACAACATAAAGGGTTAAAAGCATGCATGGTGGTGGGGGGGAATGGGGTAAGCTGAGCAATCATTTGCTTTACACGCATTTCCCACTTGGTTGAACACACAAAAGCCTTGTGCCAGGCAAAGGATCAAGTTATTTATAAAATTGCCGGGTCATAAATGTGAGATGGCAAACCCCTTACCCCCGAAACAACCCCCAACGCCCAACCCCCCCTCCTCATGAAATCTCTCTCGCTCAACCTTTGCCATTCACAGCAGAGTAAATGTGTAAAGAACGTCTGCAACAAGTGGCAGGCACCATTGTACTGCCTCCCACTCATCCTTATTATCCTTGTCATCGCCATCGTTTCAGATGTTTAGTTTAGTTTTCGGTACGAATGAAGAGAGAGAGAGAGAGTGGGAGGGAGAGAGACAGAGACAGTGTAGACATGATTATGTCAAGCACTTGGGTTCTTTGATTGGCCCCCTGCCCATTCCCCCCCATTCCATCTCATGCTCTATTGCGGTGAGCGTCTTGTCTTGAGTTCCTTATCCTCCTCCTCCTCCCCCCTCCCTCCTCCTCTCGCTAACTATCATGTAATTAGAAAAGAGGAGCAAGTGGATAGTACAACAAGTGTTCGCAACTTAAAATGTAACTTGGCCTGGAAATTGTTTCAAACAGATTGTTGAGCTTTTAATGTGTTTTTAATGTCCGTCGTATTATTCGACGTATATTTCCTCATGAAAATTTTGCCCCCTGGCGCACATACACACACACACACACACTCACACAGACGCACAGACAGAAATTCGCATATAAAAATAAATTATATTTGAAAACAAAACAAAATAAAAAGAAGAAAAAACGAAAAAGAAAATAACCGCACACCGACAATCAGATATTATTATAATGTGGGGGGGGGGGGCGGGGGGTGTATTGGTGGAAAGCAGAAGACGGAAAATTTATGCGTTTTATTGTTATAACCCGAAAATGGCAAAAAGGAAAATTAATTAAAATTAAACAATGCGCCCGGCAATAGGAACAACAGAAACAACAACAAAAATAATAAGTATAAATATACTAATTATACAACCTTACCGGCTTAACGTATATCTCTCCAGATATATATATATATATACAAATACTATATATTCCTATTCGTAAGATGTTTAATGTGAGAAGAAAACGATGGAAAAGGAAGCGGAAGTGAAGAAAGGTCATTGGATGATTAAAACCAATGAATGCATCTTGATTGTCCATCATTTTGGGGGCAGAGTCACACCCCTCTTACCCATGTGTGTGTTTGCGACTGTGTGTAAATCTGTGTGCGTAAATCGAAGGAATTTCAAGTAACAGTAATTAATAAAATTGACAGGTGAAACAAATGATTCACACTGCATTCAATTTAATTGAATTGCTTAGTTTACTTTATTCCAGCTCGATTTAATGTTGGCCAAGTTAATTTTTGCTTTCGGGGTAGCAATAGAACTTTAACTTTATATCTTTGGATCTTTGGCATCTACTTTTAATTTAATTGATTAGTCGGTCCGAAGAGGGAATATCTAATAGAGGAGTTATTAACTATATAAAGAAAAAGTTTCTTCTTCTTTTCTTCTATTCATTTTATTTCGATTTTAATCAAACTTTACAATATCATTCAACTGTTCACTAATAACAAATTGTTGAATATGAAAGTGAAATCTTTTAAATTATAGGCATGTAGATTTAGATCATTATGATGATCTGGAATATATATACATATGTACATATAAAACTTTTATGTTAATCAGAAAAGTCAATTTTGCGATCTGCAAATTTTTCAACATATGTATCGTATATATATATCATGAGATTAATTATATATATATGGCTGATTATTAATCAATTAGAATAAAAATATTCAAAATTGGAATAGATACAAAAGTTATCGATTAATTATTTTTGGATTATAAATTTTGTTTTTGTCTCCGAGTCTCCTCCTCAATATCTCAATATAATTCAAGTTTATATATCTTATAAATAATTAATGCCTTTATAAAAGTATACAACATGAAAGTCCAAAATATGTGGACTGTGAAATGTTTTCCGATTGTGTTTATGGGGTGTACACTCACACACACACACACATACACTCACACACAAAGTAAACGTAATATTTTTTTTGGAGGCACGAACCGTAGAGGCAGGTACGAATGTTGAATGATTTGTTGATTTCTGTTTTTTTCTTTTTGTTTGTTTTTTTTTTTTCTCTGCTGCAATTTAATGTTTTTACCCACACACACACACAGAGCGAGAGAGAGAGAGAGAGAGAGAGAGAGGTACATATGTACATATTAATTGTATAATAATTTTTTGTTGTTCATTTATTATTATTATTACATGCAAACAATTTTCTTTATTTAAATGAACGACTTCGCTTGACTGGCGCGCAATTTCACTTGGGTGTAAAAAAACAAAAAAAGAAAAGAAAAAGCCAAACGAAATTATTTTAGTTACTACTACTACTTACTACACATTCCTCCTCAACGATATCCATATATATATATATTGTGATTATGATTATGATACTTGTCAGTAGTGAGTGAACGAGTGAGTGAATGAATGAGTGAATGAATGAATGACTTACTGACTGATTGACTGACTGGTTGACAGTCGGATGATGCAAATGACAGAGTTAGTTTGAGAAGAGACTAAGATAGAGAGAGAGGGGGGTGGGGGGAAGAGAGGGAGAGAGAGAGAGAGTGTGGGGTGCATGCAACTTGTTGCAAATTCCTTATACTCTGCTCGTACCATAATATTGAATCTCTGAATAATTCGTTTTAAATTGCGAGGCGTCGACTGATAAGTACAGGCTGTGGGATCGATCGGATCGGATCGGTTGGGCATCATCGGGTCTATGTGTGTGGTGCTGGAAATAGCCACGCTCCACATTCTTCAATAACCAAAAATAAATGGGGGGAGGAATAGATAGACATAGACATGGTGCTTAGCGTTTAGTAGCCAACTGTTGGCGGGAGGCCCTCATCATGGGGTGCGAAAATACAATTAACAGACAGCGGCGCGCGCGCATTCCATTAATTTATACCCCCCCTCCGACCACCCTATTTGAAAATTTTTTTTTAATATTTTCTTTTGTATACACGAAAAAAAAGAAAAAATATTGATGGATATTTAATAATTCCCTGATTCGAGCAAAACAAAGTTGCCCTTGAGAGGGTGGTGGAAGGGGGGGGTCAGAAGGGGAACGAGTATCTGATAGGCGGTCTAATTAACGGTTGCCGCTGATTGCTTACCTGCAATTTTACGTTCACGCATTTTCCGCCATAATGCTTCGGCCTTGCGTTTTGGCCAATTCTCAAACTTTTGCGAGAAGCTCCTAAAGAACTTGTACTCGCGTATTGTGACGGACATGCGACGTTGCATTCTGGCTAACGTTGGCAGCGCCGTTTTGGCGGTCAATAAGCTAAACGCTGCCTTTAACCTTTAACCCGAAATATGCAACAAGAAAAATGAATAGAAATTTGCAGGATGATTATTCTCCTTGTCTCCCTACCCTACTCCCTATCTACCCAGATAGATAGATAGATCGATAAATAGATCGATAGAGTCAATTAAATGAATTTTAAACAGAGATTTAATCTCATTCTCATGCTTTTTATAGTGTACTTTTTTTCTTTTTACTGCATGAAGGGAACACTGAACTGCACTTGCACTTTCATTCGATTTGGTTTATTCCCAATTGATGGATAAGTCGACTGAGTCGACGCATTAGGATGTGTCCCCTCTATTGGTATATTCGCGGTTGGTCGTTTGGTCGGTTCGTTGGCTGCCCGAAATGAATATTTAATCGCTGCGACCACGAATCGAGAGACTACCGTGCACGGCGCCTGTAAGAGCACTAATGAAATTGCCAACGTTCGTTCGTTCGTTTCGTTTCGTTCGTTCGTACGTTCGATTGTTTGTTCGTTCGTGGCACGGGCAGCAAATGGCGAATGCCGTGCCACGAAGTAAACACACACACACACACACACACACAGTGAACCAACGAGAAGAACATCAACCACCCAACCACCCATTAACCACTGGGGAGGGGGGGATCTGAAGAGGCGGAATGCTGAAGCTGAAGCTGAAGCAAAAGCATCAGCGCAACGGGTCGTATGAGCAATGTTGTCTGTTGTCTGTCGTTTGGTTTGGTTGTGTTATAGCTGGGCTGCTCTTGTTCTTGGCAGCAGGTGTGTGTGTGTGTGTGTGTATGTGTGTGTGTAGTTATGAGTCCTTTTCTGTTGTACCTTTTCCTTGCCTTTCTCGTATTTCATTTCGTTTCCTTTACATTCTGTTGCTTGGCCATGTAGATTTATCGGCGAACCGCAATCGCTTAGTATTATTATTTTTATTATTATTACATATTTTACTGTGGTTAGTTGGCCAGGGCCAAATGCTTGAGGCATCGTGACAGGCGAATGAACAAACAAATAAATAAATAAATGAATGAATGAATGAATGAATGAATGAATGAATAACTGACATGTTGTCTTGTTTGCCGTTGATGATGCTTATTTCATTTTCATGTCAACAAAAAGGACACACACACATACACCCACCCAGACACACACACTGACTTACAGAGGATTGACAGTTTTGTTTTAGTTTATTTCATTTTGTTGTTGTTCATTTTTATGAGTATGCGAGGATGAAGCATTCATTAAAATTCATACATTTGTGTTCACCTGCGGCCGGCCACTCTGCGTTTGGGGTTGTGAAAGTTTTCATTTGAAGGAGATGAGAGGAGAAGAGAGTAGAAGAGCATTACCTTGAATGGGTAACAGACCGCTTCGCATTGCACCTGTTGCTTTATATACCATGCAGCAGCAGCAACAAGGTGAAGGCGTTTATTTAATGGCTGGGCGTGGCATATGTGGTTGGTTAGAGCAGTTGTTGTTGTTGTTGCCAGTTTCAAGGTTAAACTTTCACATGCTACCCTACCATACGCCATATCACGGCTCATTGTGATTTATGTGAATTGTTGTAGTAACTAGTACTACATACATAGTATAAGCAGTAAAAGAAAGGGGGGGTGCAAATCGAAAAGGGAATGGGAAAGTAAAGAGAGCAATAAAATTCTGGCTAAAATCATTTGCAAGTCACGGTTAAAAGATTTCCCATTAAACGCATTGCATTGGTATTGGTATTGGTGCGTGCGGAAGATGAAACAGAAACTGGACACAGAAAAGAAAAAAAATGAATAAAAAAGCAATATATACAGATTATATATATATATGTATGTATATACCTACAAATATAATAGTAAAATTATTTGTCTAGTATATATATATATATATTCATATTATAGATGCTATTCTCTTGAGCCACACACACACACACACAAGATTAATAATATAATATAAATGCTCTGGCAATTTGTATTTTTGCAATATCTGATATAAATCATGATATATACTGCGTGTTAATCTTTTCAATAAAATAAACAAGAGATCTGTTGCTTGGCCCCTTTCCCCCCCACCACCAACCCACCAACTACCCTCGGCTTCTACTCTTAGTGGATGCTTGCTTCCGTTATGATGATGAACAACAACAATAACAACAACGATATGAACATTCAGTTTAATTCAGTCAGTTGGCATTTTCTTCATATGATATATACATATATACCTCCCATTCCCAGAGCTATCCAACAAATGTCCATCTGTCTATCTGCCGGTCTGTCTGTCTGTATTATAATATTGACAACAGTGCAATAGCACACAAAATTGCCAATATAAATACGAATAATGAGTTAAGATATATATATATATATATATATAAATACGATACATATATACATATACATATATATATATATATATATCTCGTGTATATGTACGACATGTAATTTAGTAAAGGCCATTTGATGGTCAACGATAAGAAGAGAAACGTGCCTGACCTTTCTAGAGGACATGACTCGATACCAAAACACAAAAAAAAAAACTCCTTTGAGAGACGTCATTGTAATGACGTCATGATGATGATGATGATGAGGCAAATGGCAAGTGATAAGTGGCATGCAAACATGCTCACTTAATCGTCATGACCAGACCAACATGTGGTTGGTTGGTTGGTTGGGGCGATTGGTGGCGCCTCCATGCTGACGTCACTATTCAAGGCTGCTGCTGCTGCTGCTGAAACTCAGTCAGGCTGCAAATATTTCAAATTGAATAAACTCTGGGATGCGGCACTACTGCTACTACTATATACATAGATAGATAGTGATGGGAGAGCACTTTGTGCAGCTTTCTGATTCAATTTCTGTATTCATTTATACGCCATTTTTGGACACAAAGAGCCAGTAAAATCATTTCCCATCCCCTGCCCCCCCCCTTTCATCTTCACTATGATGACCTATGGCCGCCAAAGTTGCCCACCCGTCTCAATCTACATTTCCATTCAACACTGGACAAGAGGAATATGTGAATAGATTTGTTTGCCAGAGTATGTGTGTGTGTGTGTGTGTGTGTGTGTGTGTGTACACTGACAGATTGACAGCCATTTTCATTTGGTGTTCAAAAGAGGAAGAAGCCTTGGATTGAAGAGGGTGGGAAGAGAGGGGGGACATTGGGTTTTGACCAGCAGCAGATGCCATTTATATTGAAGTGTTGACGGAAGTGTTGAATATTTGCAAAAAGAGCTGCGGCGGCTGTCTGCTCTGTCTATCTCTGTCTATCATTGGACCAAAGAACATGAACGCAATTTCAATGATGGGAAGAGCGACGGAGTGAAAGGAGCGTGAGGAGAGAGTTTGAAAGGGAAGGGAGGGGGGAGGAAGTGTATTGTGGGTGGTTCCATTGATTGGCTGCAATTGTTGTTCTTGTAAATGAAATGAAAGCAAAAGTTGGAAATTGAATCAATTGAATCAGTATGTATATATATATATGGTCAGATAAATAGTTCCTTTTTTTAGTCTATTGGCATAATTATAGAAATTATGAAACTTGACCAACCACCAACCACCAAGCACAAAGCATACTCTGTTATTATAAACCACTCAGGCTTAATAACAGGTCGCTAATTGGCTGGCAGGGACCACCAACTAACCATCCAACGATCCAACCAACCAACCGCCAAGCACATCAAATCAAGCAGCCTTCGGCAGCCGGTGTAGCCTTCAGACTTGATGTTGCCCACCACATATTCATAGCTGCTGGGGCCAAGCCATTTAAATAACTCATTTAGTTGGAACAACAACAACAACAACATTAGCAGCAGCAACCAGCAACAACATCAGAATAAAAATTTACAAAAGGAACGAGGAACAAAAAAAATAAAACTTGTTGGCAAAGATCGGACACTACTCACCTGCTAAATAGCGATCACTCTGGGAACGAGAATAGCGCAATGTCTGTGAATAAAGATGAAAAGAAGAAGAATGAGAGAAGAAAAAGAGGAAGAATATGGACATTAATGCGACTGATAATCAAGTTTATGCGAGGGTGACTCATTTACTTGTTGAATGACAAACAACAAAAAAAAAGTTACAAAATATGTACTACAAAGTCTCCAATGAAGGAACGGATCTCCTCCATCAGTTTACAGTTTATTAATTCTTTCATATTTTTGCAAAAGCCACCCTTTACCTCTCTCCCTCCCTCTTTATGATATAATTTTCATGAGATTCTACTAACCAAATGCTGGGCAGCAAAATCATCACAGCGTCGACTTCGCTCACGTTCCTTGAGCAATAATGGGGCTGAGTTGGATTTGGTTGTCAGCTCCTGAATGCCACCCGAATCACCTAAGCCACTATGTAACGAAGCACTACTGGGCGATGGCAATTCAACAAAATGGTGCAGTTGGGTGACTGTCGTAGCTGTCGGTGAGAGCGGACACTGGAATGGCTCCTGGCGCAAGGGCAAAGTTAACTGGCATCGCTCCGTGACATTTGGACTGTGACGGGGCAGTAATTTGCGCGGCTGGACCAAATGATGTTGATTATGATGGTCCAGGGAGAGACTACGCTGGGTTCGACGTGCCACAAATGGCACTAGAATCGGTGGAACAGCACTATATTTTCGGCGCAGCACAACG
The DNA here is from genome assembly GCA_018150375.1 of Drosophila sturtevanti. NCBI lineage: Eukaryota > Metazoa > Arthropoda > Insecta > Diptera > Drosophilidae > Drosophila > Drosophila sturtevanti. The sequence goes on along the minus strand of JAECWJ010000527.1, from coordinate 3,488,190 downwards.
GGAGTGGCTATGGAGGCAGCTCCTCCACTGGCACTACTCGCATCCCCATCCGTGTAATCGCAATCACAAAAATGCTGCCCCATTTCAAACTCATCCTGGCACTCAGTCTGCTGCTTGTGACCGGCATCCTCATCGAGCATATCATCCTGGGATTCTGTGGCCGCTTCACCACCGCTGCCGCATTGGCTGAGGACTTCAAGCAAATCGGGATCATCAGATGATGCCACCGATCCACTCTTTTGGAATTTCATTTTACGCAATGCCTCCAGGCTGCTCACAGATTCATTATCGGGAGCACTGCTGCCACCCGGCCTATGATGGTGATGATGATGATGCTGCAGGTAATGGCTCTTCCAGTGGGACATATCTTTGGGCGGTGTCGCTGTACCAATCCCACTCTCATTATTATCATTGTCCAGACCAGATGAGTCCAACGATATACCCGATTTACCCGAACTCAGTACGCCGGCAGCCTCTTCACAGGCAGAGGATGACGAAGTGGAGCTGCAAATGGACAAGTATATCAAATGAGAATTCCAATTTGAAATGATTCTGGGAGTATTGAATACTTACTTATTGTCCTCATCGACAGCGCCAACACTGCGCAGAATAGACTCCTCCGATGTCCAAATTGTTGAAGTGGAACCTTTTTTGGTCACATCCACTAGATAGCCAGGCGTGGCGCCAACTTTGGCATGGTTGATAGTTGTCGATGTTGTTGGTGTTGCTGTTGCCGTTGCCGTTGCCATTGCAGTTGCAGTTGCAGTTGCTGGTGGCGGTGTAGCTGAATTTCTAGTCGTTGCGGAAATTGCATGATTAATGCCCACCCGTTTTGGCAGCGACATGGATGCCAACATTGTCTCTACATCGTTGTTCAATTGACGCTGTCGCCTAGATTTTAAATCCTCTGCTGATGCTGGTGGTCCACCTGTTGCCACCGCTGCCAACTCTTCAATTTTCAATGCGCTTTGCTGGAAATTTGTCAGCTTATGACTTGGCAACGTTCCGCATAAAGCCAGACTTTTGCGTTGGCTATAAACAGATGATGTTGTTTGTTGTCCACCTCCTCCCACTTCCCCGCCAGTTGCCAACGCTGCTGCTACATGGCCATTCGGCGCCGATAGGGTGCGCATGTAGGCAACATTCGATTTGGTAGTTGTCGGCGCCATCGTCTCAGTGCGTCCACAATCAAGGTTAAACGATTGCAGTGGAATGGTTGCCTGTAAGCAAAAACAAGAACAAGAAAAACGAGCAAAGGCATTAAAATATAGTCAGTCAGTATAAATAAAGAAAACTCGACACAGAGTGCCGCTGACAGTTTCGAGGGCCGCGCACATCCTCAACCTTTTCTTGAAGGACCTTGAATGCATAATGAGAATGATGCCCACCCCCCCTCCATCAGCTCCCATCTACCCAACTAGAGTCACCTTAACATAACTACAGAAACAATGCAAAAATAAAGGAAATATCAACGGAATTTTAAGACATTGTCAAGTGGATGGCAAAGCAATTGAAGCATCCGCAAAAGAATTTGTATTTTATGCAAATTGCCAACAAACCAACCAACCGACCAACGAACCAAACATCCAATCGACAGTCAAATAGGCAGACAGACGGGCAAGTTTGTTTCATTTCCCTGGAACTGGACAAAAGGATATCCACCCGATCAAGCAGTAACCGGCTGCTCCTCTTCCCAACATACCATGCTATTGTTAAGTCTTATGATTTATACACGGTTGCTGGTTAGCTGTCACATTCTAGGAACCAACTACCCATGTCCATTAGCATGTCCTATTGCAGTGTGGACTCTCCTCCAATTGGTTTCGCTAAGTTCGTTATGTCAATTCGATTTACAAGCCTTTGGCAAACGATTGACAATTCGGTTTATGCTTCATCCCAATGCCGGCAGCGCAAATTCGTTTAAAACAAAAAAAAAAAAACGAAAGAAAAACGGGGAGAAAAAATGCAGCAACAGGCGGAAATTGATTTAAATGATTTATTGGCGCAAAGTGTTTGTATGTGCACGCGCGTCAGTGTGTGTCTCAGTGTGTGAGTGAGTGTGCCTCAAGGCAAGGCAGGTTGCAGGTTGTGCTCTGCTGTGCTGTGCTGTGCCTTCCACAGCTGTATACAGTGATTCTGTTGAGACATGCTCGCAATTCCTTGGGGGTTTTCGCCAATGAAATTGCTAACGAGCTGCACAAAAGTATATCAAGCAAAATCAGTCCCGGAAGCTAACTTCGGCCATGCTGACATTTGTATACCCTCTCAGTATATTTAATTTTTATGCAATTCAAGCAAAAACAAAGACAAAACATGATTATCACAATTTTGATGATTATATTTATACAATTTTTCGTTACAGGATCGAATAAAAAAGACTAAAACACTATACATCACAGAGGGCGTAAAAATTCGAAATAAAGAAATATAGCCCATCTGTCAAAAAAGGACCCCCTTTTACAAGCTTTAACTTCAGAAGAAAAGGATCGATTTGAACAAAAACATTTTCGAGTTTCCCGGATATTTATGTATATATTAAAAAATATAAAAGTTTATTTTTAAGCTTAAGAATTTTGGCAAAAGAACATTTTGATAGCTCTGTGCAAAACTAAATTATCAACCATTTTGTATTTAAAAAAAATTATAAAATCTATTGCATTCTTCACGGGGCACCAGCCAGCAGTTTTTGTTAAGATACTATTTTTGCATTGTATAAATAAAATGCTTCATTAAATAAAATGTCATTACTTTCATAATAAAGTTACTCATTCTGCTGAATTCAATTTATTTATTTCGAAAAAATACATCAGTCATTTTTTATTCAACAAATATTTTTAGGCACAAAGCAAAATTTTCCTTCAATTTTGTAAGGGGTTTAGTCGTTAAAATTGTAAAAAATTCAGAAAAATCCTTTTAACTCGGTCATTTTAAGGACAATCAGGATGTCCTTTACCCAGATGGTAGCTCTCATTTATTAGCGTCGATTGACATTGACAGATCCTGGAATATCCTTCAAACAACTGAGAAAAAAGGACTTTTTCCTATGCAGAAAAGAGCAAATATCTCGCGAATCCTTTGAAGGATCAGGACGAAACCATTGTCACATGAACCCAATCAAAAAGGACTATCTTCTGGCCAAAGGACAACCCTCTAGTCCTTCGGGTTGCCGAGATATTAACGATTTAATGTTTTCCCTTGTTTCTTGGACTGAAAGAGGCACCCAAAATTTTAGCAGCATAGTTTTGAGGGCACCATTTTCGTCAGCGGCTACCATGAGAATTAGAATAAATGTCCAGGCGGATGGAATTATCTAGTAGGTTGATTTAGGCACAAGAAAATGCCGATGTCTATCCAGTCCTATGAAGGACTAGGACTAAACTGATGCCATAAAGATCTTCCCACAGCAGAGCTACAAAGGATTTTGGGCTATTTTTCCTGCATTAAAATATTTTTTGATATTAAAAAAAATTTCGCCGGCTGTGGAAAAAAATAAACTTTTGAAAATAATTTTTTCCTGACCAATGTTGCAAAGTAGTGGTTTAGAAGAATAGTGTTGGGGAAAGCCGATCAGGCGCATTGTGTCGATGGGGGGGATATATATTGTGGTCTTGGGGTCTTGGATCGTATGTGGGTGACGGGTGGTGGGTGGGGTGGGTGAGTGATCCATATAGAGGGGGTAGGCGATTGATATAGAGCGAGAGAGAGGGAGGCGGAGGAGAGGGTATCGAGAGGAACCCGAGGGTGTGGGCGCCGCCACTTGGTGATGGATGGTGGGTGGTGTGAGATGGCGTGTGTGCGTGTGTGTGGTTGGTTGGTGATGATTGGATGCAAGGTGGCAGGGATGGGGGAGAGAACGATAACGGTGACATACTAGAGGAAGTTGTGTTTGCTGAGAGATTCTGGGATAGAGAGAGAGAGAGAAACTTGATTGTCTTTTTTTTATTCGATTTAATTTTATTTATATTATTATTTATTATATCTATTAGATTTACTACAAAACCAAACACAACAAACAAACACAATTATTAATAATTCGGATTTAATTATTATTATCAATTACCTCCACCAAAATTGTTCTGAAAAACAACCGCACATCGCCTTAGTTGGGGATCGAACCTGGGGTTTTTTTGTCCATCAAAACCAAATTTACTTTCGGCAGAAGCGTCGGCGTCTCTAACACCTACGCCACCCTTTGCTGATAACCATTGATAGTTAACTTGCAGTTTGAGTAGTTGCACTGAACTAATGAGCTTGAGAATTATAGGTCATGGATGCATTTCAATGAAAAGTACTTGAAAGTATGCTTTAGTTTTAACTGATTGAGAATAATGCCGTTGAATTTGTGGGTGCATTTTAACTTTTAAATTGTTGTAAACTGTCAAAACTTAACTGACAATAAACTATTATTGATTTCGCTTTTAATATTAAAAAAATCCTTTAAAAAAACTACTCAATTGTGTTCAATAAATATAAATATAATGAAATACCCTTTGGACTTGGAGGGGACTCGAGCACACACTTTTCCTTACTTGCTTTAATTAAACTGCAATAGAACAAAGAGATCCTTGGGGATCAGGTAATGATTTAGCCAATTTGGAAGCTACTTCCACTAGTATAACATTTTAAAATATTACCTATTAAATTAATTGTAATAAAAAAAGCCATCCTATTAAATAAATTATGACATAAAGTAATTTAACGCCCCGGGCATGGCGGGGATTCGAACCCATAAATTTAAGACTTTCTCAAAGTGAGACGCAATAAAAAAGAATAGATCCTCATTCCGGATAGCGAATCAAGCTGTGTATTTTTGAGTTTCAAGGACTTGTCACTGCCGAAACAGGATCTTAAGAAATAATAAATAAATTGTTATTTAAAAAAAAACAATAAAATAAGTTAAAATCATGATACACAATCCGGGCCTGGAGGGGATTCGAACCCAGACTTTCTTACACATTCTATCTATTAAATAAATGATCGAAAAAATGGTCACATGGGGACTTGAAAGGATATCAAGCTCGATTTTTGGAGAAGTTTTAACCTTATTGTAATAAAGATCGCTTTATTAAATTACCAACCCTGCCTGCTTGAATTAAACAACGCCACTGTAAGAATTGTGTGGGCTACCTTTGGCAGGATACGGATGTGGCTGTGGCTACGTTTACCTCTTTATGTATGTATGAGTTAACCGACAAAGGTCCTTTGGGAGAATGAACAGACGAATGCAACATCTGACGGCGAATTTGTAATGCATTATGGAACAGTTGTCTCACAATAAGGCCGCGCCTGTTACGGGGCAGTTTCTATGAATTATTAATAAAGTTGACGAGATATCGATATCGAGATATTATTGATGCTGTTTCTGTTTGCTGGTCAACTGCGTGTTAATGAGCCGCCAACTCTCGTCGGCGACGTCGTTCATTAATTGGTCGCCCCGATCGTCTTTTATGGGCATATACTTATGGCTATTTATAGCCAGGCGGGCGCCAGGGTCTAGCTTCAGGTTCAGCTTCAGCTCCAGCTTGTGTTCATGTGTATAGAGATCGACAGTTAGACAAATAAAAAAGTTAAACATTTTACGGCTATTTATTAAGATTTGTCATTCTATCTTTTCTATCGTTCATTCTATTAATTTAGCGATTTTATCAATGCAAACAAAATTCTCAATTATACATTTCCAATCAAAAAAATTTAAAAAAAAAAAACCAAACGATGTTTTACACATGTAAACGATGGCCCCTGCCCCTTGTTTGCTCCGTTCACAGTATGTTTTGATTGAAATTGAAGCATTTTATGACTCGTCGAGTGAAAAACGAAATAAATTTTCTTATTTTGCTGTGTCCAGTAAACTTGACAGAACTTGATATCCGAAACGATGCCAAAGGCTAATTTAAATGTCATAAAAAAGGCAAAAGATTTTCTCACAACAAGATGAAAATGAAATGGGAATTGGAATTCATTGAAAACAAATGAAATGTTTTCTTTTCGGTTAGTTAATGAAAAATGCAATAAAATGACACATAAAAATAAATAAAAGAAAAAAAAACAGAAAACCAAAAGAAGAAACCAAAAATATTTCATTGCTCGCAAGGGTTATCAACATTTTTTTTGGAGGGAGGTAGGGGGGACCTCTGTAAATGCTCCTAATTGATCATAAAAATGGGAAAAAGATCTACAAAAACTTATAGTATTAAATATATATGTAGGTATAAATATATGTATGTTTTGGTATAGGGTTTCGATATCAGGGAATGAATAACAAATGCAATGGGCAACGCCCCAGCGTTCCACTTTTATTGATGTGTGACCCAGAAAGAGTCGCACTCATAAAATAACTATAGTATATATATATATATATATGTGTATAAATATGTATAAGTATATAAATATTTATGTATGATCGAACAGGCAATAATGCATACATAAGCATACCTATGTGTGTGTTCAGCGAGTATCGCAAATCGATCGGATATGCCCCACTCCAAACCCACCTTACCCATCCCTCTCCCCACCACTCCCCATCTCCTTGCGTTGGTCACGCATGCGTACTGATAATAATTATCAAATCAAAACACTTAAACGCCTGACCAGCCCACGTTTTGGAATTGTTGGGAGGAACAGTCATGTTTGTTTGCCTTGCAGTGATTTGCAAGTTCTACTTAAGTCAAAAGTGTCCGGATGGATCGTTGCAGCTCGTTGAGCTCCATGAAAAAGGTTTATTGTGTGGTGCTGGTGGTGGTGGTGGTACACGAAGCGGCCTTTTGTCTGCCAACTTCATCTGCATGGTTCATCATCATTAAGCGCATTGCCACACACACACACACATGAAGTTACAGTGAATGTATGTAAATAAAGATTCACTTTCGCAGGCTATCAGAGAGCGCGCCTCATAAACATGGCAAGTAAACTGAGTAAATTGGGGCGTTTGGGTCTCCTTTTGGAGTGCATGTTGACAGCTGAGCAAAGTGAAGTGCTCTGCATTTGGTTTGAATCTATATACATCCATACACACACACACACACACACACACACACACATATGTGGAACTGGGTCTGGGTCTGAATCTGGACTGGAACTGCGCGACTGAGACTGGGACTCGGGCAGAGTTTTGGTCTTGATCGTTGCCGCAGGGCGGCGGCATAATGACCCAATTCGTCGTTTCCTCGCAGAGGAAGAAAACGAAAAGAAAGAAAGGAAAGAGAAACATCTGTTTCTGTTTCTGTTCTGTTTTACTTTCGTTGACAGTTTGTTCCAGCAGATTTTTCTTCTTTTTCTTTTTTTTTTTTTTACCATTTTGGCAAACAAGACACGCACTTGTGTGTCCTCGATAAGGTTGATGTTCTCTTTGATTTATGCCACCGGTTTAGCTGATAAATCATTTCCTCCCTCCCATCCCTCTAACCCTATCCACCAACTGACTGATTGACTGACTAACTGACTAACTGACTGACTGACTGACTGACTGACTCACTTACTTGTGTGTCTTCTGCTACTAACCGCATTTTTTAGCATAATTAGTGCACCGCATTTCTCAGGTTTAAGCGTTTTTAATTGGCACTTTTACTTGGCTGATTACTGCAAAATATGACAGCTTCAATAATAAAGGGGAAAGGACGACTAAAGCCAAAGATGCATATTACGACCCACACTTCTTCTGGCCATATTTTTGGTAATCAATTTCTTAAGTCAGCATCTGCGATATTCGAAATTGCAATAAAATATATTTTGTTATCCATGACAAACAGAGCATGTCACGGGTTTCCTGTTGCCTTCCGGAAGAAGCACGCCAAAGGGAGATGTAACTGGCTGGAGCAAAGTATTGCAAGAATCTATCTAGCATTTGGAGCATCGATTTTTGAAAACTCTTTTTTTGTTTTGGTTTTTGTTGTTGGTGGCACAAAATGTTACATGTATGTATAGTATGTAGTATATATCAAGAGAGGCAGTCTGTTGCGCTGGTTTTTTGCTGTTATTGTTATTTTCGTGGGTTTTCATTTCATGTTTTTTCCCTGCATGGCACGCGCTCTGAAAATTAATATTTCTCTTGGTTTTGTTGAGGTTTTTCCACTGATAATCGTTGGCGGTTAGGCTTGAAGAAACCCAGCAAAATGTATGCTAAGCATATGCAACACAGCCAAACAAGACGTAGATATGGACAGAGAGAGACAAAGAGAAAGAGAGAGAGAGAGAGAGATAGACCACAAACTCAGTGCCGTTTATGAGCCGTTTTTGGTTTATAAATGTTTTAATTAGATCTATTTGGTCTGATAAGCCAGCGACAGCTAACAAGTTGGTTATGTTGTTGTTATGTTTTGGAGCTTATGGTTTATGGTTTTTGATGTCTGGATTAAGTGGGTCACAAAGTAAACCAGAGATTGAAGCTGTGTAACTAATATGGCATACATATATTATAAATGTACATACATACATATCAGTAAGCAATACAAGGGGTGTAGATATATATATATGTATATATATACATATATATATGTATATATATATATATATATATATATACAGCTAAAGGGGGAGTGAAAGTTACCTAAGGAATTTTTGTATGTTCAACAGAATCCAATTTATAAATTACTTTTCATCAAGTGAATCATTCATGGCTAATAGGCAAGCAATCAATCTATATAACCCATCGATCAATTGTCTCTCAATAGGCCCTTCTCTCAAGAACTGCACTAATTAGAGTGTTTTTATTACACATTTTATGGCGCTGCAAATCAAGAAAGAGAATACTCTACCCTATACCCTATACCCCAAAAAATGCAACTGCGGTCGTAAAACCAACAAAAAAAGAAAGAAGCAAGAAAAATAAAATTCTTTTCTATTTATTGAACAGTTCAAAGTTGAACTCATTCAAGTGCCAGTGCCAGTGCCAGTGCCAGTGAAGAAGTGACGACTGTCTATCAACGTTTGCTTTGCCCCACTGGCTCTTTGCCCCCATTTCCCATTTCTCCTTCCACCGCTTCCACCGCTTCTCCCGTTTTTTGTTTTTGTTTTTTTGTTTTATTTTTGCTTTAAACCCATAAATTTCACGCGCTTCAGTTGCGCATCCGGCATAGAACTCATACATACATCCATATGTATGTACATATGGAACATATGGCAATTTTTTTAAAGGGGAAAATTCCTGAATGTCGGCTCGTCTTTTTCGGCATTTGCTTACTGTGTACATATATAAAGGCGAGGCGGGGGAGGGTGGAGGATTTCTGGAATAGGCGGTGGTTGAGGAGGAGTTGTTGGTGTGTGGGCCTAGCCTTCTGCTAATATAATCGGATGTATGTCTGTGTGTGTGTGTGTGTGTGGCATGGTTGTGCGTGTGCTAACAACATTGTTGTGCCCAAAGATTAAATGCCTTTTGTCTTAAGCGCATTTTATCTAACCTACATTCATAAGAAAATGTTTGCTCGCTCGCATGTCGAAATAATGTCACAGAGATTACAAGAGAATTTCAGCGATTCAACGATTAGGAAATCTCAGTCTAAGAAATTTATGATTACTTACACGCTTCTCCGGTTTCAAGACGAGTCCATTTTGTTGTTGTTGTTGCTGCTGTTGCTGTTGTTGCTGCTGTTGTTGCTGCTGATGTTCTGCCATTGAATTTTTGCCACAACGACTTTGTATGGCCGCTGTGGCTGCCGCTGAGAGTAACATGGGCGCTGTCCTGGATGTGGGCGAACTGCTGCTGGACGATGTTGATCCACAAGTGGCCAATGCAGCCAAATGCGGCGGCAGCTTATCCTTATCGCCCGTCATCAGATTATCCAAATCACGTAGAAATTTGTAAGCCCAAATGTTCACTTCATCTGCATGAACCTGAGATTGTTCCTGTCCCGCTGCCTGTGCCTCTGCCTGAGGAGCCTGAATCTGGTTTGTTCCGCCCATGGGAGTGGCTGACAAAGGGCTTTGCGGACTTAGAGGGGGTGGGGGGGAGAGCTTTTAGTTTAGTTGTCACTGGTTTGTTAGCTATAGCTGTGGCTGTGGCTGTTGTGCTGCTGCTGTCAAATCCACTATCTGATTCCGTGGAACGAGACAATTCATCAAGCTGAGTCGCCTGGCTGGCTGCAGCATTTGCCTCTTGCAGTTCCCTCAGCTGTTGTTCCAAACGCTGAGCCTTACGCAGCTCGAAGACTTCGTTGATTTCCAACTGCAATTAGAATAAAAATTGTTAGTTCTAGTTGCACATAAATTTTCTGCGATTAAGTTTTGATTAGCAACCTAATTGCGCACATATATCAAGTCCAATGTCTAACAGAAATCGGATGGGGAGGGGGGAGGGGGAGTGCAGTGCAGACTAACTAGCGCCAGCAGTTCTAACATTTAATGGCCCACAAGACTATGATGTATGTTTGCTTAATTTGGCCAACCAAACAGTGACACGGTTGGTGGAAAGAAAACAAAAAACAAAAAATAGAAAATAAAAGAAAAAGAAAAGAAAAGGAAAAAAGAAAGCCATGGACACGACCCAACATTTCTCACACACAGGAACAAGGCAAAGACATGGCCACAATCAAAGACAAATAAATTAGAACACGACCGCAAAGGCAAAGGCAAAGGCAATGGCAGAAAGGTTCGTTCCACATAACAACAACAACAGCAGCAACAACAACTACAATAAAAAAGTAAGAAAAAACCCCTGCCACGAATTCCAAAACAACAAGAGAACTAAACAAAAAAAAAAAGCAACCACGACTCTTGGCAGCAGCAACAACAACAGCAACAACAGCAACAGCAGCAAGAACAACAACAAATGCAAATAAATTGAAATGAAGCAATTTGTTAGCAAGATTAAACAAAAATAAAAAATAAGAAGCAGCAGCAGAAGAAAAAGAAAAAAATGAGTTGAGAACAGTCTCCAAAAGAAGATCAGACAGTTGAGCCCACAGGGCTAACAAAGTCAGCGAATTACTTAATTAAAAATCGTGGCCCAGAGATACAAAAGAAGACCAGTCCAGACTCCGACTTTGACTCTGTCTCAGACTCAGACTGAGACTCGGACTCGGACCCAGTCTCAGTTCCAAGTCCAAGTGACATTAATAACGTGCAGTGCTCATTACTCAACAATTGTGTTTGCCGTGTTGCCTTCTGACCAGAAGGGCTCCTAGATTCTACCCCTGCTCCTGCACACAGCCGTGGCCCTTGCCACAGACAAATGAGATCGAACATTAGCAGGCAATAAATTCTTAAAGGTAGCCCACATCAATTGATGGCCAATGGAATAGAAGGGTAGGGAGGGGGAGAGTAGAGAGAAGTGAGTGGAGTTTGAGACGGAGTCTTTAAAGAAAGCGCCGCCTTTTAGCTGCTGTGATTGCATCTCGTTGGGATTTGCTTTGCTTTGCTCTCCCTGCCTCATTTGTCGTCTCGAGATTTAGGTAGGTGGAGACATTTGCCAGCTAGCTAACTAATTTCTCAGATGGTCATAGGAGAATCTACAGTAGTGCAAACAATCTAAATTTAAGATCCAAATAAAGGTTAATCAAAAAAACTAACACTAGACTAAAATGACTAAAATAAAATAAAATTTCTATATGAAAAGATTCTCTTTCTATTCTAATTAATAATTAGAAATTATTATATTAAATCTGTATATATATATATATATATATATATATATTATTTATTGTGTGTTTGTATGCATTAGGTTTCTATTATTATTTTGCTGACCAGTGTTCTGATGGAACATCTCATGTGGCATTCATATTTCCCAATTGAACAAGAGTCGTCACATTTTTTTAATTTCATGCTACGACGCGTTGGACAAACAATTGATTTAGCCACAACCCACACCCGATCCCATTTATACACATTATTTGCCAAGCGTCCTGGTCCTGGTCCTGGTCCAGGCGTATTCCCAAATCTCCACATGCAATAACAACCAGCAGCAACTTGGATATAAAAAGCTGAGACATTTGCCAGGAACTTTCAGTTTCAGTTTCTGAGAGCCAAACGCAGCGGTTGCCGCTTCAAAGTGCCCGACGAAGATCAGGGGGAAAAAAAAAAGAAAAACAAAAGAAGCAAACAAAAAAAAAAAAGGAAAAGAAAAGAAATTGGTCCGATCGCGAGTCGAAGACTCCTTGGCCAAAGCCAGACACAGGCACGGGCACAGGCAGAGGCACAGGCACTGGCACTGGCACTGGCACTGGCACAGACAGCATGAGGCTAACTTTTGCCTGGCTCTGTGTCTGCTTGGCGATTTATTGTGGTGGCCATGGCAATGTGGTCTTATCTTTGCCACCATCGCTTATCGCCACGGCCACTGAGGCAGCGGCCTTGAGGCAGCAACAGCAACGGCAGCAGCAGCAACGGCAGCAGCAGCAGCAACAACAACGTTGGAAAAAGGATGCACGCGTCCTGCTTGACAGCGGCAATGATCCACTGAGAGATATGATGCACAGCAAGGCATCGCAGGCCGCCAATGCGGCTGGCAAATTCACATTGAACGATGCTGGCAATGTGGCAGTGGATGTCGATGTGGAGCAACAACCGCAGCTTGCGGATTTTAATCGAAAAGCATTGACTCTGACCCAGGCACAGGCACAGGGACAACAGCCACCACACAGGGTGCAATCAGTGCCCCAGGAAATTGTAGCGCAGCAGCAGCACAGTCTAAAATATGCCACGCCCTATAAATATTGGGCAACGCGCTGCCAGGGACGGGCCGGTAGTGCTATCTGTCCACGGGAATATTATCGCGCTATGCTTGCAGCCAGGTGAGCAACATTTTCGACTTGTGTGGGTGGTGGTGGCAATCAGAATGGGAATCTACATAATGTCAAGGTTGAACGACTAGTAACGGATGAGAGGGGAGAGTGTGGGGATGAGGATGAGGATGAGGATGAGAGTGAGGGTAAGGGTAAGGGAAATGGTTGCAACTTTCTCGTTTCATTTCCGTTTTACAAGTAAACCAATTTAGGTCCGCCTGCAATTTATCACTTGCCCTTAACCCTTTCTTTTAGCCGATTCTCTTTTTTATTACCAGGCGCCAGGGCAAAGAGTCAAAAACAACAACGACAACAACAACCATCACAGGGGCAACAAATCGTCGACAATTTGGCTGTCGGCCAAAGAAACACGCAAAACCAATTAATGGGCGTGAATAAAAATCAGTTTATACAAGAGTTCAACATTTTGCAGTTTTGTTTCTTCGATATTGCCAACTGGGAGACTCCGTTTGTCCATCCTTCCATCTGACTGTCCGTATGTCCGTCTGTCCGTCTGTCTGTCCGTCCGTCTGTCCGTATGTTGATTTATTTTTATAAAATAACACAACTGTCAGCAAATTCATTGCCCCGAAAAACTGAAATGAAAACGAAACTAAAAACATTTTGCATGGTAAAGTTTCACTTTTCATTTGCCACTCTAGAAGTGAGAGAAATATATATATATATATATATTATATATATATACATATATGTATATATATATACATTTGGCCAAGAGTTGGTTTTAATTTTGTTTGTTTGTTGTTGTTGTTGTTGTTGGTTTAATTAGCAAGCAAAATGCAGATGATAATACAAATTATATGTATTATATGTAGATATATATATATATATATATATTTATAAACTTTTGCCTTGAATAATGATTGGGCACATCTATTAAATTACAATTAATCATCAATTTTTCTTTTGTGGCTTTTGTTGATTTGTTAAATGTTTGATTAATTGGCCTTAAGCCCGCATCATCGGCTTCAGTTGTTTAAATTTGTAATTTTACACAATAACAATAATAATAATAATAATAATTTTTTTGGTTTTTTTTTTTTCTTTAGTGGGGGGAATTGATCTAAATTGTCTTTTGATTGGCTGATCAACCATGACAGGCAGTCGGCGATAAGCAAATGGGTTTTTTTTTTGGGCTCTAATTCTGCATGGCAGTTGAAAGCATTTGTGGGTCAGATAGCGTTGTCTCCACCCACGATGAGCATGTTCATCAATTTTATAAAAGAGAAACCAAAGAGTCGAAGTCGAAGCCTTCACATGTGTAATTGAAACTTTAGCTTCATCATCATGATGATCATCATCATGGGTTGGGCTGGGTCTGGGTCTGGGATGATGCTGATGATGATGATCCCACGCAAATGAAAGAGATGTTAAGCCATTCATTCATCTTTGGAATATAGATTGATCATCGATGAATTATTTTAATTTATCTTTTAGAAACAAAGAGGCTCTAATGCAAATGAATTCAATGCAGGATAGAAATTTTAATTCTGATTCCTATTCGGATGATGATGATAGATGATTTATCCATCGAAACGGACGATATGGATGGAGAGGAGGAGAGTAATAACGATGTTTATATGCTACTAACTGGTGAACAGGATCTGATTAAATTTCTTAATTGGGCCATGCAACGATTATATCCCTATGAAAGTCTTGGAACTAATTTAAGTGAGAGTTCCGCTGAATTTTATCATCCAGGCATGTTCCTATGGAAGAAACTCAATCTGTCTGGACACTTGGAACCACCATTAATTGTCGAGGAACCGCATTATGTTCTGGTGCGACGTGAAAAACTCTTTGATGATTATCAGTTGGGAGGTAAGTTTCCATATATAAATATTTATTATGATGATAGTTTCGTTAAAGGAGGCGTTTATTATATGGATGGGTGTTGAAATTATTAAGTGCAACTCCTTTTGATTGGGTTTGCTTAATTTTGAATGCATGGGACATGGTAGAGAAAGATATATATATATATATACGAGACAGAGACAGAGACAGAGACAGAGACATTGTCTCACGTGCAACCAATTTGTGTTCTCAACTTTTTCAGACGACATCCTTCAACAGGAGAATGACGATCCCTTTATACCGCCAAGGGGACGCAAACATAATTCACCCGATCTGGATGCATTGAAGAATCGCTTTGACACATTTATGCCGAATCGCGGTAAACGCGACAAACTCAAAGATCTCTTCAAGAATGACGATCTATTTTTTCCGAATCGCGGTAAGAAGCATCGTAGCAACATTTTCCAATTGGACGATCCCTTTTTTTCTAGTCGGGGTAAAAAGCTGGAATTGCGTGATCTTCTCAACGTAAACGATCCATTCTTTCCGAATCGTGGTAAACGTCACTTGCCGCCACCGCCGCTGCCACAGCCACCGCTACTGCCCCCTGTGGCTACTAGCATATGGGCCAAGTTCTTGCCAAAGAGGAAATTGCTCGATACTGGCAACGACAACTGGCCGCAAAGAATGTCAACGCATAAAATTAATGGTTACGATCAATCAGTCAAGTCATCACTGTCAACTATGGATGCAGCAGCTGCACTTGGATCTATAGATGAATCTGCCACTGCAGATGAGGGCGAACATTGGCGAGGCCATTTGGCCATAGGCCCAAGATTGCCTTCGAATAGATTGCACCACCATACGACAAGATCAATGTCAGTGGATCCGCAGGAGCAGCAGCGTGTACGATTCATTGCCAATCCAACCATGCGCCTGCAGGTGAAATCAATGAAAACAAAAACAACAAAATGGCCATCTCTTAGCTCTCAGCGATCCCGCGAGACACAATTAACACGCTCACTGATCAATGCTAATCTTGAACATGACACTGACATTGGCATTGACTCCGCCAACAGCATCGACACTGATTACGGCGGCAATTTGCTCATTTAAATGAAAAAGGATCAGCTCAGCTCCTCTCTGGTAGCTTCCTCCCTCCTTGACCCACCATCATTTACTTAATATTTATTATTGGCTGCTCCAACAATTCGTGAATCCCAAAATGGAAAACAATGTATAAAAACTTATAAAAATAAACTAAAGTATGCAATCGATTTTGACAAAATCAAAGTAACGAGAAGGTTATAATCCACAAATATTTCTGGGTCTGTTTCGATCTGTCTGGCCTTGGGCCCTCCTCTCCCTTTCTAGAACTGTGCCGTGAAGGTCTCTGTCCTTGGATCCTCTTACTTAATTGTATTCATTGGCTAATTTATCGATAAAATGCAATCAGCATTGTGCGGGCGTAGGAGTGGCATGAACATTGATGCCACAACTCTGATATTGATCCAGCAACAAGATGATAGAACAACAACTGGTTACAGTTGGTTGGTAGCCTTGACAAATGCCCAGACGATCAGATGACCGGATGACCAGATGTACACCATTACCAGAGGTCAATCAGCTTTAGTGTTATCTACCATGTATAATCCCTTCCAACCTTCCTCCCTTCAAATTCATATATGTATACATACATCAATCATATACGGCTTTAGCTTATTAGCAAGCATTGAACTTAGAAATATTACAGAGCGAAAACAATAAACAAAAAAAAAAAAGAAAAAGAAAAACAAAATTTGTTTGGTTTTTAAGCCGTTACAACAGCAACTGAAATTTTCCACTTCAACTGATTTCTGACATTGACATTGACCAAATCGACAAACGACGTCAAAATATTTGGAGAGACGTTAAGTCTGCGGGCCAACATCAGCCAGAGATCAGACCAGGCCAGGCCATGCCAACTCTTTACCTTTTTTTTTGTACAAATGACCATTGAAGGTCATACCCAGACAGAGCCAGAGCAAGAGCCAGAGACAGTGGAAGTGGTGGTAAAGCCAGAGTCGAAGCCAAAACAAATTGGTTAAATAAACTACACAAAGATACACACACACACACAAATACACTCACACACACTCACACACACTTATGGAAAATGTTAAGCAGATGAGCGGGTTTTTTATTTTGGTAGCTTGACGTTTGTGGAATCGAACCAAAAGCATATGAAGATCATTGTAATTTCAATGGCACTTCAAAAAAAAAAAAAAAAAATTAAAAAAAATAGAAAAAACAAACGAGAGGGCAACCACATCTGTTGTTTGGCTAGAAAAACAAAACCAAAATGCAGCAGCAGCAGCAGGCGGCAGCAGTCCGAGTTAGCAATCAGTTGACTATACCAACTCAACTCTCCGGGCAATGACATTTCAAGTGCTGGTCACTCAAAGTGGTCAGACAAGAAAGTCATGCCTCAAAACTTAATGCTTGATGTTAACCTCCCCACGAGAAGAGGTGTGAGGAGGAAGCTAAAGGGGTTGTGGATAAGAATACCATTCAAAGGTGTAAAAAGATGCAGAAATAGTTATTCAAATATATGTATATATATATATATGTATATATATATTACACAATCATTTGTTTGTTGTCCACTTCCGTCTTATCACAACTCTCACTGGCCATAACCTTTCGCCAATAAAAGTGAAACAAAAAGAAAACAAAACAAAACAAATCCAAACAAAACAAAACAAAAACTATCTCCTCTCAAGGAGAGAAACAAAAGCTAATGGTTAATGTCGAACCAAATGTGCCAAAAGCAAAGATCGTACAAATTAAGCATCATTGGCTTTAAAGTGCAAGTGAAAGACGTTCAAACGGATCGGCTACATAGCCATAAATGGTCAGATACTTTGTGTCATTTTGGTTTGACATTTGGCAAACTAAAAAGAAAGTTCCCATTCAGAAGAAATGAAGAGTAAGAGTCCGAGTTTTGTCTTAAACATCCACCACAAATATTGTTAAGCAAATTGGCTAAGTTTTTCTTTCTTCTTTAATTTATACCCTCCTCTCCCTTCATTTTGATTATTAAACAAATGTGTTCAAGCAGTGAGTCAAAATAAGTCCAAGAACTGTTTGGGTAACCCTCGTTACGTTAAATCCTTACTTAAAGCAAAAGATGTTGTCTTATGAAGCAATAGATTATCCCTGGATAAGGATAAGGAGTCTTGTCTAACAGCTCTCTATTCACAGAATTATTCAATTTGTAATTAATTTGAATTCATTCATTTTGCCATTCATTGGTCGCATTGACATCATTTGTAGTCATATTTAGTAGAGCATTTTAAAGTCGTCTTCTTTATACTTACAAATAAATTTTTCTTTTTAGTTTTGTTTTTTTTTCTTCTTTTTTTTGTGGGGGGTTGCAGTTGATTTGCTTGTCGGAAAATATCAACGCATTGTCAGCAGCGGCAGCAGCAATGATCCTAACACTGTTGACAACACGCGACAACAACAACAACAACAACAACATGCAACTGGAACTGAAACTGAAGTTGCAATTGTAACGCGATCAGCATGAGTAGCTGACAGGATTTGACGGCAGCTTAATTGCTGTCTGGCAATTATGATTGTTGCTGTTTGGTGAAATTGTAGAAGTTGCAACCAATTGCAGGAGTCTTGGGATTTTGGACGCTTCACTTTCATTTGATTTGTTGCAACATGTTTGATTGTTTTGTTGTTTTTGTTTTGGTTTTGGCTTATTTCTGGTTAGCTCAACGGGTGAGAGCAACTGTTGCTGCTGGCACGTTACTATTTTTGTCAACTGGCAACAACAACAGCATCAGCATCAGCAGCAGCAACAGCAGCAACAAAAACAGGCGATGCCTTTTATTGCCATTTGTTTGTTGGTTGGTTTGCCTGCTTGACGTTTGACAAAAAACGTCATTTGCAAATTGGGCAAAGACAACTTTCTCTAGGCAGCTGCATTCACAGTACAGTCATTGCATAAAAAAAGCCAAAGCCAAAGCTAAAGCTATAGCTAAAGCCATATAGATAAACAAAAGGTAAGTCTCGCGTCGCCCACATTCATTAGCAGCATTCGCATAATTGGCTAAAGTCGATATATTGTAGGTTCACTGAACCAACATTACCAATCCTCAATCTTCACCCAATCCCTGGGTGCAGCCTCACTTTAATATACATATATATATATCCTATATATTTTTGATCATTTTCTGATGTGCCTTACGTCTCAATTTCATCCTATTGCCACTTTGTCAATATCTATAATTAAAATCATTTGAGAACACACGCAAACTTTTCGCCTCAGTTGCTGCTATCTGATTAATTTTTTCTTTTTTTTTTGAATGGCATAAAAAGAAAAAAAAAGAAGAAGAAAAAAAAGATATATACTCTTTGGTATATAATGTTATAGATAATTTCTTGCTGAAAGCCTGATTGATGCCTTAAGCTTACTGAACTCCACTCAAAGCCACTCAAAAAACAAGCCAATACCAATCGGTTTTACCCGTTGACGAGTGTCCAATTAATGGCGACTGCTTAAACGGGGGGAGGAGGGAAAAAAAATCAACAAAATGTGTCCATGCAAAATTATGGAAAATCTGCGCTAATTGATGCAGGAAGCGCGAAGAAAAACGAGTTGCCCGAGTGCTCAGGTTATATTGGTGCGTCTAAAATGGGTCAGACAGTGGTGAGAGTGGTTATATGACAACGACAACGACTTAGCCACTAATGCCATTTGGTATCGCCGCCTCCACTAACGCATTTCATAACTAGGCAAATTAAGCCTAAAGGCCGCAAACAACAAGAGTCTTAGCTGTCTTACAACTAACGGCAATTTTCAACTAAAGTGGTGCTGCACTATTTGTCATAATAAATGCTATGCACAAAAGAAAGCTACGACTACGACTTCCCCTTCCCCTACCCACTTCACCTACCACTACCTTTACCCCATCCTTTATCTAAAAAATGAAAAAGCGTGGGCAGCATCTGTGACACATTTTGTCATCATTAGCCACAGTTGCCGGCTAATAATTTCAATTTGGCCAACAAAAAATTAGTTGCATATATGCAGATGATGATCATAATGATGATGATGATGATGATGATGATGAACAGAGTCTCGGGTAAAGGGCGTTAATAACTGGGTAGTGGAGTCTAAGCCTGTGACCGGAGACAGCCCACGTCCACACACATCGTGTCTGGGCGTGGATTGGCTCTCGTTTGGATGGTTTTCTTTTCTTGTTGTCGAGGTGATGACACTGATTAGAAAACTATGTTCATAGCCAAATTACTTGGCATTGTCCTGGGTCGATTAAGTTGACCCTAAGTTGAGGGAAGTGTGACAAAAGTTGTGGCTAGTTAAGCTAAATGTTCATATACGTATATGTATATATATATATATATTTATATATGTGCAGAACACGCCATGCTAATGAACAACGCGTGCATGTTGTGCTTCCGCTATAACCAAAATCATAGCCACAAAGAAAAGTCATGCAAAACATTTAAAACAGAAAAAAAAAACCAAAAACTACAACAAATTTGTTATTATGCTAACATATAGATACCCTTTAACTGGAATCAAGTTAATATTACATGAGAAATTGGAGAAAGATTGCTGCTCTCTTATAATGTATTGGTAATTGCTTCATTCCATCTATTATACACATATATATATATATTAAAGAACTATATATGCCATGTTTGAAGGGTATAAATGTATACAACATATACACACACACACACTCAGAGAGTGAGAGAAGAGAGAGACATGCACACGCACAACCAAAGTAGAGGCCATTGACGCTCGTCATTGTTGATGGGTATGTGTAAT
Source organism: Drosophila sturtevanti (assembly GCA_018150375.1). Taxonomy (NCBI): domain Eukaryota; kingdom Metazoa; phylum Arthropoda; class Insecta; order Diptera; family Drosophilidae; genus Drosophila; species Drosophila sturtevanti. The sequence continues at coordinate 3,467,817 of JAECWJ010000527.1, read as the reverse complement.
ATTGCGCTTTCCGGTACAGAAACATAAAATTTTATGTTCACAACGTTGACGACAAAGCTAACGACAGCAACAGCAAACAGCAACAGCAAGAGCAATGCCAACAGCAACAGCAACAGTCAAAGTAAGACGGGCGTGCAACGCGTCGTATGCGTTACACATTTCAACTATATATACATATATATATATATATATATGTTGCTATGGTTGCTGCTGCGAGTGGCCCCAAACTATATTTGCTTTAACACATTTTTCTGTCACGCAAAATAATCATTTGCAAAATCACACCACATTGACAAACGGGTGAACGGTGAGTAGGAAAGAACGGTGGAGGGGGAGGGTGAGGGGGGATGGGAACGTAATGCCATAGAGTGGAAAACTAAACTAGGGAAATGCGTGTGGCAGGCAACGAGAGAAACTGTCGCTTATCATTATGGGTAAATTTATGAAATTGAATACTGTCCGCCCATCAACAGAGTCGAATAGATGAACGGGAGGATGGATGGATGGATGAATGGGTGGATGGATGGTTGCGTTTGGAACTATTTGCCTCATCTCACCTAATTCAATGGTAAAATTTACGCAATATGGGAACGGAAAAACGCATTTGTTCCCAGAGTAATTGAAATGGCTGGCCAGAGCAAATGGTTAATAAAATTTTGATGGACTCACCTTGACATGCTCCAAATAATCCTGTAGAGCACCATAGGGATCTTCACCATCCACATCCATCACGTCGAGACTGTGTGCCAAATCGAGATTATCCAATGCGGCCAATTTGGAGTCGGTTTTATCAGTAAATTGCAGCTTATGATGATGATGATGCTGCTGATGGGAGAGTAAAGTGTTGGCAGCAATGGGCGCCATCTGGCTTAAGAATTTCTTATCAGCTGTCATGGTGGTGTTGGATGGAGTTGCTCCTGTTGCTGCTACTATAACATTGCTTCCGTATTGGCGTGTGCGAGGCATGGTTGCACAACCGGTGCTAAAAACGCTTGCAGCAATTGCTGAAGATGTGGTTGAAGCCAGAGTCAGAGTCAGAGACCGAGACTGGGACTGGGACTGAGACTGAGAGTGGGGCCTGGCCATCAACATCAACGTCCTCGACGACTGCCACATCACTTAATCCCGATTTGTAGCGCGTTGTGTCAGTGGTGATTGCTGACGTTTTTGTTGTTGCAGTTGCTACTTTTGCTGTTGCTGTTGCTGTTGCTACTGCTGATGTTGCTCCTGTCGCTGTTGATGTGGCCAGAGGCGGCGGCGTCGTCGTCGTCGTCGTCGTCGTCTTTGTCTTGCCGTTGATAAGCGTTTGCTTTTGTTGTTCCTGTTGGCTCTGGCTGCCACTGCTAATTGCACTTTTCACATTGCTTGTCATGTTGTTTTGATTTGTATTGCTATTGCACTGAATTTGAGTTAATTTCTTCACTTTGTCATGTTGCCGCTGCACCGTTGTGGCTCCACATTGTTGATCTGTAAAAAAAAAGTTGATAGAGTGGAGTAAGTAAAATGCTTGATTTCTGTTTTATTTCTTCATAAAGTTGTCACTGCTTGTTGTTGCTGCAACACAGAAACACACACACACACACACACACACACACACACACACACACACACACACATAAGGCGCGCCCAGAAAACACATTTTCATAATACTTTTTCTGTTTTTTTTTTCTTCTTTTACTGCTGCTTTGTTGCCTGAAAATGAAAAATTGCATCCAAAATATATACATATACATATATATATATATGTATATAAAAAAAAAAAATGTACCCAACGTTCGAAATGTTTTGCCACATGTGGCAAGGCAAAGCCAAGCATTGAGTGCTTAAGCCAAATGCGCGAAAATTTCTGCGCTAATCGCCTCAAATTGTCCACCAAATGTGTGCCATTTAAATTGTCATAAATTTTGCAATATGTCTGACATATGTGCGGACTTAAGCCTTTTATTTGCCACATCTCTCTCTCTATATATCTCTCTTTCTCTCTCTCTCTCTCTCTCTCTCTCTCCAGCATATGCGAGGGCAAATGTTTTAATTAATATTTCGACTGACAAGCAATTATTTACATATTTCGATTTATAGCCATAGAAATGTTTCACATATCATTTTTTTTTCAAGTTCTATTTTGCACTAACCACGCCCCCTCTGCTCGTAACATGTGTGTTTGGCAGAAGTCAAATTTTGTTTTTTTTTTATATATTGTATATATACTCTACCATATATATATCTACCATATCTTTCCAGTTGGATAGATCATAATCTTTCCATTCCTCATTGATAAAATCTTGAAACAATTTCTTGAATGTTTTAAGCAATTTCCCGATTTCTTAAGAAAGGAAAAAAAATGGATCATAGGATAAAAAATCTAACCACTTTTCTTTCTATTTATATATGAATTATGTAGGCCGATCTTCACTATCTATATAATATAGTACTGAAACCTTCTTCTAGCTGTTAGTTAATATTTTTGTTCATGCTTGGACTATATCTTCTGTCCCCTATACCCACGTAACCCACATGAATTTGCATAAATTTTTAACGAGAATCGCATTTAGATTCGCATAGGGGCTGGCTGGCTAAATGACGGAAGTTGGCATGTATTTTAGCCAAAGAGAACAATGGCCATGGCTTATAATCTATCTGCATAACTAAAGAAAGGTATTGTGCTGACTTCCCTCCTCTCTTCTCTAGTTCCCCTCTCTCCTCTCTCTCTCTCTCTCTCTCTCTCTCTCTGTCTCTGTTTCTCTTTCTTTTCGCTTCCTGTGCAAGTGAAATGGCCATTTGTTGTTGTTGTTCGTTTGTCTCTTTCTTGTTGATTTTATAGGTTTGATTTTATTTTATTTTACTTCGTTTTTTTTTTGTTTTTTTTTTTTTTGTGTTTTATTGCGCATGCGTGCGTTCGATTGAGTATTTTTGATTAAAATGTCGCCGACGCCAGTGTCGCGACTCGGATTTTGGCGACAGCAACAGCGAGGGGTCTTGGCTGCTGGTCAACTTAGTTCTACTCCATTCCACACTCTACCTCCACTCCCTTCCTCCCTCCCTTCCATAGTGTTCCACTCAACTTGGTTCCATTCCGTTCCGTTTAGGTCTTGGCATTTAAAAATTCTGAATCGCATGCGTTACACAACGACCCGTGGCGAGCTCATAAATCAGCAGCGCAAACGAGTCAGTCAGACGGACAGACGAACAGATGGACAGACGGAGACAGTTGGCCACATTTTATGGGGGCTAGCTGAGAGACAAGAGAGTTTGTTTTTGGAGCTGGATTTAGAGTTCGAATTGGAGTTGGAGAAGTCTCACTCTGCCGCCAATTGATCGTTTTGTGGCGATTGGCCAAACCCAAGCAGCCAAGTTCAGGCCCACACTCGGTTGCAGTTTTCTTCTGCCATTTTTCTTTTATTTTATTTTTAAACTGCATTTCAATTGTACAATGCTAACGGTATTTTTGGCTATAGGGTCTTCTCATATGTGTATGTGTGTGTGACTCTGTGTGTGTCTCTGAGTGTGTCTCTCTGTGTGTGTGAAAGTTCATGGGAGGTCTTTTAGCTACATCAATTCAATATGACGTTATTTATATGTGTGTGTATGCGAGAGCATGTGCCTGTGTGTGTGTGTGTGTGTGTGTGTGTGTGTATAGATGTATATATAATTGTCCAACACAATTGCGCAGTTTGCCAATTATTTAGACTTTCATTTTGGCATTTTTAATTAGCGGTAACTCTTTCTACCTACCACCCCCTAATCCTCCGCAACTCCCTCACCCCCCTCTCTGTCTATATCTTTTGCCTTATTCTATCACTTGCTTTTTATTTTGACCATTTATTCTATTCGTTTGTTGGCCATAAAGTCTAATTTTAGAATTTAGCGACTCTACAAAAATTAAACAAAAGCGAAACAGTACAAAAAAAAATACACACACACACACACACAAACGCAGAGAGAGGAAGAGATAGAGAGAGAGGGAAAAAATTTATTTGCTTATTTACTTGAAATAAAATTGTTTACTGGGTGTGTCCACTAAATGGCCACTGTCCGTCCAAATCGACAACATCCCACATTGCTTTTGTTCATTAATGGGTGTGTGTTTCTATCAGCTTGTGTGTGTGTGTGTGTATGTATTGGTGATTGATCCGCTGGCTGAGGTCACTTGAACGTGATTAATTGCCCATCGCAATGGATTGGCGAACATAAAGGTGTCACAAAGGCAAAATGCCTAATTGAAATTAATGCAAAATACCTTTAAACCGCCAAACGGTTGACAAATACATACAACAAATATGACAATTGTTTAAAACAATGAGAAGAAGGTGGAGGCCAAAATACGCAAATTAAAACAAACATATAAACGAAACTAAGAGAATTCAGTAAGCAAATTAAATAGTTAAGAATTTACGTACATTTAACCAATTCTATATTACTTTTGATTTTTAATAGGAGTAGTAAATGGAATTCCATTCAATAGAACGGTTAACAATATTTTTAAAGAACTTTTCCGACTTTTTATTTACTTGGAAAATATGAGAAAAAAAACATCACCGACTCCGACTATATAAAATATGTTTATTCTTTATCAGTAATCGGTATGTTGTCTAAATACTTAATTAAGATGAAATACTTTCTTTTACTAGTAAAGAAGTATTTTGAACTAAAATTATCTAGCAAAATTAACCGCATTCTTAAGCGGTTTATCTTTGCCTTGTAATGCAACAGTTTTTGATTTTTTTGTATAGGAAATTTTTAAGGGTATGAGATTTTCGGTATGGCTAAAGATTATCCGGCCTTTTAGTTATTTTATAATTATATAGTATTATTATAATTATATATTATTGTTTAAAAACAAAGTTGAATGAACTATCCATTTGTTGGATGGTATAAACAGAAACTTGGTCATGACTTTAACAACTCAATTTAAATTGCAAACAAATTATATACGTATGTATGTATGTAAATGTGAGGGTATTTGTGCAATCGATAATACTTTTGCTTATCAAATTGCAAAATAAAGAATAAAATTAATATACTCTTTTTGAAAGTGTGTTCTAAAACTAAGTTGAGCGCAGAAGCTGTCAACCCAGCGAATGGAATTGCATGCCGTTAAGAGGAACGGACATGGATCCCAAACCCATTCACCAGCCACATGCAATCCTCATACATGAGGATGACGATTACCAACGATGAGCAAACCGAAAATGAAAGCCGCTCATTCTTTGCACTCATTGTAAGATGTCGGCTCAGGACAACGTCTTCGTCATGCTGATCAACACAGATCGGCGCCCTAAGCTGATTTCGATGCAGCAAGCAGCATGTTGCTGGTAGTTGTTGTTGCTGGTGGTGGTGGTGGTGTTGCCGTTGCTTGCGTTGCTGCTGCTGCTGCTGTCGACTCTCACGTCAGTTTGGCTAAGGGCAGGGCTAAGCCCAACTGCATCTGGTTTGAATGGATCTGGGCAGCTTTCAAGCCTCATTTGCCTATCAAAATGATATAATACGCACTCATGACGTCGATGGCTTTACTTGGCTGTACGTGTTTCCTGTTTGTGCAAAACTGGCTGCGGGTGGCAGGTCTGACGTTTTTAGAGACGAATAAGGGGAAAAATTGGCAGGGGAGTGCCGCCGCCTTAAATCAAATGGAGTGCAATCCACACTGTTGGTGACAAAGCTGGCCCCTAAGAGGAGTGTTTTAAATTTTTCTTTCTTTCTTTCTTTATATTCAGGTTTTGGGCCGACCGCCAAGTGCGTTGCTGCTGCACCCAGTTAACACGATTGACAATGCAATTGGTTTTTATATATACGAGTATATATATATATATTTATCTATCTATACATACGTACTTATTGTATGTATATAGATATTCGTATGCAACTTGGCGACTCTGTCGGCACTTTTACTACTTTTCCAATTGCTGGACAAATGCAGACGCATAAATAATAATAAAAGAAAAAGATTTTCATTTTTCTTTTTTATATTATTATTAACCACAATTTGAAGAGAGACGTGTTATTTTTCTGAGAAGTTTTATATATGGCCTTAAGTGGGTTTTTATTAAACATTGCGGCATTTAATTGATTTGTAATAGATTTGACTGTCATTGTGTGCGTGTGTGTGTGTATTGCAAAAGGTGTGTGTGTGTGTGTGTTATGTCTGTACTTATGCGAGTGTGTCATGTTAACGGAAATCCAAGGCTCCATGTCATGCATAATTCATTTTAAATTGCATTCAGAGAGAGGGGTAAATCAAATCAAGAAAATATTTATGAAAATGACTTATGTGTACGCCCTTTGCCTTTTCGACATTCTCTCGGTTTAAAAAAAGAATGCGCATTTATTTATAAAATTAAATACAACAACAAGAAAAACGACGTCTCCTACTAATTGTAAGTAGTCGTGCCTTAAATTGCATTCATAATTGCCTGCACTTGGCATTTTGTCATAAGCCAGCAGCAAATTGCCCTTGCAAATGATTCACATTCACTTAAGATTCGGTTCTGATATTTAATTAAGATTGTTCAGTTTTTTTCGCCGATGATGATTTATTTTTTAATCGGGCAATAAGATTTTTTGATCAACAATTCAATAACAGGAAATGGTAGAGACATGAGAGTTGGCTAGAAGCCTGTTGACCTTCGAATTGTTTGCCCCTTGCATTGCCATTGCACATCGCATGCTGCACCCTCAAAGGCAAGTTCAAAATGATGAATTCTTTGTTCAGGCGACAGAGAGACAGACGGACGGACAGACGGACATACAGACAGACTATCAACTCATATATAGTTATATACAATTTAATTACCCCGATCAATTAATAACAATAAAAACAGCTTTTAACTAACCTATTGACTGTGGATGCATTCAAAAGAAAAGAAAAAAAAAGAAACAAAACTTTGTTTCCCACAATGTTCCCCCCCCACATAGCCAACATTTCCGTTCGACCGAAAAGACGATTTAGTTCCAAAAGCTGATTAAGCGAGAGTCTCAAAAAAAAAATTAAAGAAAAAAACTTACCATTTCCTGCCGCAAATGCAGCGATGCGCTCCCTAACTGAACGTCTAGGTTCGTCGTGCGCATTATTGTTGTTGCAGTTAATGTTGTTGTTGCTGTTGTTGTTGCTGTTGTTGTTGCTGTTGTTGTTGCTGTTGTTGTTGCTGTTGCTGTTACTGTTGCCATTGCAGCTGCTTACAGTCTGCAACACATGTGTCGCTGACTCCGGCGACACTGTGGCCTGCGTTGAGTCATGGCTAGGACTTCGCTTCACCATTGTCGTTTTGATCACAGTTTTAAGGCGGCTGGGCGTGGTCGGTCTCTGTGCAATTCGGGGCTTAGATGTTGCTGTTGCTGTTGCTGTTGCCGTTGGCGTTGCTGTTGCTGTCAATGTTGCTTTATCGCTGCACAGCACTTCTGTGGCAGCACCCACAAACTCTTCTGCTATTTGTGGTGCTGTCAACCCACACTCGTTGGCTGTGGCCGCAGTTGATGCTGTTGCAGTTGTTGTTGTTGTTTCTGTTGCTGTCGTAATTGTCATTTTATTCTGCGACGACTTCGGTGAATCAATTTTCGAATTGCTGTTGCTGTTGTTGGTCTTCGTTTGGGTTGGCTCGTCGGTGTCGGGTAATTTACAATAATTACAGCGCGGCTTGTTGTTGTTGTCGTAGCTTAGTGTATTTTCCTTATTGCTATGTTGCTGTTGCAATTGTTGTTGCTGTTGCAAGCTATTGCTAAGTCTTTGGGTTGATTGTTGCTGTTGCTGTGGATGTTGTTGCTGTTGTTTAGGCTGCTTCTGCGCATTGCCACTCTGCGGGCTGTTTGTGACAGCGTAAGTTTTACTTGTTGCTGCTGTTGCTAATGCTGCTATTTCGCTGCTATTGCTGTTGCTGTTGCTGTTGCCTTTGTTGTCCTGCCGCCATTGTTCAGGCACATTTCGTTGATTCATTAATATCAGCGCCACATTTCCGTCGTTTTTGTGGCCAGAGATCTCAGCGATATCATTGACATCATAGTCATCGCCATTGTCATTATCATTATCATTATCATCATCAGCATCAGCATCAACATCGTCGTAGTCGCAATCGTAATCGCTATGCCAATCTTGGAGTCGCTGGGCAGCAGTTGCTGCTCGCGTCACATCATCAATATATGTAAAATCGTTATCGGCAAATATATTTCTGGCATGCAATGTATTAACCGATGACTTGGTTTTGGTCTGTTTAAGATTATAGCGCCTGCTGCTACGTTGCGGGCAACAACAGAACTTGACAATTGTTCGCGGCGATGTTGGCGATAAAGTTGGCCGCGTCGGTGTTGGCGGTTTGGCAATGTCAGCCCATTTCTCTATCAATGCCAACTCACGAGCATTGGACATTGTTGTATAGCCATGAAGTGTAATTCTGTAAAGAAAGAAAAGCCAAAGATAAAATCATAAATTAATTACAATTGTTGCAATTGCAGTGGTTGCTTGCAAAGGCGATGGTGGTGGTGGTGGTGGTGATGGTGGTGTTGGTAGATGGAGAGGGGAATCAATTAACCATATTTTTCAACGCGTCTCAGCTTTTCATCAACAAAACACACTTCCTCATTCCTGGCTTTTGGTATGTCTTTCTGGTGTTGTTGAAAGCCAATTCGTTGCGCACAGTGCTGCCATCTGTGTGATGAATGCCGCAATACAGTCACAACTGCAACATGTTTTAATTGCCAAGCGATTTTTTCTTTTTTCTTTTTTTTTTTTGCACAACACTTTCCACTTCCACACACACACACACACACTAGCTTAGAAGTGACCGCCAAAAGTGGTCGCACAGTCTCACAAGAGGCCAAACGGGCAGCTGGCCGGCCGGCAACATGTCGAATCATGATTAACTGCCGCGTTGAGCTGCATGCATTTAATTGCATTCGCTGCAGCGAAATGCATGCCCGCAGGGCAATGGACAGCAGGTAGCAGGCAGACGAAAACTGCCGCCCACTGCCAGCCAACCAACCAACCAGCAACACCACCACCACCACCAACAAACAACGGCAGCCAGCCACTTGTTGATTAATTTGTTTTGGCATGGCAGAAGCTTGTGAAGAAAAAAAACGGCAGCAGCAGCAGCAGCCAATGTCCAGGCATTTTGCACATATGAGTGTGTGTGTGTGTGTGTGTATGGGAATGTCAGTAACATTGAATAGAGAGAGGGGGTCAGGGGGAGGAGGCAGTAAAGTTATGCTCTAAAAAGTCCCACAAAAAAAATAACTTTTACCACAGACGAAAGGGAAAAGTAAAAATCTATTTGTTTTCGCTTTTAAAAATGCCACCAAAAATCGTTTCCTTTATTATTACGTATACGTACTGTTGGTCAATTAATTTAGGCAACTGTGCGTATGCGTAATGTGTGCAATTCAAGCTCTCTTATCTTTTGTCACAGACTGATATAAGTATTAAACTGAAACTGGTATAATTCTAGCCAATTTTATAAATGCAGCTTCCTGATATCTGCTAATGCGCATGTATCTTTCAGATACATACGTTATAGAGAGGTTTGAAACTCGACTACTTATGGCCAATCAAAATTGACCTTTTTTCTTTGGCCAAAGACAGACAGACACACATACACACACACACATCCATACTATACCATCTATGGATAAGAGAGCTTTTGTCGTGAAAGTGCAGCACGGTGATTCCTTTCACCAAATATGCGGCACGCCTCAGTATGTCAAATTTGTTTGACAAATTAATTTCAATTGTTAAATCTTGAGAGACGGCGGCTTATCTTTCACTTTATCTATTGTTGTGCCATAGTGAAAATAAATTAACAATAAATAATTTTAATTATTTCATGAAGATGTCAAATTACACACGCCCCCACATATATAAAGGAGGCATACACCATCCACACCAGGGACCCCCCCCAACCACTCACTCACTCACTTACATACATACATACATAGCCATTATGTGGCAAGTCTTTTAAGTGTTTCTGTGTGTTGCATTGCATGTTAGCCTGGCTTAGCTTGGGTCGCGGTTTTAACTTTGGCGATCTTTGCCACTAACTAACTGGCGGCTATTTTGGCAGCTGCATGCTGTCTTTGTATTTATTATTTTTATATTTATTTTATTTATTTAATTGTTGTTGTACGGTTTTAAGCATTTGAGTAGCTCTAATAGGCTTTTCTATGGCTAATCTGTTGATGGCGACCGCTGCTTAAATTCCATCTCCAACTGCTTTTTCGTCGTCCCATTTGACATGATGTCCAAGATCACATTACATTGGACGATCATCAAAATTTGTGGGTTAGTAAAAGTTTATTTTATTTCATTTTCATCTTTCTACACGTTATGACCAAATTACAAGAGATGCTGCCAACATTTAAGCTACCAACAATTTATCAAATGTGTTAAATGACCCAAAAAAAAAAACTAAAAAAAAAATAAAACGAAATTTGGAATCTCTCTCTGATTTTATGGTCTTTGAAATAAAACTGATAACTGATCATAACCAGTTAAAAACCAAATAGTTTATAACTAAAGAATACTCTATAAAAAAAGTAAGCAGAATTTTTGTTGAAAATCTTTTTCCCCTCCTCTTTACTTTTTTTTATATAGTATTGACTGTCAAATCTTTGTATATATATTTATTTTTTTTAAAGAATAATGATTTATGTTGTTTTAGCCGCTCCTAATTCACTTTAGATTTTATGATATATGAGTTGGATCATTTTAATACCCATAATCCAACATATTTACCATCTATTTGTCAAAGTCAATATACCCCTCCATTCATTCATTTCCAAAAATATATAATATAAAATAAAATTTAAAAAAAAAAGAAGGAATCATAAAAAAACATAAATTAAAATATGCCACAGAAAAGGCAACAACTTTGGTTGGCCCCCTTTTTCCAAATATGCAAGTGATAAATCCAAATACAGATATATGTATATACATATATATATATGTTTACAAGATATTTTTGTTATAATGATTTATGGCCTGGCTTGTGTGTATGGTATTGTATGGTGTGCGTGTGTGTGTATTTGTTGTTATTGTCATAAAGTGTATGAAATTAATATTGAAAAGCTACTAAATCCAGGCTTATGCATAAATTAAAAGTTAAGTAGGTAGGCGCATATAGCTTATGGATTGGGGCGATCCTTTTGGCTGCTGCTGCCTTTTGTTATTATTGTTGTTGTTGCTGCTGCTGCTACTATTTGTGCTATTTTTATGCATAATAAAAGGAAAAACAAAACAGCAAAAACAAAAACAGCAAAAAAGAAAAAATTGCATGTTTAACTGTGTGATTTATGGCATCGACAGTTGAAATGCATTTTTGCACAATTTCAATGCATTTGACATCGTAAATATTTGTCACTGCATTAAGTCAACTACAACATACATATATATAATACATACAAATATATATATATATATAAATATATAATGTATAAAATATGTTTATTTATATGCTGTTTATGAGTATGCGTGGCACGTATATTTTTTGCATCGATTTGGGTTATTTATGAAGTCTAGACGCCAATTTTGGCATACATATAATTAGCATACTATATACGAGTTGCAATATATATATATATATATGTATATTGTGTGTAACACTATATATATATATATATTGGTTATATGTAGATTTACGATATAACGGTAGCAAAAGTTCTATGAACCGCAATCAATTGGATTGCCAGGCCTGCTGCCGGCCAAACAAATGCTGCCAGCTTAGCTAATTGAGGCTCTCAACTGAAGTCGGTCCGCCGCTTAATGTCAGCCAGTCTGTCACTTTAGCGGGGCCATCGATCAATCAAGCAATCAATAAGTCAATCATATGCATGAGCAATCAACAACAGAGTGCATACAAATTGCTGCAATTGTCTATGAGTCTTTATAATGCACTTATATATAAGTATATAGTATATCTTTGCTCGTAAAGAGTGTTTCGCTTATCCCCCTCCCCTCACCACCCTCCCCATCACCATCCCAATGAAATGGAGAGAAAAGTGAATTATTCGATAGATTTAAATACGCATTCGTTTTGATGTTTGGAGGGAAGGAAAGTTTATACATATATTTTCTTCTTTTTTGGCAACGGGCAATGCAATCAAGGCGACATTAACAGCGCTGCCATTGGCGTTTGGCTGATCCAACTGGAACCGGTCAGTTAGCTATAGTTCGATTGCCATTGCCTCGTACGTTGTCTATTAATGTTGCCCATTAACCTTTTAACCTTACCCCAACCCAAAAACCCAAACCCCCTTTCCCCCTCTCCCCACACTTCATCCTTCTGCTCCGTCTCCTGCTTCTTAGTTGCCTGCCTGCCTTGCGTGGTAATGACTCTCTTTCACTATCTCCGTTTCACTCACACTCATTTCACGCAAAAATGCGCAGAAGCTAAACGTTTTTCGGCCATCTATTATTGAGCCGAAATTTGTTGCCAATTTGTTGCGCCACAAACTTTACTGTCTGTCGTATGCCTTTTTTCAATCCGTTTCGCAAGTTTTCTTTCCTCTATGTAATTTCAGTTTTTGCTTTTGCTTTTGCTTTTTGCATTTTCTTGGTAGTCATCCAATTAATTTCCGCATTTCCCAGACACAGCTTGGCAATTAATTTTTCTCTTTTTTTTTTCTTGCAGCTTGCACAGTTTGCAGTTTGCATTTCTTCAACCTTGTTGCCTGACCTTTTGGCTCAAGTGATTCACGCCAACGCCACACGTCAGCTTTGGCATCATATTGGCCTAACAAGAATAGCTTTTCCCAACTCCCCCCTCCATCAGACTCGCATTGAAAAACTTGGATACTGTTTCAGTCGCAAGGCTCTAAGTCGGCAATTAATCAAAGCGCCTTTGGCCACAGACAAATCCTTTTGTATGGGCACTCGTATATTCGTATATGGTTAACAACTGACAACGCAAATGGCTAAAATGACAGCGGGCCGTGATCGCGTCATGATTCAGCTATAGCCTCAGTCAGCATCCAGCTCCAGCTCCAGCAACAGCGTCAACGTATGGGCCAACGGTAACATTAACATGCGTTGGCTTTTTGGGCGGCATCACTTGTGCCCCCCACCCCTCCACCTCGTCCTCCTAGGCACGAATCTGATGGACTCGTTAGACAGGCAACAAAAGTCATATAGTGTGGCATATAGTGAAGGCTTTTTATTGAAATTAACTGCGTTGTGTCTGTTTGTCATAAAGTCTTCAACGGACATACGAAAAAAATGCAAAAAAAAAGCCAATGGAAATGATCAAAGAAACGTTTATGATAAAACGTTGAAAAGAGGACACTAAACAATAGTCGTTTAAAAGGACTTTATCAAAGAGAAAGTTTAACTAGGAAATTATATTGATAGATGAAACTTGATAATCCAGATATAATAATTGTAATATACATATATTATCGAAAACTTAACTACAGTATTTTTCATTATGGGAACCATGAAAACAGACAAAAGGCTGCCTTTTTTCCATTGGCTTAAATTTTTGGCTCATTTACAATACGCCAAATATATTTGCCCGGCAGCATATTAACTTATTTTGTTGTTGTTGTTTTTTTTTTATATTGTTTTTTGTTATAATTCAGGGACAAGGACAAGGACGTCTTGTATAAATAAATACTTGTGATATAATGTTTACACTCGTTTTAATTGGCGGCATTAGTGTTGGCTCTTTAACGCCTTTCAATGGGCCACTCAGGTGGCCAGCAATCGATCGTTTGTTGGATCAATCTCTGCCATATGCTTCACCTGCAACTGATTTCAATTTCAGTTTCAATTGTTAAACCATGCGTGGTCCGTAAAGGCCAAGTTAATGAAAATATCATTACAGTTTAGCCCAGAGCACAATATAGGGGCAAAAAGCAAAGAAAAAAAAAAAACAAAAATAAATAAAATAAATCGCTCATGGAGAGCGAAGGCTTGGCGAAGGCCCGAATGGCAATTCAGCCTAACGTTAAAACCGAATGCGCGTGTCCCACACACACACACACACACACACTCAGTAGTGTTCAGTTTATTGACACATGAAATATGATCACTTCTTAGGGTGTGTGTATATACATATAGATATATATGTATACATAGATGGACGACTTTTGGTGCGATGCGTGCTAAGCTGGCATTATTCAAAAAATCTCTCGGCAAGTCAGAGTTAAAGACAACAAGACAGACATTTGCGCGTGCGCTTCAAATGCTTCTGCCTCTGTCTCCTTCTCCCTCTCCCACTCTCTTTCTCTCTCTCGCTCTCTCTCTCTCCCTCTCTGTGTGTGTTTTTGTCTCTTTTATAAGATTAAGCGCAAAAGTGCGCAATCTTAGAGAGTCGCTGTCAAATTGACAAATGCTCAGCGTTCAGTGATTGTGACAGTTTTAGTGAATTTGTAATTAAGCATGCGCGCACATGCATAAATAACATAAATATTAACCAAAAACAAGACTTCATTTAAAGGGAGCTAATTGTAAATATGTACGTAGATACAAGATGCATACATTAAAGTATTTCGCATTGTTTTTTTTTTTTTGGCAGGATGACAAATTGACAGAGCAATGCACGCGCCCCAATTCAAATATTTGACTGCTTGGCAATGTTAAAAAAAAGAAGAAGAAGAAAAAAAAATAATGGTAATTAAAATCAAGCAACAAAAAGGTGTCAAGGACTTGCTACGTCAAATGAATTTTAAATTGCCACAATTTGATATACACACACACACAGTGGATGAATTTGGCCAGCATGTGAAGGCATATGTATGTGTGTATGCATGTAGGTTTGTATGTATGCCTGTACATAAAACGTGTATGTTTAATTTTAATGACAATAGGGGAGAGTCAACACTAATGGCCAAAAATAAAAATGGTAGTAAAATATACTTGACCTCTTTTAACTATTCTGGGCTCAAGATGCTTTTGCCAATTACCTTAATTAAGAATTTGCGTACTTTCGGCTATATCCTTGGATATAACGAATCTCTAATTGTAAATGTGAAAGCATTGGAAATTTGACTTTATCGCTTAGAGCATAAATCGAAGTTTTTGGTCAACAGATTTGGGTTAATGAACTTAAAGATATATATCAATTGATAAATTGTTGCTTCTTTTGCATGAATAATGTGTGCGGCTCTCTTAATGTTGATTCCGTTAATTTGATAATGCTTAAAATAGAATTTGGTTAACTGGGCGTATGAGTAATCTTGATTACACCATATTACCACCCGGCATCTAGACAAATTTGTAAATGTTACAATTGATTTTGGCATGCCAGAAGACTATATAAGATTGTATATATACATACATATATATAATAACAGTTATAAATATACATACATACATACAGGTATCTAAGCAAACAATCAGTTAATCAAAATATCCAGGTAAAAGTATTAAAAAAAACATTTGCATAATTTTACCTGCAACAGAAAAACAACAAAAAGAGACACATAAATTAATTCACTTATTTTTTCTTTCGTTTATAGTGTTTATATATACATATATGTATATGAATTTATGTTTTGTTTATCATTTTGGCTTTTTGCTGTTGTCTTTTAAAATCTGAAAAGCAATAATGTTTAAAACGTAAAACCACACCTTTTGCAATAAATTGTATACATTTTGCTGCCACACACACATAATAATTAAATGCACTTAAAAAATGAATTAAACTTTTTACGATTAAGTGCAACGGCAACTGGGAAACTGGGAACTGGGAACTGGTAATAACAACAACTTAGCGACGAATACGTCTGCACTGCCGGCAACTTCATTGATAAATAAGCGAGGGAAAATCGTTTTTCCCCGAAAAACAACAGCCGAGCATATGAAAAATGCATACCCTATGGCGAGTGGCAGCCAGCCTGCACACGATGGCTTCCTGCACAATATGCAACAATTTGTTGCATGTCCGGATGTTTACTTATAATAAAATAAACAACCATCACAAACCAATCCAATAATGGATGGGCAATTCCATTCACATCGATATGAAAATTAAATTCAATTCAAATCGATATATATATATATATATAGGCATGCATAGAGAATATGTTACAATTTTGTTTAGGCTATTAGAATATATATTAGTCGCTGACTGATCAAAGTCAAATGTAAATTTATTATATAATCATTAAACAGCCAGCAACGAGCATAATTGGCTACAATCAATCAGTCTGTTCGATTCGAATTGATGAAGCGCTAATCTGCCAGTTGACCTAGTTGACTTTTGAATACAATTTAGATATCATATGTGCGTGTGTGTGTGCGTGTGTGCGTGTGTGAGTATGAATGCACTACAGGTTAATGCACCTAGCCTATTTTGTTTACTAATGAGTACCACAATGGAATACCGCAAGCTGCGCCAAGCGAACGATCTATTTGAAGAGAGCATGTAGCTTAGCTTTGTGGTAATTGTTCTCTAAATTATTGGATGAGTGGCAAAGGGGCTTGTCGCCTCTGTTGTCTGTCTGATGTCTATCTCTGTGGTTATACAAATGAACGACAGACTGACTCGCTGACTGACTGACAAACGCTGGAATGGTGTAATGGTGGGGGGGCGGTCGATGGATGGTTATGCCATGTGGCTTTTGGGTCATCATAATGAGGTGCCAAAGGTAAATATGAACAACAGATTTTTCCACATCTTCTGACAGCGACAAATGCCAAAGAGTTCTTTAATGAGATTTTCATAATTAGGTTTGATTTTCTGTCTGTTCACAGTTGTTTCGTTTTCGGTTCGGTTAACAACATATTTATTTATATTGTCATAACGGTACGAAATTCAAGTGCCCTTCAAAATACAGCTCAAGTTGGGGATGATGGGAAACTAAAACCCGAAAAATTATAATTACAATTTGGAAAATAAAAAAAAAAACAGATGATACACAAGAGACATACAGATTGATAGAAGATTGTCATAGATCCTCTTCTGAAAAAGCATATCGAATTATATCCGATTGGAACGTAATCTCTGTACTTTTCTTTTTTTTTACTTCATTGCTAAACTTTCGACTCGAAAAATAAACACTTCAATATATAACCCCATGGATTTTCCTTAAAATTGGGGACGCCTCAGAGTGGTCTCAATCTTTAAATTGTTTATTATTTTCTCAATTTTCATTTGTTGTTTTTTTTGTTCATTTTTTCTCTTTCTTTTTCTTGTGCGTGTGTATGTGTGTGTGTGTGTGTGTGCTTGTATGATAGAATTGTAACAACTGTCGCGGCATAAATAAAGCTATTATGATTTATGTTTATGCCGACTAGACGATTACGAAACTCGTTAGAATGTAGCCACAGCTACAGCCACAGGCTAATGGATCGATCGGCAAATAATCCAACTTTAACTCTATTCGATTTTGGAGTCGGTGCCTATGTTAATACCGATGCCGATGCAAATGCCTTTGCCTATGCCTGCGCCTGCGCCTATGTCTGGTGGTGGATTTGCATGTGTAGCGCCAATAAATTCTAAGACGTGCGTTCTGATGATATTCACCGAATGGTTGGCGTCTTGCCGAGATTTCGACAATTGATATGGCGTGAGGCTATAGACGACGAGTGTGTCTGGCCAATCCATCGGTTGATTGTGATTGTGCCAATGTGAATGTGAATAACTATGCGTGGAATTGTGTGTGTGTGTGTGTGTGCAATTGCAATTAAAAGGAATCCTTTTTGCAATCTTTTGAGCATGGCTTTTGTGCATGTAAGCGGCGATTTTCAAATAATCCAGACCTTATCAGTCTGCAGTTTGTTGTAGTTGTTGTCGCTGTAGTTGCAGTTGTTGCAGTTGCTGTTGATGTGGCAGACTATTGCAGATGCCAGTAACGATTGGTCGGTCCATTGGGGCACGCAAATAACCAATACACGCCCTGTCCCTGGCAAGTGAGAATCATTGTGAGTCACAAACTGAAGACCAGCCCACAGACAAAAGCCTCATTAGGCGTAGTCTACAACGTTGTTTAGGACCGAGCCCTGGCTCCAAATCCAACTCTGGCTCTGTGTCTGTGGCTGTAACTCTGTCTATGAGGTCTTTGGGGTCTGCTGCACTCGTTTCAATTTCAGCGTTGGCGTTGAAAGCGCGTCGAGCACTCCTCTTTAACTACATAGTTATAGTCATTGCAGGAGCAGACAGAAATACAGATGGATAGACCGACAGACAGACAGATATACAGAAAAAAAACCCAGCTAGCTAGTACATCCGCATGATAATTATCATCATTGCCGCCATCATCATCATCATCATCATCATCATCATTATAATCATCATCGTGTTGCGCCCATAAAGCGAATTATGCTATTTGCGTAAATTATTGTCAAGTGGCTACGGCACACTAAATCATAGAGATGCCAGGCTCCTGATGCTGATAGTTGAGTTGTTTTTCACGCCAATCAAATTGTTATGGCTCTGTTTCCATCCATCCTCTATTACATACCACTCCACTCCACTCCCCTATCCTATCTCTTCTGATTGAGTGAAATGAAAAGTTCATGCGACCCACAAACAACAACAACAACAACATCAACAAGGCAAATGGTGCTAAATCTGAAATTCATATTTACCTTATAGTTATAAAAGTTTATATCTTGTGCCAGATATTGCGCGCAGGCGCCGAAACAATGCCAAAGAACACAGCGGGACCAACTTTCTTATTAAGAATTATATATGAAACCATAATGAAAAGCCATAAAAAATGATACTTATATTGGTTAGTCGACAGGAGGGATAAGGAGAGAGAGAGAGTGAGGGTGCGATCCCTTCCCTTCTCTTCCCTTTCCTTACCAATTGCATATTTGCCATATGCATGTGACCCAAGAGCAGACATAGGCTCAATCGAGTCAGTCGAGCAGGCAGGAGGCAACAGTCAGGCAATGAATCCACCGAATTTGACCCAGAAATGGGTAGACAAGAGTCTTCGGGAGTTGGAGTAACGCGGAAGTGCAGTATATTTTTTTTTTTTTTTACTGCGCTTTACTGCTCTTTGCTTGCCTTTCAACGGGTATAAATAAATTTAATGACTCAATTTGTAATGAAAAATGTGCACGGATCGTTGTATTGGTATGGTTTTGTTTGCTTATATCCTCCACCCCCCTTCACACACACACACACACACACACCGACACTAACAACACCAGCACCAGCATCACCATCACTGAGATCCACTTGCAAAAGTTTGCAATAATTTTACTTAAATTGAAGTCAACCAAAGACCCGAATTAATGGTGACTTTCTGTTTGGTTTTAATCAAAAGGGACCATTCAGAAAGAAGAACCACCACTGCACCACTGCAGCTACCCCACTTAAATTTTCATCTTAATGTATTTTTATTTTTTATTTTTATAAATTACAGAATTTAGCGATTCTTTGAACCCCGACTCAGAGCATTTCTTTGTTCATTTTTTCGCTCTTTTTTTTTTTTTGAGCTAAGTAAAATTACTTGAAATATGTTGAAAAAATGCAAATTCATTTCATACCTTTCTGTTGAAATCATCCACAGAACAGGTTCATATTGTTCTTGTTGTTGTTTTTTTTTTTTCAATTAAAAAAATATATATACAAAAATTGTTTAATTGCGAATTGTTTCGTGGTGCTTCATTCTAAAAAAGTTGAATAAAAAAAAAACAAAAATAAAGCCACATTTTGACAAACAAAATTTATGGCAAGTGTCAATAGGCCGCAACACATAAATGTTGTTAATTAACATTTATTGTTTGCTGATACTATGGCAAAAAACATCTAAAAAAAAAATAAAAAACAAGAACAAAACAAAATATAACGCTTACAAAATAGCAACAAATATAACAATGGGTCCCTCCTCTCTGGCCATAAAACGGCATTCAATTTGCTAGCCATAAAATTTTATGAATGCTTGCGCTGGCTTTCAGCTGCCAATTGAAGAATATATCTTAGGGATTTTAGTCGTGGGCGATTTGTTAAACACTTATTCTAGGCTATAGTTAGTTGGTGTCTTTCTTCTCTCCCTTTATTTATATATATATATAGATGTACATGGCAATAACAAAGGTGATCTCAGGCAAAGCTGTTTATTCCAAAGTATCACGACTTTGCAAAAACAACAAAAAAAACCAGACTGGTTTGTCTGTTTTTATTTTATTATGAATGGGCTCTCCAATCTCAGTGAAATATATTTCTAAAGAGAATCGGAAATCCAGTTATGGATTATATTAGCCACAATTGCGAGGAAATTGATGTCTGTCTGATCTGAAAGATTCATTCTCAATTCCAGAGAAACGGACACGAATTCTTTTTTAATGGATTGCAAATATTCTGAATAAGGAAAATCTTTTGTATTTGGAATCAGTTTAATCAGTGACTGAGGTCAACAATTTGTTGCTGTTTCTAAATTAAGTCCTATTAAAAGCAACAATTTCTCTATCATATTTCATACAAGAAATATTTTTTATCTTATTGAACCATTTTTGGTTTATTAATTTACGTTTTTCTTATGTGAGTACCCGCGCCTAGCCTCTTATAACATACAATTGAAAATAGTTGAAGAGGGCAGGAAAAGAAAGAAAGACAATGCAAGATGAGAACTTAAGACCAAATTGATATGATTGGTATAATGGCTGGAGACGGAGTATGGTGACGGCTGTGCGTATTCCCTTTACTGTTGTTGTTGTTGTTGCTGGTGCTTCTGTTGTTGTTGTTGTAAACAAACTAATTAAAAGTGACACTGACAGCTGATGACAATTTACGCAGCTGCCGTCAGACAAAGAGACACAGAGAGTGAGAAAGAGAGAGAGAGAGACAAGGGGAGGGAGTTCAGCTCGAAGTTTCTCCCCAAGTATTTATAAAGTATTTCTTCTTTCTCTCCCCCCCTTCTCTCTCTCTCCCCCCTTCTGCGTCCGGTCATGCCCTTTTGTCTACATTAAGTGTAATGTCGCCTGACTGCTTGAATTTCCTTCAATTGAAATGTTGCACGCGTAATTGCAATAAGCAAAAAATGAAAAGAAAAACGACAAGAACAACAACAACAACTAATTTAGCTGCCACTTCAAAGGAGGCATAATAATAAAGAAAATGCACCAACAGCAACACAACAAGCAAATAGAAATGCAATTCAAGAAATCATCATTTCGGTCGGTCCAAACAAATTGATACTGCGGCGCGATATATGTATATATGTACATATAGCAAGACTTTTGGCTAGCTAAATGAGGCGTTTGGCAACATGTTGCCAACAGCTGTTGTTGGCATGTTGCTGGCAACATATGTAGCCCACATTGAAACCAAAAATAAGACAGCAACAAATTATGACTACAACTTGCCAAATGTAAAAATGCTAGCAATTTGTGTATGCACACACACACACAGACATACACACACCTAACAGCGATCTCTGGCCACGATGACAGCGACGACAGTCAGTCTAGCAAAACATGCGAAACGTGGGCAAATAATTATATGTAGATAGATACCCAGGCCCACTTGCCATTGATGTTGTTATTGTTGCTGTTGTTGCTCTTGTTGCTGCTGCTGCTGGTACTGTAATTGTTGTCTATTTGGTGTTGGCTTTTAGCGTAAATGCAAAAAGACAACAACAACAGCAATAACACCAACAACAATACAGAGGTTTCAGGCGGTAAAAAAAAAAATAGCTAGAGACAAACACAACTTATGTTTAACTTGAAATTGTTACACATATTTGTTATTGTTGCTGTTGTTACCTCTGTTGTTGTTGCTGCCGTCCAAGCGGCCGAACCGGTGACAATCATAATTTTTCATAACTTAACCGGTTTTCGGTCGGAACCTGACTGACTGACTGACGTCTATGTTGCTTGTTTTGCGCTAGCGGCAGTTTTTATTTTTTTTTTTTTAGCTTTTACATGCCAACCAAAGTGCGCATACACACATCATGAGTGTATGTATGTGTGTGTGTGTGTGGGTGGAGTGGCTGCACATGCGCACAAGTGTCGTCGTCGACGGCAGTGGCGGTTTTGGTCTTAACAAACCGCTAAGCGGGAGATGGAGGTCCCAGGGCCAGGGTTCAGAAACGGCGTCGTGCTCATTGCACAAAAGAATAATGTGGCTTGTGCTCGACCAGTAATTACCTGTGGCTACACCACGCATATGTCAGATCTATCTCTATATCTCCCTCTCTCTCTCTCGCTCTCTATCTCAGTGTCTCTCTTTTACTCTTTCTGGTAATTAGCCACATTTTTTTGTTTTGGTTTTTTTAAAGAGTTGTTTTTGGCTGCCAGTTGGCAATGAAGGGCCCTCGAAGGGCCCTAGCCGAACCAAGGTACATATTTAAAATAAAAATTGTTTTGCATAACTTGTAAGATTTACGAATGTAAAACCAGATTTTAACCTGTCAAGGTGAATATGATTATATACCTACATACATAACATACATTACATATATTTGTTTGGAAAAATGTCTTAAATAGAATTTAGGTTAAGAAAACTTTATGATTTTTAATTTTAAGACAAACAACCATAAATTCTAAGCAGGAACTTAGAGAAGGTCCGCTAAAAATGCTCATTAACTTTTTTCAATTTGTGTGACTAAAAAATAAATATATATTTAAGCTTGATTTGAGATTCTTTTAAACTAAACTTATGGCTGTTAAGAAATATGTAAGCTATTCTTCTGTAGTTTATATTCCTTTTATAAATGATTTTTGGAATCATATAATTATTTAAAATTTAAAACAACTTCAATATCTCTGAATCCATTATATAGTTCATAACTTTGCTGTCATTTGTGGGGCCAAGCCCTTTTATGAACTATATTTAGCTAATCTCTTGAATTATCTTTTGTGTTATTGTTGCTTTTCTCCTTCTTTTCTGTGGGGGGCATTAAAAGCGTTTTCAAATTTTCTACAATTTTTGGACATCTGCAAAATGTGGCAGTCTATAATTTTCACAAAAGAAAACATTCAAGTGCCCATCGTTGGACCCATTTTTTCTGGTTTCAGTCTGTTTTTCTTTTTTTCTTTTTTTTTTTGCTGAGTCTTGTGAAAGGAAGTTGCATTGCCCAAATGCCAAGTGACTTGACCAGAGCAGCAACATGAAAAACTATTGCAGCTGCAATTACTCGCACTTCAAAATGCCAACATTTTGAACAAAGAGAATTTTTCGTTGTTGCTGCAACAACAACAGCAACAACAACAACAACAACAACAACAGCAGCAGCAAAAGGCAAACGTGGCAACATCAATCATTTTGCATTTGCATGCAATAGACAGTAGCGTAATGAGTAACAGCAACAGAAATAACAACAACAGCAACAGCAATAGCAGCAGCAGCAGCAGCAGCAACAGCAGCAACTACAAACAGACAGCAGCAACAGCAATAAGATTGGCAAAAGTAAGGCATAAATTAGCTGGAGGCTTTGTGTTAAATTTTAATTTTGCACTTGCACTTTGCTTTTCGTGGTCTGTTCAACCTCATGGTAGTAAGAGAGTGTGTGTGTGTGTGTGTGTTTTGTGTGTTGCCGTTTTCCTTGAAGTCATAGCCATAAAGACTATACTCATTCTTAAATCTCTGAGTTGCACACACACACACACATTTAAAATACTTTCGCTACTGCACATACATATACTAAGTATGTTGCCAGCATGTGGAGTAACTGTTTATGAAAATGCGGCATATTTTATTTTATGACCAACATATTGCCAATGTTGGATGACTCACAAACCCAAGACCCAAGCTTCATTCACTCTCACTGATGCTCTGTCATTTCTCTCTCTCTCCCTCTCACACTCTTTCTCTCTCTAATTGGATATTTGATGGAGAGTTTTGCTGAGTTTCTCATTGCTGCCTTTAAGGTGTTTCCCACTCTCTCACCCACTCATACACGACCGTAATAAAACAAAACAAAAAAAAAACATTTATGGCAAGTCTATAGAAAACCCTATTGGCCACATCCGCTAACCATTGACTGAATGAGTCACCTCGTCGCATGTTGTTGTTGTTGTTGTTGCTGCGGTTGCTGCTTGTGGGCAGTTATCTGAGTGTTGTTCAATTTGCATTTTGCATTTCGCATTTCGCAAAACTGTTCATGCTAAGTTCAAGGCCCAGAACAATGAAACAAAGGCAAAGTTTTGTTCATAAATGTGAATTGTTTGCATTGACTAAGAGCCGACAGCTTGAATTTGTCCATTGCAAGGAAGGAATGAAGAGGGACTGGCTTTGAATTCATTATGCCATAATATAACTCATTTCGAATGTAAATTCTATATTGAATAATTTATATAAATAAGAGCCATCGAATGAAATCTAAAATATAATAATAATCATTATATTCGATTGCAATTTAACTTTTACATATTTACCCTTTATATCGATTGTGAATTATTCAAAATTGAATATTTATTTATTGCTATATCCTCGAAAAGTACTCATTCTTAGAGTCTTTAAAAGCATATTCTTGTTTATATTGTCCATACAAAACAAAAAAAAAATGGCAACAAGAAAAACAGATGCTGACATAACATTTTCGCATACAAATGATTTATGTAAAAACCAAATAAAATCGCATTAACGGACAGGCTTATCTCAATGAGGTGCTGCCAATGGCCATGGGGGCCATTGGATTGACCAGGCTCAAGCATCGTTTAGTTTTGGCCATATGCGTGAGTAGTCAAACAACAGCAACAACAGCAACAGCAACAGCAACAACAACAACAAACACAAACGGCGATATTGATAGGAGCAATTAATTATACGCGCCTCACCATTGACAGTAAGCGTTTTGCTTTGGTCGCACCGTACGCTATATCTATGTCTTCCCCTCATCTCCCTCCCCTCAGACACCACTCACCACACTCTTTCTTTCTGTGTCTCTTTCTCTCTCCCTTTCCCGCTACCTCTCCCTCTTTCCTTGGCCCCCCTCCACCTTTTGCTTTCTTTATTCTGCGCAGAGTCGGCGATTGGTCGCTGTGGAGCGTATCAATGACCAAATGACATATTAGCCTTCGTCTTAGTGTAAAAAGCCGCGATAACTTTGGCAGACGCACACGCAACGAGTTGGCCGCTGGAACGGCAACAGCAACAGCAACAGCAACCACCACCATGGCAACGCTTAGAACTGTGCAGGGCTAATCGTTTATTGAACTCAAACTCGTTTGAAAATAATAAGCATACGCAGCGTGCACCAGCACCTGGTTATTTTTTGTTTTTGTTTTTGGTTTTTGGTTTTTTTTTTTTTGGGTTAAACTGGAGCAGACATTGCCCAGACAATGTCCAACTGTGTCGCTCCGCTTGCCCGCTGTCCGTGTTGAGTGCTCGAATTTACTACCACCAAATGGAGGCCCCCATAGGGTGTCTCTGATTAGCGATGGGTTCTCTCGCTCATCAGCGTATGCCTTCTATTCGAGTAGGAAGTGAAAATTATGTGCACGTTTTCTTTTTGTAATATGAGTGATTTTATGAAAGAGTTAGAAGTATATATATATATATATTCAAATATACATATATATTGGCGCCATAGCCATGGCATTCCCATGAACTTTGGTTAGAATCTGTATATGGTTGGTTGTTGGTGTATACGGAGTGCAACTCCCACGCTATAAAGTAGCTCGTTTAGTGCATTTGTCACGTCTTTGTGGTTGATTCTCTCTCTCTCTCTCTCTCTATCTCTCCCATTACTCTTTTCCCTTTTTTCTTTGTTTCCACGCCCTTTTTGCTTTTATTTCACTATCTCTATTCTCTATGCTTTTTATTCTATTCGGTTTGCAGCTTATTTATGACCACAAAGCGTGCTGTGAGTGCATAGAATTATGATGACCTCCATGACTTAGAGTTAGTTATTGCTACTATTTATTACTACTACCTTCAGCTCGTACTTATCTAAAGTGTGGATGGTTTCTCACTGTTTAGTTTAACAAGCCAAGATGATCATCAGATTAAGTTTTCCGTTAAAAGCAACAAAAATTGAAAATCAATTGCAAATTGTCAGTTACAACTACTGTGTAATCAGGCGGCCTCAAAACAATAACAACAACAACTGCAACTACAGACACGACAGAGACAACAACAACAACAACAACAACAAACAAGAGCCCTGGCAATGGGAAACTGAGACAAATGTACGGACAACAACAACTCTAGCCACAACCTCATCGACTCTCAACTGATTTGCTAAACAATTACGAGTACACTTTACGCTCCATGGCAATACAACAAATAGGCTGTGTACAAGCACTTTAGATAAAAATCTTAATAGAATTGCAAGGCGAAATGCAATGTAAATACAAATACAAATACAAATACAAATAACGAATACAAATACGTAGACAAATAAAAGGAGACTCACTGGATGGTTAGCCAGCCAACCATCTGGATATCTTTCTGTCTGTCTATCTGTCCGTCTGTCTGTCCGTCTGTATGTCTGTCCGTCTGTCTGTCTGACCAGTCTAGCAACGTAATGATATTTATCAGCAATTCATACAATTTCCATGGGGGCATCATCATATTTACAAGTTAATATTTACGCTAACTATGTTGGTGATCTAGCTAGCTGGTTGCCCCCAGGCTGATTCTGGAACTGGCACCGTGTGCCAAGGATTACAGGGCAACATAGATGAAAGAAAACAGAGACACAAACAGATGGAGAGAGCGAGAGAGAGAAGTAGACAAGGGAAATGCTTGTTAAAGCGCAAAACATGCAGATTTCATTAAAGATATAGATGATCGCTTAGAATCGTTCAAGGTTCCAAGTCCATTTTCCAATGCTGATGCTGATAATCCCGTGCTATATGTTTCCTTCTATGATCTGCATGTATGTCTCTTCTTTTCAGTTCGAAATGTGTGAGTTTGTTAGTCTAATGAAAGGGACCTATAGTGTGTCCTAATATCTATAGTAATAAAATGGCAATTAACTGCTTTTACGGCTGTATCCCGATACCGATAGTGGGTTATGCTTTCGTGATCTACAGCCAAAGGGGGCATCCTTTTATGTATGTCTGTGCCATAAAAATACTTGTTTACGCATGTAAGAACAACTCTATAAGAAGGTACCAGAGATGGATACCAGAACCGAATCTTCCTTTTACTATTATCAACTCTTTTCGGTTTATTTTCGTTTTTTCTTGCACTTTTTGGCTTTTGGCATAGGGCTTGGGCATGGGCTTGGGCTTGGGATTGGATGGTTTATGTTTATTGTGGGCATAAGTTTGTGCTATTTTATAGTTTTATAGCTTACACATGTCCATGGTAATTCGTAGGTGGGCAGGCGTTGCCCAGTTTACGTTTATTGATTCAAAGTGTGAGTTTATGTTGCGTCTGCATAAAAATGGCAGATACTGAGAACCTGATGCTAGATGCAGTTGATGCCGCCGGAGTCCATAAAATGATGTTGCCCATGGGCTAATGGTTTGATTCGTTCTGCTGTCAAGTTCATAAAAGCACAACACAAGACCAAAGGAAGCCATGCTGTGCGCCTTAATGAAAGGAATTCTTAAGGCAATGCATATAGTAAAGATTAAACCGAATCAAGAAAACGAGCGGCAACTTGTTATCATATGTATGTATGTATAAAATATGTTAAAGATATTGGATGGTCGTCGTAATGGTATAAAAACGAGGAAAAAAAGGGCGACATTCACCAAAAGAAGCAGAAGGCGATTCTAGGAATATAATAATAAAGACTCCATAAATGGGGATTCAAAACATATGGGGAATTGGCGCCAAGTAAAATTATTAAATTAATTTTTCAATCAGTTTGCGATAAAATGCTCTTCAAATTGTGTTAATCACAAATGAGTCATTTTAGGGCAAACACATGGCGTATGCGTAATAAATATGACGCTGTTGTTGTTGTTGTTTATCTTTTGAACTTACACTATGTGTTGTTTGTGTGTATTTCTCTCAGATGTTTTCTACTTTTTCATTTTCTCTTTCTTTCTACGTCTGTCATTTGCACTCTTTATTCTCGGTTTCGCTATTTCATGCTCAAAGCCATCACATGCCGCTTGCCGTGCTACTTAATGGCCTCCTCTACTACTTTTTTTTTTTATCTGCTCTGTCATTTATGGCCATTTAAAAGTGTTAGTTATCATTGTTGTTTTTTTCTCCCCTCCCCAGTCCCTCATTCTCTGTCTCTCCCTCTCTCTAGAACAAAGTTGTTTTCACCTTTAATGCGAATTCGATTTCGAATGAGTCGACTTTTGACGATTTTGAGTCATAGAAAATTTCACAAGAATTCTCCGATCATATGCAATTCTCAGCTCTCCTACTCTCTCCCTCTTTGAAATAGCGACTGAATGAAAAATAAACTAGAAAGATGGACTAACTTCGGCCGTGCCGAAGTTCGTATACCCTTGCAGATTTTCTCTATATAATTTACCAGAAGCATTATTGTAAATTAAACATACCAAATTTACAAATTCAAAATTTTGAGCTTGAGGAAAAAAATTTTTCATACAAAATTTTTTTTGTACCGATTGTTCCTATAGCAGCTATATGATATAGCCAACCGATTCTGATCAGACTTGGTTGAAGTATCAAGAAGCATATTAAACTCATAAATATCAAATTTCGTGGCATTCGGTTGAAAAACAACAAAGTTATTGAGGATAAATCTTATTCATGACCGATCGGTCCTATGGGTCGTCCGATTCAGATCAGACTTGGTTGAAGTATCAAGAAGCATATTAAACTCATAAATATCAAATTTCGTGGCATTCGGTTGAAAAACAACAAAGTTATTGAGGATAAGCCTTATTCATGACCGATCGGTCCTATGGGAGCTATATGATATAGTCGTCCGATTCAGATCAAACTTGGTTGAAGTATCAAGAAGCATATTAAACTCATAAATATCAAATTTCGTGGCATTCGGTTAAAAAACAACAGAGTTATTGAGGATAAAGCTTATTCCTGACCGATCGTTCCTATGGGAGCTATATGATATAGTCGTCCGATCGGGATGATTCCGAGATATACAATGCCTGCAGCAAAAGGAGCCTATGCTGAAAATCTCAGCTCTGTAGCTCTTATGGTCTCGGAGGAGAAGCTGTTGATCCAGACAGACGGACAGACGGACAGTCGGACAGACGGACAGACGGACAGACGGACATGGTCATATCGACTCGGCTATTCATGCTGATCAAGAATATATATACTTTATATAGTCGGAGATGCTTCCTTCTGTGCGTTGCAAACTTCTGACCAAAATTAATATACCCTCTGCAAGGGTATAAAAAGAGTCGTGTCTGTCCATTGAAATGCAAACAGTTGGGGAGCGAGGAGACACAGAAGCTGACTACACGACTCTCACATGCATACATACACATAAACCACACACACACACACACACACACACACACACAAGTAGTAGCACATATTTGCATAAGAATTAGAAAATAAAAAATAAGAAGAAAAAAAACCCGCAGAGCGTCGGTGCAAAGGCGCGCAGAAATCTTGTTCGGCATGGGGCGGCCATATAAAGTCGGAAGGCATACCAAAAATAACTCAAAGTGTACACCTTCAACAAACGGCGACACGAACAGGCTATATAGCTCCACAAAACTGGCCCATCAACGCCGCCAGCAACAACAACAACCACAACAACTACAACACAAATGGCAACATTAGCGCAAATTTCAACGGCGCACAATTTGAATTTGGATTTTTTTTTGTTTCTACACACACACACACACATGCATATTATGTATATAGACGAAACACGTTTGCTGTATATATTTATTTTGTTTTGGTTTTTTGGGCATTTTTTTTTTAATATATGTATATAGAAATATATAAAATACATTAAAGAAAAAAAGTCCCCGAAGAGGCTGACAGACCTGGTCTGGGGTCTGGTCTGGCCAATGACTTTAAAAACCCAACCGAAATCGGTAGGAATATTGAGTACAAGTAGTGACTCTCTGATACCCTGCACGAAGTAGGGATAAAAAGATCATTTGAGGAATGAAATCATCCCGAAATCGGCAATTATTCTTAAGGATGTAGTGTCAAGGACACTTTCTTCACTTTGAAGCCTTGATATTAGATATATACTTCCTTAACTTTGTAACTACATATGTATACCATTTGGTCAAGATTTAAAATGTATCTGTTATGATTGATAGACTCTGAATGAATGAATTAGCAATCTACTTTCATTTATCTATAACTAGTATGCTTGTCTTCCAAAAATAATTACAGGGTATTAGCATATGTTGATTAGCATAAATGATTTCTGTGTGTCGTTTGGTCTTCTGCCATTTGTAAATTGTAAAAATAAATTGTAAAAAATAAAAAAAAAAACTAAAATCTTTATTTGTCAATGTGTTGGTGTCAGAAGGCGAGATTAGCAGATGACAAATATTTATTGATTTAATTGGCATATTTGTTCATCATTTTAAGGCGATTTCTTTTCTGACCTCATCTCTTATATGTATGTATTTTGTTTGCGAAAGTTGTTTTTTTGGATATTAATTAACAAATCTGTTACATACCTTTATTGATTGCAATTCTTATGCAAAAGCTCTTTCACTATTTCGCTATAGTCGAATCTGCAAAGAGAAAGCCAAAAAAAGATATCAAATTTTGTAGTTTATATATATCTATATATGTATGTATGTATATATGTTTTTAGTTAAGTTGTCAACTAAACAAATGGATCGTCCATTGTTATACAATCTATAAAATATTGGCACGCATTTGTTTCTGTGTGTATGCTAATTTCTTGAGTGTGTTTTGCATGAAAAATGTTTAACCAAATGCATAAATTTTGATGGTTAACCAAATGTTAAACACAAAAACCTAAAGGCAAATACAGCTGAAAAACAGGTAGTATTAGCTTTAGTAGGTTGTTAGGCCAGTTTTATTTGACTATTGAACAACAATATGCAGGAAAAAAAACAAACACACAAAAACACAAACACACAAACACAACTTAAATTGATAATGCAATGCATAAATTAGCGGGTGATTTGATGATATATAATATGAATCATTAGAGATTGTGTAGTACATGCGATCTTTTTAAGGTAGATAAATCTTAGATTAGTTTTATGCTAAAAGATTTCTTTCACAAAAGTCTGTTTGAATCTGTCAAGAAGATTGCATTTAAATTGTAGAACAGATTGCACACAAATTTTGCAATTCAATCAGCTGACATTGGCTTGAATCTACGTATATATATGTATCTCTCTCTCTTTCTCGCTCTCTCCTTGCCCAGTCAACGGAACCAGACGTCATTTGAAATACAAATCGCTTGATGTGCCACATCAGGTTTCGCCATGGTCAGGCCATAGCAGCGTTCAGTCCGTCCGTCACTCATTTAGTCATTCAGTCAGTCAGTCAAACTCAAACTCAAACTTAGATTCAACTTGAAGCTCGAACCAGTAGAATTTCTAAACTGGTTGAACGACAGAAAAGGCCAAGACATGCCACACAATGTGCCTCGTCTGTCCATCTGTGAGTCCGTCCCGTCCATCTCGCATACTAAATATATATAACAAATTCCAATTCCGGTAGGTGCCAGTGAGTTGTTTTTACTTTCAAATGCCAAACATATTTCACACACAAGCCAAAGCCATCACTGGCTAATTTGCCTGTACTGTTAATTGAGACTAAATGGCAGCTGGCAATGGCTATGGCAATGGCTATGGCAATGGCAATTGCCCCCGACAATAAGAGACGGCGTCGGCCCTAACTCTTTGATTAATTATGTAGAGACTGTCATAATTTACATGGCAGCTGCCGCACTTCCCCCAATCACCTCACCTCTTCCTCTCGACTGTTAATTTGTTGTTAGTGTAATTGTTGTAAATGCCACAAATACTTTACATAGTACGCAGGCGAGTCACAAATGTTAGCCCATTGCATGCAAGAACTTAATAAAATGATGCGTGATACATTCAAATGTGTTGCACAATAGAGCGAGAGAGAGAGAGAGAGAGAGAGAGAGAGAAAGAGAGAAAGAGAGAGAGAGATGACAACGACAACGGGGCAAGATAAATAGAGATGAAGGAAAGAGGGCTGAAAATGAAAGCTTCATCACAGAGTTTGTTGTGGTAACCCAAAAAGAAGCAAATAAAAAAAAAAAAAATGAATTGACAAATGCCACTTGAAGATATTTATATGTATATATATATCTTTGTATGTGACAAATCATCATCATAAGATTTACTTTTCAAGAATTAATCCGTCAAATACTGCAAACTCATTGCCTAATCAAAAGTAAGAGTGAAGAAATTGTTAATAAAAAATTTTAGCCGCTAGCCTAAACAAATGTGCTCGAGATTTTCCAATCAACAATGAAAATAAAACAATAATCGGCTGCGTATTGACAGAGTTTAACCCATTTTTCCAAATTAATCCGCCTCCCCCGCCCCCCCCCCCTTCCCTCCAGCACCCACTGAACTCACTAGCATTTCCAATATGAAGTGAAATGAAGCGCTTGCGTGCCCCAAGCTAATTGATCAGGCAGGCAACGTGATTGCAGCAAACGGCGGCAGTTGCAACTACTGACACACCTTTTGCCACAGCAGCAACGAAAAGGAAAATGGAAAAAAAGGAATCGAAAAGCCAACTGTGGCAATAATGAGCAACTGCCAACAATCCAGATAAGACTACGAAGCTATAAATGAATGACTGACTGACTGACTGACTGTCTAACTTAACTGTGTGTGTGTGTGTGTGGGTGCCCAGGCCCAACTGCAACTACAGATAGTGCCATGGGAGAGCCACCTGCATCTATATGTATATGGAATTTGAAAGCCTGCCAATCAGCTGGAAAACAATGAACAACAAATTCAACATTAACTGGCAGCTACAACGACAACAAGATACCCTACCAACATAATACTGACATTATTCCTATTTACTCAAATGAAATCGTGATTTATCTGAGAATATCATTTATCATAAATATACAAGGAAGTTCTGTTCTGAGTTTCGAATATAAATCGTTTACTCATTTAGTTAGTATACCCTCATTTAATATTTAATTATAGGGTATTCAAGCTATGATTGCCAATAGGACAGACAGCACAGCGTGCGACTGCCAAAATATTGTATGCACACGATTTTGTTATGCATTTCAAATGCAAATTGGTTTTGAAAGGTAATTGATCCCAGGGCAACAACAGTCACAGAAACAGCCTCAAATACAGCCAATGACAGAATAATTCTCTGTGACTTTCAAATGCAGTGCAGGAAATACAAATCTAAAAATCCAAAAAAAAAAATAAATATATATATATATATGTACTCGTATATGAACTAATTTTGTATGCCACAAACGAACACAACAAATCGAAATTAAATAAACTCTGCACGCTCTGTGGCACATTTATAACTTTGAACTTGACAGGAGGCCAGCCAGGAGAAGGTACATGGGATCTATAGTAGATATTCATTCCATTGACTTATTCCATTTCTTTTTCTTTTCTTTTCTTTTTTTTTTTTTGATATGACAGTGTTAATTGAATTTCATTTTCATTTAAATTCTGTGACAAGTTTTCCCTTCGTTTTGGAAATTGGAATCGACTAGTTTTTCTTTCTTTAGCTTGATTTTTCTTTGTCTCCTCTAATCGGGTTGAATTCTATATGGTTCATTTGGCATGCATGGAAGCGTTACAAATTAACCCAGTTATTTATGATTATTTAGTTTTATTTTCCATTCAATTTTGTGTATTAAAAATGATTTAGCTTCTATGGCAATTTGGGAGCGTTTGAATTCAAGAAACAATGTAGCCACAAGTTCTTGTAAATTGCATAATCATTATCCAACTGGACAGCTGACTTGGAGTAGGCATGTATATACACACATACATATGTATATATGTACCTCTATATAACTATTCTGTTTTAGATACTAGAGGAAAGAAACTTGTTTTCCAACTATTTACCTTCCGCACTCTCTTCTGCTCCATTTCGAAAGTGGTAATTGGCCAGGGAATAGCCATGGCAATGGCAATTTGCAATTGTGTTGCTACCTTGCCTCGCCTCGCCTCGGCAGATTGATGCCTCAGTTTGATAATGACCAATGCCAAGGCATGCAATCTTAACGGTTGCGGTGTCAGAGATTGAGCCAGAAAATAACAGATGCTAATGTCTTCCGATCAAAAAAACAAAAGCCAATAAACTAAAATGACTCACAAAAGAACACGAGAAAATGATTCTTCAGAACAAAAAACTGTAAAATTTGTATAAAGAGAATAAAATTTTGAAGAATTTGATATATCATACAATATACATACATATAAGTATAATGTATCGAATACGGCAAATCTAACCTTGAATGAATAAATAAAACTGACCTCATAATTAACATTTGTCATCTAATTTCTATATTTGGTCAATTTGATGCAGTTTGGTTTTATGTTGTTGTGGTAATTATTGGATTAACCCAAGGAAGATTAATCACTGCTCTTAGTTAATGTATATATAATATTTAATCATATTTATTTATATTAATAAATATATTCTGGAGTCCACACTAGGCAGGGAATTATATTCTAGGAATTCTATTTTCATTCCATGCAAATAAAAACTAAAATTAAAATTCAGATATATACTTAAGACATATGCAAGTTGAAGAAAACGACAACTTTTAAATACATATGTATGTATGTATATGTATATATTATATTTATCCTTCTTTTTCTTGTCTATTTAACTATTTTTATTTTAGCAGGGTATTCCAAATTTCCCCATCTTAACTAATTGAAAAACAATTTTGTGGTCAAGAGTTAAATTTTTGTTGCCTAATCCCCGAGAGTTTTAGTATGCCACCGACAGACAAGCTCTACTCGAAGCATAAGTGCAAGTGGAATGCATTTTTTCGTTTTTACTTAGTAGTTGTTGTGTTTAATTTTTGTGTAAGTATTGCATAAATAACAAATACAAATTCATTAAAGCGCAGCAGGCGTCACAAAATTAGCAAAAAACAACAAAAAAAAAAAAAAAAACAAAGTGTTATGTGCGACAACTGCGAGAGCGACAATTAGGCGCATTTTGTTGCCGCTTTTCAAAGTTGCTGCTGTTGTTGTTGTTGTTGCTGTTGGTTTTTTGTTCGTTCACTCGTTCCAGTCAATTGTCAGTTGTGGTTATTGCATTGAAATCCCCCCCTCCTTCTACAACAATAACTAACAAAACAACAACTAAAATTGTGCAATAACAATTTGCGCTGCACAAAAATGCAGAGCCAAAAAAAAAAAAAAAAAAAAAAACGAAAGAGAAAAAACTGACCAACAAAGAAACTGAGACAAGTTTGCGAGTTAATTTTTGGTCATTTTGCTCAACTTCTCTCTTTCTGATGGGTGTGGGTGGGTCAGAAAAACAGAGGCAGAGCAGCAGCGGCAGCAGCCAATGACAAATATTGCCCAACAATCGAAATTGTTTCACACAGTTCATTAAGACAAACAAATAAACAATAAATAAACGTTAATTGTGCCATCGCATCAACTTTGAAAATTGTCAACATTCAACTGATGCTCCAAGTGCAATGCAAGCAAACCAAAAAAGGGAAACAAAAAAAAAAAAAGAAAAGAAAAGAAGAGAGAGAGCCGGGGAAATGGAAAACGAACAAGCAATGAAAGTTGACAATTTGGTGTTAATAGCTATAGGCCTAATGAAGGTTAATGGACACACTACATATGAAATGAACCCCAAATGCAGCTATTGACGAAAAAAGTAAAAAAAAAAAAAAAACTTAAAAGAGGGTAGTAGAATCGACATCATGCAAATTATGTATATATATATATAGTTAATAAAACGATCGAATTTCATTAATTGTAATGAAAAGTAAACCGAAAACGAATAGGCTTGAGGAAGCGCAACCATTCAGATAGATAGACAAAAAAGCCACGCGGAAAATGATATACGCAATGGCGACAACTGAATGCCAATGAAAGGCTGCTGCCTGTCTAGCTTGGATGATGATCATGATGATCGCATTGGCATGCGTGGTGTGGTATGGTATGGTATGGTATGGTATGGTACAGCTGCAGCAGATCCCAGACCCACACGCATGTGCACAGAGAGACACAGAGAGTTGGCATTGTTGATTGTTGATTGGTAGCCAGTTAGATGGCGACGTTAATTTCACTTTAACAAACATTTTGCTTGTCTTTTCCTCTCTTGCTATCTCTCTCTCTCTCTCTCTCTCTCTCTGCCTCTCTCTGTCTTGACTAAACCGAGATCAGGCAAAGTCAGACCAGATCGAGCCAGACGACAACCGACGCGACCAGACCACAAGGCGAAGATTTTATTTTTGCGGCTTTGGACTTGATGGCGATGCCCGTTGTCGATGCCAGTGACAGATCATATAGAAATGTGTTGCATTTTTAATCAAAACGATCGATCAAACGGTAGTTTTATGTTTGAGTTTTTCCACATGCCACATACAACATAATGCATGTATGTATGTATGCAATACATACATATGTTAGATATGTACCTATGTACACTATATACAAACATACATACATACACACATCTGTACATATGGCGTTCAGTTGTACTTTGTTTATTGTTGTTGTTGTTGTTGTTGTTGTTATCTAACCCTCTGTTGTTTCTTGTTCGGTATTCAATTTATCTATATTTCCCCTCTCACCATGGTCTATGTCTCAGTTTGCATTTGGTATGCATGCGAATGCCTTAGTTGACATACGATACTTACCAACAATAATAACGGTGGTCTGTATATAACACACACACACTCACAAACACACACTGCGAACATTAGATATGATCGATTGCTGTTGAAAATATAATTCATTTGGGTCTCTTTAAGGAAAGAAATAGAAGAAGAAGAAAAAACGTATCAATTACTTAATTACTATTTGCATTGCTGGAGTGGCAGCTGCTGCTGCTTGCTGCTTCTAATCTAACCCTTAACCTTTTAACCCCCGACCATGGCATTTGGATATGTGTATAAAGTTAGTTTAGGCCATGGAACAACCTTGAAACTATAAACAATCAAAAAACCATTAACGCCTGCTACAAAACCTTTTAGACCGCCTAGAAAAAGAAGAAAAAACCTTCATTGCTATTAAACATGTATTTACCCACATCGTTACGATGAGGCTGCAGATTTTCTCAAGAACTATTACAACAACTAAACAAAATTATACAATCTATTGGTTAGAGGATTGATACTGTTGTTCCTCCCCTCTCCCCCATCACCACCAACAACATTCAGCAGCAGCAGCAGCAGCAACAACTCCAAAAAATAAACCTATCTTTACATTTCTAAGAAGCATTTAATGCCCTAGCAGCAACCCGGCCAAGCGGTGGTGGGGCATTGCGTGTTGTTGCAGTTGCAGACGTTGTTGTTGTTGTTGCTGCTGTTGTTGCTGCTGCTGGAAGCATTCACGTAATTTCAGCTTTGAATCTGCTTTGGTGCTACAAGTGTGACTATTAAATTGGCGGCGGTAATTTTAGGTGCTTTTTTTTCTTTCTACTCTTAACTTTTTGTATTTCTGTTGTAAGCCCAAACAGACACACGCAAAAGGCCGACATACCTTGCAGCAGCCTGGGCTTGGTCTTTGTTGGCTCTGGACCACACAGACAACTACAAGTCCAACTCCAACTCCGACTCCGACTCCAACTCAATTCCAACCTAGAGACAGGGGCATTGCGTTGCCGCTTTTGGGTTTGTTTGCCTTTACTCAAATTAACCCTCTTGTCTCTTGTCTGTATTTGGTGTGTGTGTGTGTGTGTGTGTGCATATGTGTGTCTGTTTTTGGGGGCATTATGTAACAATCGATCGGTGCAATGCGGCACATATGAAAAACAAGTCTGGAGGGGTACTAAAAATGGGGGTAGGAGGGAAGGAGCAAAGATTACAATTTTCAATTGAATTTTATGACATATTCAAATGGCAGCCAGCCGGTTGGTTAGTAGGCCACCCAAACAGCATTTAATTGCCTATTGGCTATGTAATTAAAAGCGTCCATCTTCTCACAATCACATCAGAGTGTATAGCTGTATCTCTCTATCTATCTATACGGTATGGCAAATCTGATTAAGCATCATCCTACGCGCCCGATATTCTTAAGAATTATGCAGCATTCTTTTGGATTCTGTCAGGTTTTTTTTTTTTTTTTGCCGAGGCTGACTCTTGTCAGACATTGCCCACACGCTTCGATGGTCAGTGTCTGATCGGTTTAAAGAGCCTGCCAGAATGCCAGACTGCCAAGTGCCATCCAACTGACAAATCAATAGCAAGAACGTAGGACGATGGCAACTCTCTAGCTCCAACTCCATCTCCATCTCCATCTCCAACTTCAAGTGGACCAAAGTGTAGGCATTAAATATGCTGCTGACACTTTTAAATCTGTCACATTGCCTGCTGCTGCGGTAATAACCACATAAGCTATAAACTATATAATATATAGTATGACTATCTATCACTGGCCAACAAGCTGTCAGTTGATATTGCAACATGATCAAGAATCTCTAAAACGGGCGTGGGCTTTGCAACTAATTAAATAACTTGGCTTGAGAAACGAGCAACGTTTTGTAACTTATTTTCTCAACTTTTGATGAGTTCAAAAAAAAAAAAAAAAACCAACCAACAATAAAAAAAGGCAACCAAAATAAAAAAAACTTAACAATATATCAAAGGCAACCGCAAAGCGCTTATAAGTTGAGCTTCATAGCAATAAAAACAAATACACAATAATAATAAAAAGTATAACATACTTAAAAACTTTTTTAAACATTAACTGCTATATAAAAACCTAAAGAAAAGGTCAAGGACTTTCTTAATAGAGACTCGCTTTTAGAATTAGACGGAAATGGGTCAGTAATAGATCAAGGTTTCTGGGAAGTGAGATCGGTATAAAAATATAAAAAAAAATAAATTTAATGAAGCATTTCAAAAATTGGTTGAACGCATTAAAAAATAATTCCCCCATTAACATACGAAGCGAATAGATCGAGAAATGACAGATAAACTCAAAAAGACATAAAATACACTAGAAAATATATAAACAGTTTCACAGTTGATGGAAAATCGATGCTAAACTAAGAGAACATTTTCTTCTTTTTTTTTTTGGGATGCCATGAAGAAGATGTGAAACAAGTTCTTAATCAAATCAACTCGATAAAGTCGCTTTTAAACGATTCGGAAATCGTTATATTTAAGAGGTAATTTTAAATTCTGTGTTGATAGAAATTAAGTTAGAAAATTGGCTAGAGAAATTACTACAGTCTTAGCTTTATTTGAAAGCGTTTCCGGAATAGAAATAAAATTTCTTTTCTTCTAAGAAATTTCCATTTTCCTTTAATTAGAGAATAAAATGTTAGAATTGTCAATTGATTGTCTTTTGTCATATAATTCGCATGATTGCTAATTCAATTTGAAATCTTGCAAATGAATTCCAATTTGAATTTTACATTCAAGAAGAAAATCATTTGATTTACATTTTGCAGCAAGCCTTTTGCTTTTATTGCCTTATTCCGTATCCAAATCGAAATTGTAGTGGTGAATACCAAAACTAATTTATGCGAAAGACAAAGACCGAAAAAAAACACACAAAAAGAAATCCAATGCCAATGGCTTTTGGGATGCGAATGCAAATCCCAAAGTCTGTTTCCTTGTCTCGAGCCACTTGAACTCACTGAACGCCGCAGCTGATTCTGATGAGGATGAGGATGGGGGGCATGATGATTGTGATGGCTGTGGTGGCTGATGTGCAGGATGTCAGCCAGTCATTCAGTCAGTCAGTTAGTCGGGAGAGTCGAAAAACTGAAATAGAAATTGAAACAGAGATAGGGGAGCGCAGAAGCTGCATAGTGAACATTGCGGGGTATAGGATTTCAGATTGCAAAGGCAACGACGACGACGACGACGACAATGATGATGATGATGACGCTTATCTTGTCGCAGTTTCGCTTCACTTTTTACCTCCTGAACATCCATCTTCACCTCCCACCTGATGTGCTCGACTTCTCTCCCTGCTCTGGCGACGAATTGACGTATGTTTGTTGGCCATAGAGAGAGCATGCTCATGGGACAGAAAGAAAATAGCCCAATGCAACTGCGACGAGTGCAACAACAATAACAATAACAACAACAACAACATCAACATCCAATGGCTGACTTTGGCATGGCCTGGCCTGGCCTGGCTCGGCTTGGTTTGGTTTGGTTTGGCTTGGCCTGACTTGATACATTGTTGGAGGAAGTGATCTCATCGTAAATTACAAATTACACAAAGTCACGATATCAATTTCAGATATCCCCATAGTGTTGTTGTTGTTGTTGTTGCTGTTATTTGTTATAATTAAATTGTTTGCTGTTGTCGCTTTTTTTTTCTCATTTGATGTTATTTTTGTTTTTTTCTGTTTTTTCTGTTTTTTTGGCGAATTGAAGAAGAAAAGCAAAGCATTGACATGGAAATTGATTAATGTATTTAAATTGATTGAGCGAGACCTCCACATAAAACAAAAATAAAACCAAAAAACAACAACAACAAAATCCCCAAACTAATTGTATAAGAATGTTCGTGCCGCAAAACCAAAAAGAAAATTAACATAAAAAACAAAAAAAAAAAAATTCAAATCGTTTGTTCGAGGGTCAAACACCTACACAAGAAAACAAGTTGTTAGAATATTTTTCGGTGATCTTTTTACCTTCATATTTTTTTCCGCCCATTCTCGAGCAAGTTCATTAGGAAATGGAGAGCTGGAGAGACAGAAAGAGGCTTTGTCTGCCGTCTGTTGTCTTCTGCCGTATCCCCATTCCGCCTGGCGAAAGGTGATTGCCGAATGGGTGACCCATATGCGGTGAAAGCCTTAGATGCCTGCCTTGATTTTTCAAATGAATTTACAAAATACCATACTAAATATGCCTAGTCATGGATTGGGCCAAAACGCTAATAACTAACTGTGACCCATTTATAAGACAAACACACACAAGAGAAATACGAACAAAAATGCCTATACCTATACCTATACCTATCTATATGTATTAGAGTGATGATCTCTGATCTCCGCCTTCGCATTGGGCGGAAATATTTAGCTATTTTAATTGGAGCATCAACACACACTATACATACATACATACATACATACATATATGTATGTATATATAGACATATAAGGTGATCTGATTTGTTTATGGTCCTCTCTACATGTCTGTATATATTAGATATCTGCTTTGATCGGCTTCCGCCAAAACTCCATCAATTGTCGGAATCAAACAAGCAAACACAGAAATAATAAAAAAAAAGGAGAAGTAAAAAACCATTAATGCATACATATATCTATTCGACTCTTGGAATGATTGTAGTTATGAGTATATTTGTGGACTTAATGCGCTATAGGCCTGGCTAAAAGGCATTGCCAAATATTATTGGAAATATTCATCGTATAAACAAATAATATTGATCAACAACAAAGCCAAAGCTTAATTAATAAAGCAAATACAAATATTTCATTATTTGCTGTTGTGCATAGCTAAAGTAAACTTATGCAATTGCCATAAATTTACACATTGTCATGTGCACACGGTTGTTCAGTCAGGTTTTTTGTTGTTGTTATTGTTGTTGTTGTTGTCTTTTTTATGCAGTTGTTGGTTGCCGGCTTGCAGTTTTCTAACAAATTCTCTCAAACAAATTCACAAAATATTTGCATGTACAAGTGTTATGGACACTGGCAAAAAAGATACGAATATGTGTCTATATATCTATGCCAATGTGGCTCACCTGCGGCTCACTTGTAGGTGGCACAAACAGCAGAAATTGAATTTTTTGTTAAAACCGAATAACAAACACACTTGAAATCTTGACATTCCTTAGATAAAATATTTTGAAACGAGGAGGAAAGGATAAATTTAATTTAATTAGATGTCATAATGTTGTATGACAAACATATATTAATTATATATGTTAGCTGATGCATAGCAAGAATTCGTTTAACTATCTTGAGATTGCATACAAATCAGAAATCTTATCTGATATTGTAGTCTAATTTTGAAAATTAATTCAATATCTTAAAACGATATATTCTATTGCATTATTAATATAGTCTACATATGATTTTTATTTGCTCTTTCGAAGTCAAATATTTATCGATATCAGAAAATGTATAAGGTTTTGCGAATATTTCTTTTCAAACTAAAATTGGCTAGATCGTTAAGGAATATATCTGTATGTATGTATGCCTTTTAATAGAGTACTCTCTATATAAGGGTATATGAGGAGCTTTGCCAAAAGTTATGCCGAAACTCGAGGAGTTATGTCACCTGGCATCGCACCTGGTAATGGGACGCTGCTCAATGGCTCTGCTTTGTTTATGCTTCGTTTTGCATGCCTTTTGGGTTGGGTTTAGTTAGTTTTGACGTTGATGTTGCAGACAACGTAATGGACTGCACTTGTTGCAATATGAGCTAAAAGTTGTTTGCTTTTTGTGTCTGTGTTGTTGCTTTTGTCTTTGTCTTTTTTTATGCTAAGACATAATGTATTTTTTTTTTTTTTTTTTGTTGTTTTTTTGGTTTTTACTTTTGTCGCCAGTTTGGCTGCTGCGACCTTCAGCAGTATTTCGTAAGCTATTTATTTATGGCAACTATCCTGGCCACAGACAAGGTCAAATGCATACACATATTGTATGGTATGATATGACTGGGTATATATACATATATGTATATATAAAATCTGTGGCTTTTTTTTATGTGCATTACAAATCAATATAAATCGAAGAGTTATAAAAAGCTGAGCAGGCCATAAATAAAAGGCCACAAGACACACAATGAAATGTCTCAAGATCAAGATGCCACCAACAGGCACAGTCAGCCAGCCAGCCAGCCAGCCACCAGTGGGAAACTGGAATTGCCCGGGTTCGGGTGAATGGCTGATGTTGCTGTTGCTGCGGCTGCTGCTGCTGCTGTAGCTGCTGCTGCTCCTACTCTTTGCTGGAACTTGAGGTGACTGCTGTGGGCCAACGCATTGATAACTGCCGCCAGCAGCAAAAGCAACAACAGCAGCAGTCGTAGCAGCAGCTGCGGCATGGCACATAAATCTTTTCACACCCAAGCGGACCGGCTTTTGTATCTGTGCAAAGTGCATGTAGTTTTGAAATTTGAGCTACGCATGCAAGATGCAACCGCGGTCCAGGTCTAAGCGAAATCACCTAGCTAATTACTAGACCAAACTTTATACACACACACACACGCACATTTATACACAAAAAACTTGGCAAATAATTCTACCTAAAAAAAAAAAAAGCGCAAATAAAGCGAAATAAATATGTATAGTCCCTCGTTCTGTGATTATCGCTAGTCATAATTTACAAAGACGAAAAAAAAGCAGTTCCAACAAGATTTCAGACATTTGCAAGTTTTTATTTTTAATTGGCATGATATCATATTGTATACTATAAGCCGTAATAATTTATTTTTAGCCAAATTGACAGCAGAGTCAAATAGCAAAAACTCAGATAAAAATGGCTAATTAAAGTGTGAGAGAGAAGAGAAAAAAAGGGGAGAGACAGAGACGAAACGATACGAGTAATTGTGAGGGAGAGTGAGAGAGAGAGAGAGAGCTATTGATAAGAGGCAAATATTTCGAATTTCGCTTATCAATTTTTTATGTTGATTACGTGTGAACAGTTCAAGGATCATCGTCATAAAACCAAAAGTGCAAATAAAAAATTTTTAAAATTTAAAAGCTCGGAATGTTTTTAAATCTTTGCAATATCAGGGTTTGGTCAATTATAAATTAATAAACAAATAAATCACTTAATCAATAAATATTCTTCCTTACTACATTATCCCTATCTCCATCTTATTAAACATAATCCAAATATGTAAAACATATGTTCATGTACTTTGGGAATAATGAAAAATAATAATAAGAGAAAAATTGGGAATTTCAGATGATGATGAAACAGAAAATAACTTAATTATTAGATGTCGATTTGAAATTTTCACTTTCATAATGATAAAAGCAACTAAGCATGCGCAAATGTGCAAACTCACCTTAAGTCCAACGTTGCGTATGATTGACATGCATCCGAGGTAAAGGAAATTCAAATGAAAAGCGAATACACGAAAGTGAAATAATAATAATAGAAAAAACAAAAACCGAAAAAAAAGTAACAAAACACAAACTCGCTCGCGGTCGTTATATGAAATTCACCTTAATCCATGAAAAAACGCTTGGAATCTGTAATGAAAAAACAAGGAAAAATTAATTGTAAATTCAATGTGTTTTAGTGCAAATGTGTGTGTATGTCTATGTGTGTGTGTGTGTGTATGTTTATGTGTAGTTGGCCTATGGGCAAGTCTATCCATTGATTGCGTGCCTCGAAAATGTTTACAACATTTGCTATTTTTGTTTAAAAAAGCAACAACATCATTTGAGTGCATACACGACGTATACGCAATCTGAGTAGCTTTTCTCGTTTCATCTCATTGCTGTCGCTGCAGTTGTAGTTGATGTTTGTGTATATATATTGTGTGTATGTGTATGTGTATGTGTGTGTTTGAAAACCCATCGTGTCGCATGGCAATCAACGCTCACAGCTGGAAACTTCTAAATTTGTTTATACAACCAGCAAAACACAATTGATGGCGGCATTTTGAAATGAGGAAAAACCCAAAAACAATTTTTTTTTTTGTCTTTCGGTTTCCTTTTTTTTTTATGTGCAAAAATATGCGAGAGCTAATACAGAGCTAATACAAGTTTTTCCAAAATAGCGACTACTATTCGGGTATCCTAATAAAAAGATTTTAAAGTTAATTTTTGTTAATTTCTTTCTTTCCTCGTTCCGCGTTCTTTCCTAGGCCAAAGCAAGATTATTTTAATGCCCGACCTTTGACTTTTGAGTTGATAAGACAAGCTTTTAAACTCAATCGTATCATCAAATGCTCGGCTTTAGTTGCCGTTAATCATTTGGATTGTACGGAGGTTTTTTTCGTTCTAATCGAGAAAAAGAATGCTTAAAATTTTCATACTACTATTTACGATTCTTTTAGTTGAAAGGTTTTATGTTGTAGACGGTACGTTGGTTATCACTGATCAATTAAATCGGCAAATATATTCACTAATTGAACAATTTCTTTCACAGCCGAATATGATGACAATGTACAGTTTAGTCCTCGTATAGTATTTC
Source organism: Drosophila sturtevanti (assembly GCA_018150375.1). Taxonomy (NCBI): domain Eukaryota; kingdom Metazoa; phylum Arthropoda; class Insecta; order Diptera; family Drosophilidae; genus Drosophila; species Drosophila sturtevanti. The sequence continues at coordinate 3,422,827 of JAECWJ010000527.1, read as the reverse complement.
GAAAGAAATCGGGCCAAATTAAAAATAATCATAATCCTGCAGCAATAGCTCGAAATTTGATTAAAATACTCGAATTGGATCATCTTGAATATGAATTGAATCAAGCTGCCAAACTTGGCAAAGTAGGAATTCTCTTTGAAATGAAGACAATGTATCAAGCATTGGAAATCGTTGCAGCATGGAATGACAGAATTCGGAAAAATGACGAGGATAATGTGCATGTGAATTGTGGAGGAATTTGTGTCAGTGATGATTACATTTTGAAACAAACCAGAACCGATTTCCAGCCACGCATTAACTTTAGAAATTCAAATATTTTCATAAAGGAAACAAAAGATGGAAAAAATGAAACAATAATATAGAAATTGTTGTTGGTTTTTTTTATTCCTCATCGGAAGTCTATCTTATCGCATGAAATAAAAATAACAACAAAAAAAAAAAAAAAAATTAAATTAAATGTACTTCCAGCTTATCCATAAATGAACTTTCATTGATAGAATGGAAAGTTTTGCTTATCAGTTGAAATGTTGTTGAAAATAGCATTTTGATTATGAGGTATATAATATATATATGTGTATAATATTATCGCCCGAATTTGCCCCGATTTGAATAAACAACTAAAGAAACAAGAAAACCAGCTGCCTCGAAATCCTATACACACGCACGCACACACACACACTCGGCAATTCACATTCACCCACCCAACTATCCATTTGCAATTTAATGCACTCACCACCAACTGTAATTCAATACGTCTGCTGCAGTTTATGAGTTAAGGCAATACCATAACCTTGACTTCATTTTCAACGTGTCTCTCTTTTGTTTTTGTTTGTTTGAAAGTTGCAACGAAAACAGAAATTCACACGAGTAAACAATAGCAACAACTTAAGCTCAACTACTACTATATATATATATACTTATAAATATATTTATGTATATATATAGTCAACATATATTCTTAACGGCGGCGCTAAACGTTTTTTTTCATCTTCAATGTCAAGTTAAAGTTGAACTATCCGGTTGAGACAGACAATTTAAACTGAGAGAGAGAGATAGATAGATAGCGAGAGAGAGAGAGAGAGAGAGAGAGAGAGAGAGAGAGAGAGAGAAAGAGTGTTGTGCGATTGGGAACCCAATCAAAATTCAATCCTATCCCACCATAAATCACTAATGGCACCAAGTTTATCTGTCTGTTTAAAGCAACATAAATTCTTATAAAAATAAAAAGGAAAAAAATTGAAATAAAAATATACCAAAAACAAAAAAAAAAAGAAATCAAAACCACAACCAAACAAAAATAAAACTAAAAGGTTCTAACACCTCTCAATTCCACTGCTTGGAGCTGCAATGGCTTTTGGGCGTTCATAATTTATGCGATCTCCAGACTTGGCTCTTTTGATGTCAAATTGTTTTGGCCGCCAAATGAGTTATGGCGTTTCATATCCGCCGACGAAATTGGCTCAAAGCTTCATTCTAAAAAGCCGACCCAGTTTATTTATTTTTATACCCTTGCAGAGGGTATATTAATTTTGGTCAGAAGTTTGCAACGCACAGAAGGAAGCATCTCCGACTATATAAAGTATATATATTCTTGATCAGCATGAATAGCCGAGTCGATATGACCATGTCCGTCTGTCCGTCTGTCCGTCTGTCTGGATCAACAGCTTCTCCTCCGAGACCATAAGAGCTACAGAGCTGAAATTTTCAGCATAGGCTCCTTTTTGCTGCAGGCATTGTATATCTCGGAATCATCCCGATCGGACGACTATATCATATAGCTCCCATAGGAACGATCGGTCAGGAATAAGCTTTATCCTCAATAACTCTGTTGTTTTTTAACCGAATGCCACGAAATTTGATATTTATGAGTTTAATATGCTTCTTGATACTTCAACCAAGTTTGATCAGAATCGGACGACTATATCATATAGCTCCCATAGGAACGATCGGTCATAAATAAGGATTATCCTCAATAACTGTTGTTTTTCAACCGAATGCCACGAAATTTGATATTTATGAGTTTAATATGCTTCTTGATACTTCAACTAAGTTTGATCTGAATCGGACGACTATATCATATAGCTCCCATAGGACCGATCGGTCATGAATAAGGCTTATCCTCAATAACTTTGTTGTTTTTCAACCGAATGCCACGAAATTTGATATTTATGAGTTTAATATGCTTCTTGATACTTCAACCAAGTCTGATCTGAATCGGACGACTATATCATATAGCTCCCATAGGACCGATCGGTCATGAATAAGGCTTATCCTCAATAACTTTGTTGTTTTTCAACCGAATGCCACGAAATTTGATATTTATGAGTTTAATATGCTTCTTGATACTTCAACCAAGTCTGATCTGAATCGGACGACTATATCATATAGCTCCCATAGGACCGATCGGTCATGAATAAGGCTTATCCTCAATAACTTTGTTGTTTTTCAACCGAATGCCACGAAATTTGATATTTATGAGTTTAATATGCTTCTTGATACTTCAACCAAGTCTGATCAGAATCGGTTGGCTATATCATATAGCTGCTATAGGAACAATCGGTACAAAAAAAAATTTTGTATGAAAAATTTTTTTTCCTTAAGCTCAAAATTTTGAATTTGTAAATTTGGTATGTTTAATTTACAATAATGCTTCTGGTGAATTATATAGAAAAAATCTGCAAGGGTATACGAACTTCGGCACGGCCGAAGTTAGTCCATCTTTCTAGTTTTTTTTAGTTTTCGGCTTAAATCCGTTTCCTGTCTACATCAGATGAGAAAAAATTTAAAAATTTGCTCTTAAAATACAAAATAATAGTTCAGTTACAATAAGAAGCGAAAACTGGACAATCAAAAGGCACGGCGGAAGTTTGGGATTTGCGTAATTAATCCTACTTGAACGATACTATATAGAAAAGAGATTTAAACAGATGGTTTATCTATACATATCTACCAAATGTATCAAAATTAATTATTCTTTTTTATACCTTTGCAGAGGGTATATTAATTTTGGTCAGAAGTTTGCAACGCACAGAAGGAAGCATCTCCGACTATATAAAGTATATATATTCTTGATCAGCATGAATAGCCGAGTCGATATGACCATGTCCGTCTGTCCGTCTGTCCGTCTGACCGTCTGTCCGTCTGTCCGTATCATTGTATATCTCGGAATCATCCCGATCGGACGACTATATCATATAGCTCCCATAGGAACGATCGGTCATGAATAAGCTTTATCCTCAATAACTCAGTTGTTTTTCAACTGAATGCCACGAAATTTGATATTTGTGAGTTTAATATACTTCTTGATACTTCAACCAAGTTTGATCAGAATCGGACGACTATATTATATAGCTCCCATAGGACCGATCGGTCATGAATAAGGTTTATCCTCAATATCTCTGTTGTTTTTCAACCGAATGCCACGAAATTTGATATTTGTGAGTTTAATATACTTCTTAATACTTCAATCAAGTTTTATCAGAATCGGTTGGCTATATCATATAGCTGCTATAGGAATAATCGGTACAAAAAAAAATTTTGTATGAAAAATTTTTTTCTCAAAATTTTGAATTTTTTAAATTTGGTATGTTTAATTTACAATAATGCTTCCGGTGAATTATATAGAGAAAATCTGCAAGGGTATACGAACTTAGTTAGTCCATCTTTCTAGTTTTTATTTTAATTTCATCATTGAAGATCCAAATTGAATCAAAGTATATCTGAATTATGTCTTTGATATGCTTTTGTTTTCTGTCATAAATCAAAATCAATATACCCTCTGTCTATAGGGTATTAAAACCAAACTAACAAATCACTAAGATTAGTCAATACAAAACTGCATATTATCATTTAAATGGCCAAGATGACGGTAACACACACACACACACACACACATACAGAAGAAGAAAAATCGATAAGCTAACCAAATTGGGGGGGGAATTGGAAATCGATGGATGGATCAGCTGCCGATAATCGAAAGCAAATTGAATTAATAATAAAAGAAAAAGCCAATAGTCAAGGCTGACAACAAAATAAATTTGAATTATTATATATTTGGAAAATTGTCATAATTTCAACTAATGTGCCACACGTCGGATGAATATTGTGCGTGTTATCGAAAAGAAATTTGTTTGCCTGTTTTTTGTCCACATTTTAATTTCGTTTCTCGTTTTTTTTTTTCTTTCCTTTTACCCCCTTCTCCACCTCCTACCTCATCTCACCTACTCTCATTTTCCCAAGTCTTTTTTCCATACACTCTTTTTTTTTTTCGTATGCCAAACGCGCTTGTCAAATAAAATGTAAAGTTTATGTGACAGTTTAGCGATTAAAAAAATGCATTGAAAACTGGCAACGAAAGAGATTAGGAACTGTTGATAGGCCCTAGCCCGAAGCTGGCAGCTCACGAATTATTAAAAAGCAACTCCCAAAATGAAAAAGAAACAAAAATTATATTTAAATGTAAATTAAGTGGGTCTCAAATTGCTAAATATAAGTTATTTTAGTGTTTTAAGTAGTGAAAGTGTTAAAATTTATGTTAAGGGGGCATGGGTAAAATTTTGTTAACTATTAAAACCCATCACGAGTGGGTGAAAAGTGAAGCTTATAAAGCTCACTGGGGAGATTACGCAAACGGGGGAAAAAATAAATAAATAAACCAACCAAAAACTGGCATGCATAATTAGAGCATAGTTTATTATACATGGAAGAGGGTGAGGGAAATTAAGACCCCTTCGGGGTCCGGATATGGGCGTTTCTTAGGCTCTATCTATTGAAAATATATCTCATTGACCCTTAGCATTTAAATGTTTGTCCTCGGCGGCAAAAAAAAAAAAAAAAAAAAATTATGCAGGTAGCTCAATTACATGCATGCATACAAAAGCCATGTAATAAGTGGCAGGGGCAACTAAAGGTCTGTCAACAAAAGCATTTCCCCAGCGCTCTCTCTCTCTCTCTCCCTCCCTCTCTCTCTCTCTCTCTCTTATCTGAAAGAGCCAGAGTAGCATTGAGTACAATAATAAAACAAAACGAAAAGTAAATTAAAAGTGCAGCAATTAAAATACAGAAACCCTCCCTCTACCGCTCTATATATATATATATATCTATATATACCAGCAGCATAAACAGCCATGACAATTGCCCATAAGGTTTCATTCTCCGTTCTCTTTACTGCTGAAATTACCACCATGATCTCGTCATCGTCATCGTCATCATCGTTGGTTCGTTGTTCGACAATTCCTTTACAGCTGTGTGTACTCAAACATTTATTTCGTGTGCTCGACAACAACAACAACTACAACAACAACAGCAACAACAGCAACAAAACTCTAAAAATGATCGACGATAATGCGGTCCCGGTTCCCGGATACCGGTCTCCACTCTACCAACTCAAAAGATGTTGACAACCAAACGGTTTTATTTTGTATTTTTTTTTTTTTCTTTTTTTTTTTTTGGAGACAATGAAAACGATTGCTCGACAGTAGTCGATTGTACCCGAGTCCCGGGTCCCGCATTTAGCGGCAATTAAGAAATCAAACGTGGCCTAAGCCAAGACCAATTGCATTCAAAAACCGCTCACCAGGAGCACTTCCAATGATGACAAGAGACCCCAGATCAAGAGTCCACGAGTCCATGCGATTCATGTATCTCTATACCCAAATGCAAAATATGCAATTAAATTGTTTAACTCTGTGTATAGGAGGAAGTTGTGCGATCATAGGACAAAACAATTTCTAGTTTAATGGCAAATGAAGATCATGTGAGCGTAACCAGACAACAACAAAATCATTTGATGTTTCATTTTCATTTCAAATAAATTGTAATTAACCTTTACGTCTATACTTGAAGAGGGGTGGAAGTGGGTGAGGAGGAGGGGCGCGTGGGCCAAAGGCTAATAATAATAAATAAATAAATGGTGGGTGGTCTCATTTAAATGCTAACAAAAATCCAAAAATGGGTCCTCATTGGAAAACTCTTAAATATTTAATCGCAATCGATCGACCGCAGCTATCAATTTAATGTGCAAACAATTACAATAAGAAATTTGCGAGCATTTTTTGTTCGTCTTCTTGTTTTGTATTTTATGAGCATAATTAAATGAATTTTTAATGATCTTTAGCTTAAACGAGATATGCTTAAAGTTCTTTAAGGCCTACTAATGCGATTTTTATGGCCATTGCTATATGCATATGTATGTATGTATATATGTACATATATAAATTTATATAGATAGACATATGTTTCATATATGTACGTATGTACATACATATGTATGCGGGGCAGCGATAGCTATAGTCAGATTCAGAGCTAAAGCCAGAGCCACATATGGTTACAGTTCAGTAATTTTCATTTCATTTTCAAGTGAAAAACAAATCTATGAGAGGGAAAGATGTATATCTCGACACACACACACACACACATTTACACATATTTATACATAATAATACAAACATATAAGTTGAAACGGGTGTGTCATTACTTCAACTGAAATTTTTTATACCACATGCAAGGCAAGGCATGGCAGTGTCTTTTGATACTGATTCTGAGTATGAGTATATATATTTGTATATGAATATTTCGACCAACGTGGGAAGGCCCAAAAACATACATACATACATACATACATTATTATATATCCCATATCCCATATCCCTCATACCATTTGTAGACCCAACCTAAACATTTTGACAGAACAGTTAGTCATTTAGCTGTTTATTCGAAGACAAGGTGTTGCAAAAATCAATAGAACATTTATTTGGCAACACTTTTGGCTTGGTTGTTTAGTTGGTTAGTTCGTTGGCAATTTATTGTAACGACTCGATGGCACGGTTAGCATTTTCTTTTAACTTTAGTCAATTGCATAAATTAACAGGCACAGCTGGGCACAATCTCGATCTTTTGGTTATATTCATGTATCTACACATGTATGTATGTATCATCTATAAATGTGTGTGTGTTTGTAGGTATGCTCTGTATCTGTATATGAATCAATGTATTTAAATGTGCATCTATGTATGTATGTATATTTGTATGCAAAACTCGTAAACTGGCCAAGAGCCAGGCAAGTTTTGATGGCAACTAAAAGTCTACAAAGTAACTAAAAGCTGCTAAGCTTGTGCGCAATTAGAATACCCAAGCCAAGCCAAGCCAAGCCAAGCCAAGCAAAGTCAAGCAGTCGCCAGTTGCTGGCCGGTTGTTGTTGTTGTTTCTGTTTCTTGCTGCTGCTGCTGCTGATGTTGTTGTTGATGTTGCTGATGTTGCTGTTGTTACATGGCAACATATGTTGCTGGTCGGTTGGTCGGTTAGATGGTTTGGTTGGTCTCTTTGCCATGCATCTAACTAGCTATCTATATTTGAGCAGATTGCGCTGCTAACCTCATTGCAATCTTGGCCTAAACCACAGTCAGAGTCAGAGCCAGAGTTCCACAGACAAACTGACTGGTCAAAGTGACTAACTGACTGCAGTTGTTAGTTTGGTTAAATATAAGTGAATGTGTGTGTGTCTCTCTCTCTCTCTCTCTTTCTCTGGGTGTGTGTGTGTGTGTGTGTGTGTCTGTGTTTGAGTAAATTGTAAACACGAAGACAAGTGTAATTTAGTTGTTAAGAGCAACCACGGCGTAAAAGAAAGGGGCAAGGAAAAGAGTAAAAGAGAGAAACCGGGAGAGAGAGAGAGACAGAGAGGGAGATAGAGAGAGAGAGAGGGAGAGTGAGAGTTGTAGTTGTCGCAGAATTTTTTTTCATTTAAGTGCAACTCGTCTATTGACAACGCGTTGACTTCTACAAATTGAAATTTAAAACGCTTCTTTTTGGCCAAAACACTTAAAACCGGGTTGGCCATAAAAGCCGTTCGACTGCCTGCCACATTTATTTAAATTGCAATTAGAGTGTCCAATGCGACTTATAATTAGCTTGTTGGTGGCTTAATTAGTTGCCTGCCCCATGTATACATACATAAACATACACATATATATATATACATATATACGTATGTATATTTCGATTTAACCATTTCAACATGAAATTCTACAATAGAAGAGAGCTCGCATTATCAGCTCAGCTGTTGGCTAAAAAGGCTAGCTGGCTGGCTGCCTTGCCTGGTTGTTTATAAAGCTGAAAGTCGTTAACCTTCGTTGTAACACATTCATCATCATCATTCACCTCAGCAGCCGCTGTTCGAACAGCAGCAGCCAACACGCACACTGCAACAACAACAACAGCAACAACTTCTGCCACATAGTTGCCTTCGTCTTTGCAGCTGTAAAAAGAAGTCGTCTTAATCTTAAACGACGTCTCCATCCATCTCAGAAGCCAACATCGACATCGCCATCACCATCACCATCAGCTGCTCTTAGCCAGTCTATTTGGTGTTTGGTCTTGGTATATATACATATACATACATACTTATACATATATATATATATATACTTTATTTTATGTTGTTGTTTTTGTTATTTTTGTTTGCTTGCATTTGAAAACAAGCAAGGAAGTTGACTGCGCAACTGAGCGAATGACGAATTGACGAGCGTTGAGTCTTTATGCATTAAGTAACTGACTTCAACTTGGATTCGGATTCAGATTCGGATTCAGCCACTTGGCCATATTGGAAGGCAACTCCAACGCAAAGTTTTCCCATCTGCTGCTAGGTCTGGGTCTGTCTGTCTGTCTGTCTCTCTGTCTGTCTGTCTGTCTATCTGTGCGTACAAATAAGAAAAAACAACAATCGGCCAACAAATAAGCTTGACAAGAGAAGAAGAGAATAAGAACAAGCAACAAGCAATGCAATGGCATCCATCGCAAGGAAAACTCTTAACAAATATGTATAAGAAAAAAAAAACAAAATAGAAAAAAAGTGTCACACACAATCGTCAACGTTTTGGAAAGCATTCGAAAGTGTCACGTCTGGATAAAATGCCTAGAACTAAATATGGAGAAAATTGGGCACACATACACAACACATGATGATGTTGTTGTTGTTGTTATTTGTGTGTATGCATATGTATATGTATGTACCATGTGTGTACTCGCATTTCTATTCATGCAATACAATCATTTGACTTGACACTTTCTAAGCCACAAAAGATGCAGCCGCTCAAATAAAGAATGCAAACATACAGACCAAAAAAAAAAAGGTACAGCGGATGTTTGCCTGGAGGTCCAAAATATCTAATGATAAAGAGCTGAGCGGTGGAACTAACTGTAAAGTGGCCAACAATGAAGTTAGCGACAACAACTGCCACTGCCAACAGTCGCTCTCTCTCTACCTCTACCTCTACCTCTGAGTGAAATAATTAAAATTCCATGCTCATAACTTCCGCAATTAAGGCCTGAGGAGTCCTCTACCATGAGGAGTTGGAGTTGCAGTTGCAGTTGGGAAGCTAATTTCAACGCACACAGTTGACGCGATCAACAGCAGCCAACATATGGCAAAAGGCACTTCAAAGTGGCAGGGCCTGGCCAAGGCAAGAACTTGCCACAACTAGCAAACGTTGTCTGACAGGCGCTGGCTCTGGCCCCGACTGTGGATGTGGCTTTGGCTTTACCTCAGACCTCAGCCTGACTGCCACTCTCTCTCTTTCTCTCTCTCGCTCTCCCTTTCGCACTGTCGGAATTGTATCTTTACAACGATGACGACGACGACAACGACGTCGACCAACGCATGCCACACGGTACACGCCTGCCACTAATGAAGTAATTCATTGAACCGTGCTACGCTGCCGTTTCCATTAGTTTAGTGCACCCGCAACTACAGCAACAAGAACAACTACAACAACAAAAACGACAACACACGCCCACGCTAACGCCCTTTTTTCGTATACTTTTCTCCTATAACAATTTTTTCTTAAAACAAAATTAAACCCTATGTTGTTTTTGGCAAAACATCTGCGCTTCCTGGCTAGCACATTAGATGACTGACTCGACTCTCTGACAGATCTGGGAGATCTTGCATAACTTCTGTTGTGCGACAGCTTGACCTCCCCCACCCCCACCCCTCATCGCACAAAATATTCTTCATTGAACCAAACACTGGCACACCCATTATCTATTTTTGGTTAGCCAAAATGACTAAGCCCATTGAGAAAAATGTCTTTGATAATTAAGCGGATCGTCGATTCGATTCAAAACGTTTCATCTCACTCCATTCTTCATACTACTTTGTGGCACAACCTTTCTTTCCTCTATTCCTTTTTCCACTCACATTCTAACGATTGCACTTTCCCGAAAACTAAAAAAGCAAAAAAAAAAAAAAAAAAAAAAACAACTTCGCAAAGAACTTTATCTGACATGCCGCAAGCCAGGCATATAAAGTAGCAACAGCTTTAAGTGGAGAGTGGCTTGGCTTGCTTTTGGTTTGGAGTGGCACTCCCCCCGCCGTCAACCCCACCATCTATCCATTCAACATCATCTTAATAGAAATATGCGTGTGAGAGCGCAGTTGATTGTATGTGAGTGTGTGTGTGTGCTGCTGCTGTGTTGTGCATATCAAAATCCATTAGTGGCTTTTGTAGAAATAATCAACAACGACACCAAAAATATATATATAAGAGACCATAGATAGAAAGAGAGAGAGAGAGAGAGAGTGGAAGAGAGAGATAGAGAGGGAAGGGGGGATAAGGAAAAAAAAACTGCAAACTAAATGCAAACGATTCGCATTCTCTACCTTTCTCTTTCACTCAATGATGGCCATATACCCATATCTATGCCCCGGCTAAGTGAACATTTGTAATGGTCAGTCAGGCGGCAGGCCACTGCCTTCTCGTCTCATCTATCAGCAAACGCGTTTGTTACACTGTCCACAGTCTAAGCGGATGCGAACATATCAACAATATACACATACACTAAGAGAAATTATTGCCAAGAAAGTTCAAACGAAAGATTGTAAAATAATTCAAAATTATTGAAACAGAATGTACAAAACGAACTTTAAATATTCTGCTAATATTATTCTTATATTTTGAATCATTTTTCGAAATGGATTTTTCTGCCCTTTTTTTTTTTACTGTGTAACTACAAATAGTTCATATATAGTATGTACATAGATGTTGTTTACCCATGGCTTGTTTTATAGGGTTCCTCCATTGCTGGCTTGCATCTAATCATTTGTTTTCGTTGTTCATTTCAAACAGAGCGTATCGAAAGGCATTTTGTAAAAATAATTACAACTGCGGTTATTTGGCGGACGGATCGGACCGAAACCCGTAAGTTTATTTATTCATTCGTACATTGATTTTGCATGTAAGTTCGTTCGTTCATTCTTTATTATTATCATCATCACATCATGAATGTTTGCTGGTCAGTGGCTTGTCTCTTTATAGTTGTAAATGTAAATAATTGCATTTAATTATAAATTCTATAATGAGGCAGCAAAAATATACCCACACACACACACACACCTCGCAGACACACAGACTCTCTATCTATCTATATATATACTCCTTCATTGTGCCTTCGAGCGATTTAAATTTATCAGCGTCAAGTGGTGATTGTGATTGACTTGTCGGCATGCAAATATATATCATATAGTATAAATATATGCAAGTATGTCCATATTTAAATAGCACCCGTTTATACAGACTGCCGCCTTGTAAATCATAATTTTTTTACTAAAATAAATCTCTACATAATTTATGTTCGGGTAAACAACTGACTGACGTCACAGTTTAAATAAAGAGCAAGTTTCTTAATATGTATTTGCAATATATAATTGATATATACATATATATATATTGTATATATTGTATATGTTCCGATTTCTATTTGTACTTATAGAATTGCTTTCGTTAAAGTCATAAATGTATCGAAAGATTGCAAGATTTATGCCAGTTTTTGTTACCCCACAGATTTATGTACAATTCGACCTTAACCAATTTATTATTTTGGTATTTATAAATGGCGACATTTGTTGCCTATGTGGAACTCAATCACCATATAATATTTTACGATCCGCCTGACCGTGTCCGACACACAGCGAAATAGTAAGTCAATTTAAATTTATCTCCATATGAAATAATCATGGGCGTAGCAAGGATTTATTATTGTATTTTACATTGATAAATGTGGAAATACATTTAGTTACATTTTATTATATATAGTTTTTTTTTCCTATCGTTAGAAAAATAAAAAATAAGTCTAAACAAGGGAATCGAATAGCTACTAGAGATCTTGTTATTATTATCGTAAAGTAATCGGCATTTGCTTAGAATTTAAATCAATTACGATACCTTACATATAAATCAATCTAAATAGTTTATAAATTATTTTTGAAGGGTACTCTAGCGTGTTCTGAACCAATGTAAGACAAATATATTCAAAATATTTTTTATTCATTATTTATCTAACTTATTTGGGTTTAAAGCTTTTGAGAAAATATTTCCTCTACCACAAATATATATATTTTTTTCAGAATTTTATATAGTCCAACAATGCGATTTCAGTCATTTATGTTATTAGCAATAATATGCATTTTTCTTCTAAATTCTTCAATATTTTCCTAGGGAAAATTGATTTATGATTTTGCTAATGCTAATGAGAATCAAAATCACTTTAGATTTATCTAAATTAATATTTCCCCTCGTCATATACCCATGGATTAATTTAGTTATTTCAATTCAGTTTTTTTTTTCTTGTGTTTTATTACCGGAGATCAGCACCTCCGTCCATTTGGTTGTTCTATGCAGTATGAATTATAAATCTTTTCGTAAAACTTTTTGGCAATTGTTCAAGGCTGATTCATTCGGATTCAGATGTCTGAACAGAAGCAGGGAGCAGTCCGAGCAACCGGTGGGCACAAATTACGTACAAATTGTATATATGTATTTATAGAAAAGAAAAAGCCAAACGCTAATTTCTATAAGCTCTGACAAAAAAAAAAAAAAAAAACAAAATTCGTCAGTGTATTTGAGATTTTCTATATGTGTTTATATATATATATATATATACATATATATAAATTCAATTGCCTTTCTTTGGCGACCCACTTATCAATAGAAAGTTCTACTCAAAGAGCATTTTCTCCTTGGAGTTGGCTGGCTTCAGCCACAAATACAAATCAGCCTTGTCTGGGTTTGGGCCACATATTTGTTTCGTTGTTGTTTATATACTATACATATTTGTTTATTTGCTTATCAGCTCGGCGGCGTCTCTAATTAATTTTTTGTTTCCCCTCACAACCCCTTCTCATTTAACCACCCAAAAGACCTCGTCTTTGCCTATATTACTTCTATATAACCTAGCTCAAAAATCCGATCCGGTTCGTGCGACTTTTGCTGCCCACATAGTGGGTCTCTAGCAAACTAATTAAGTCACAGATACAAATAACGCCAAGTTGTATTTTATCAAAGCGATCGAAAAAACCAAAAAATCAAATAGGAAGGTAAAATGAAAAAAATAAAAATAAATAAAAACAAATTCAACTGCGCCGGCGCTATCTATAGGAAGAACATACAAATAAAACATACATGCACATATACATACATATGCATGTATGTATGTATGTATGTGTGTATGTATATGTAGATACACACCTAAAAACCTAAAGATTATTAGCTAAAAGAAACCAACTGGAAACTGTTTATCAGCACCTAATGAACAAAGCTCGCTGCCTATGTCTATGATAAGAGACTAAATGAAAAGAAAAAAATAAAAACAACAACAACAAATTTCTTTCAATTTCAAATTTTAAGCGCACGTGTGTTAACCGAAAAGAAATACCAACCGATAAACACAAAAACAATTTATTATATATGAATTACTTTTTTCAAGTCAAGTTCGAATATAATAATCGATCAATCAAAACTTTTGAATGTCCCACAATAATATTTATAATAATTTAAAAATTTTATTTTATTTTTTACTTTTCTCTTCTTCTTCGACTTCTTCTGCTTGTGTTGTATTTTTGCCTTTTTGAACGTTTTCAATTTCATTTAGAGGCCTTTAATTGCCGAAATCAATTCAATAGCCAGTTGAACGCGTTAAAAGCAACAACAACAACAACAGCAGCAACAACAACAACAACACCAGCAGCAGCAGCACCAAAGTCTCAGAAAATCGAAAAAATTTCAATAATTATTAACAAGATGGAGAGTTCATTAGCGCCGCAGGCGAATGAACCAAATGCTTCTTGTTGTTGCTCTTGTTGTTGTTGCTGTTGTTGTTGTTGCTGTTGTTGTTTCTTATATTTTGGTATTTTTTTGTTTGCTGTTTAATAAAAACACAAATAAATGTTGGGTAATTAAGACTTGTCTTCTATATAGCATATGCATATAGATCTCATACATTGTAGTAGTTGGGGGTTGGGGGTTTGGGGTCTGGGCCAGAGTGAGTGAGAAAGAGAGAAAAATAAAAAATGCAAAATGTGCGCGTCGCTTTTGCCAAAAGGCGTTTCGAAACTTGTTCTACAACTTGTTTTTTACATATGAACTAGAATTGCTTACCAAACATCGAGTACCGCCGCCGTGAGTGACGAGTTTTAAACCAAGTATTGCCGAGTCAGGCGATAATATGTAGCTCCGCACCATATGCGATAATGTTGCTAGCACATGATATAATATAATTGGAATGCATTGCAATTGAGTTACACTCACTTGCACAGAAAGAACTATGAATATGTATAAACTATATATAAATATACATACATATACATAAATATATATATGTATATATATATGTACAATGTACATACATATATGCGTATATTCCCACTTTATCAACTTATAAAACCCCAAGAGCTCGACTCAGCTCAATTGCGTTTGGCTTGACTCAACTTACTGCAGTAAATTTCCATAAATTTACATGCCATAAATCAAATTGAAAATGTTCTTCTGCCCAGCTAGACGACCGATCTCTTATATATATACGTTTTTGGTTTTATTTTTTTGAAACCAACCCCCCTATACCTCAGCCTCCTCCGATCAGATCTATGGTTAGTCTCTTATCTACATTGGCTGTCTGTTTCATACTTCGCTTGACTGCTGCTGCTGCTGCTGTTGCTGCTGCTGCTGCTGCTGGTATATGATGAAGAAACTAAACAGTGAAGTCTTATCAGTTGGCTCAGCCTCTGACAAAGTGCAGTCAACTCTGTTGCTGCATTTCCTCGTATAAGCACTAACACCAACACCAATACCAACATCATTGGAATGATGATGACTAAGTTAACTTGGTTGGCACCCCACGCAGTTTTAAGACATGCGGCATGTTTTCTTCTTGTTGTTGTTGCTGTTGTTGTTAGCGTTGTTGCTGTTGTTGCTGTTGTTATTTGGTTAAACAAAACAAAACCGGCAAAATGGCAAATGCTGACGTTGACGACGATGAACTCATTCATTTATTCATTCATGCAACGGCAGAGACCCACAGACAGACAATCGAAAGAACAACAACAACAGCAACCAACCCCAAAATGGCAGTCACTCAGAATTTTACAATACTTTATCGACTGGTTCCTAATGGACAACAACAACAACAGCAGTAACCATCATCGGTTAAGTTTAAAAGGAAACGCCCGTGTAAGGAAAGGTAAAAAAAAAAGTTCAATCCCCATGACTAACTTATTTCGCAAAGTTGACCGATAAAGTACGTAAGTAAACATTTCTTTTTCTTGTTGTTTTTTTTTGTTGCAAACATGCTAATATCGGGGTTGTGATCCCAATCCCTCAAACCAATGTGCTTTAGTAAGCAAAATTGCAGTTTTCACTCATGACACTTACGTCATCAACCTTCTCGTACTTATCATTCGGAAAGTGTTGAAACGTACACAGAGAGAAAAATGGGGTTTAATCCCAAATCGATATACATTATAGAAAACGAGAAACAAATGAAATGATTTCTTAAAATCATATCTACCGAAATATGAATTAAGTCTGTAAAACTTTGTAATTTAATTTTGATATTAAAGCTTTTTCTTCTTTTTCTCTGTGTAAATAATTTGGAATATTTTATGAGCTTTTTCAATGCATTTAGCAGACAGTTGATATGTCTGTCTGTCTGTCTGTCTGTCTCTCTGTCTGTTTGTCTAGTTGTCTGACTTTCTGTCGTTTGGTCGATTGCATATGGCGCTATTCATTGGTTTGCTGACTATTCTCTGATAGCACTCTTTGCGAAAATGCAAAAATGCACGTCTAGGAAAATTGTTGTTGCTGTTGTCACTTTGTGTTCGCTAAAGTCAAAACAAAACAGAAGTAAAATGTACAACTAAAGAATTAATAAATACAAAAAAAAAAAAAAAAAAACAGGGTGTTCAATGTGTTTTTGGTAAAAACTTACGATTTTTAGCATGGAAATGAGGAAATTCGAAAGTTTGTTGAAACTAACCTGTAATGAAAGAATTTAAAGAATTTAATTAGGTCTATGCGAGATCAGAAAAAAAGAAGATAAAAATTTTAATGTATTTCAAAATACAATCGACTAAAACAGAAAATTTTAATGAAAGCAACGGACTTATAGATCTCCGAAAATATAAATATTTATACATATATCATAATTTCAACACCCATTATAAATATGCAAAAGAAACCCAATCTCGACACACTATCAAAAATTAGATCATTCTATTTTGCAAAAGTTCACGCCAATTTATTTTTATGATGGCGCCAGAAACAACAAATTAATCATCGTGACAACGAAGATGAGGAAGCGGGGAATACATGAGATGTAAGCGGAAATGGCACATGTATTGATTTAATATATATATATGTATATATATCTATATAGATATGCACATCTAAATAGAGATAAATAATATATATATATATATATGTATATATTGTCAGTTATCAACTGTAAATCACGTATCAAGGCTGATTCACACATTCTAATCGTGAGCAAAAAAAAAAAAAAAAAAACAAAGGTTCAGCAATATAAATTAACTAGAATTAATCAATTATTGCAAATCGAACAATCGTTTGGAGGGAGGCGGACTACACCAACAATAATAATAACAAACAAATTTAATTATAAAAACCAAGAAAAAGAAGAGAAAAAAAAACGTATAAATGGGGTTAACAAAATAAACAAACCGCCCACACAATGAGCCAACATAATTGAAACAAACACACACACACACACAACGAGAGACACAGACACAACAACGGAAGGGGCAAATGCACAAATTGAAAATAACCAAAAAGCAACCGAATTGCACTTTAGCGTACAATGGCCATAAATATGAAATTGTATGGTAAATTAATGCTATTATAGCGTCTAAAATCCACACACACACACACACACACACACATAGGCATATCATCGCATAGAAGAAATAGAAGAAAAATGCTTAGAAACGACCGTTGAGAAGAGAAGAAAAAAAACCAAAAAAAAAGCCATATTTGAAGACCTTGTACGTGTGCTGCCTACACAACCAGTTCGCCAGTTTCAAATGAATTCAATTTGGTGTGCTATGGCCGGATCGTTTTTTTTTTTGGTCTGGTCTCTATCTATCTATCTATGTTGTGGCTCCATCATCAACAAAAACTCTAGCTACAATACGTATCTTAAAGTTTCGTATCGTTTCGTTTCTTAGTTCATATGGCAGCACTTGATTTGCATAACAAATGCAACACTAGGAATAGCAACAGCAACAACAACAACAGCAACAGCAACAACTACAGCGACAGCAGCAGCCCCACCAGAAGTCTATCAAAAATGGCCAACTAAGTGTTAGTGAAAGAGTCAAGAGTCGAGACAGTAAAAACGGCAAATAAAATTGCCACTCACACACACCACACCAAACCACACACCACACACCACACACACACACACTCTCTCAGTCACTCACTCAATATTCATCAAATGCTCACCCAAAAGTCAAAGCTCGTTGCGCTCAATTACCAGAAATTTCACTCCATTAATACACACACCTCGCGCGTTCCATAAAAAGTGAATGTCTATCATTTGCCTCGTTGTTTTTATTTTTATTTTGTCGGTCCATTATCAATGAAAAAATATATACTCCCCTCTCCTTCTCTCTCACTCTCTCCCTCTGTTTCTCAGTGTCTCTGATCACACATTTCCGCTTTTATGCTAAATTAATTGAACTTAATTATGGCCCAAAAAAAAAATTGCCAGCAATTGAACGCCTTTTGGATTAGATCACCTGCCATGTGCTGGCTATGACCGTCAAGCGTGAAGGAAGACAAATTGCCAAAAAACAAAAAAAAAAAAGATAAATAAATAAAATAAAATAGCAAAAAAATATATTCATATATACGAAAATCAGAGGACCGTGCTAACTTCGAACATGATGTTTGTATACCCTTCGAATGAGAGTAGTTTGATGTGTGGAAAAACACTTCGTATTTTCCTTTTTATCGTTTTGAGATATAACAGATTGTTCCTATTTACAAACACACATATATATAATTTACTTGAGAAAATATCTTCTAATGAATTTATAATTTATTATAAAAAAAACAGACTTAACATGAGTTTATTAACTATATATTTCTAAACAGATATGTATATATAAATAATGTAACTATAGAGGTTTAGAAATCAATTGAAACTAAACTATTTTTGTCATAGTGCTGTAGTATATATATATATATATATATAAAGTATATATTTGCACTTATATAAACGATATTCTTTAAAGAGTTCATATAACCCACGTAAAAGAGTAAACATAATATAAAAAATTTGTTTACAAAAAAGATATATATGTATATGTATATGTATATGTATATGTATGTAGACATAAGTATATCCAAAATAGCGACAATTTGTGGCTAGCACTAGCTAATAATAAACAAAGGGAAATATAATTAACCAAGTTCGTTAAAAAATGCTAATTTTGTTTTGTTGCCTTTTTTTTAATGGCGCCATAATAACGCCCTTCAACTAGGCAAGTAAGTGTGTGTGTGTGTGTCCGTCCGGTCGGAGAGATTATAACCAAAATATATACATATATGTATATACATATATATAAAAAAGGAGAGTAAAAAAACCAATGCACCCACGCAACAGGCGACGTGTTAGCTATTGACAAATTTGCAAATATTTTTGATGTTATGCATAATGGTTGAATGGAGGAGAAGTGAGAAATGGACGTAGTACTACGTGATCGAGAGAACGACAGCCCTGCCTGCCCTTTAACTAAGTGAATGGGCAGGTGTTGAGTGGGTAGAGGTAAGTTGGCTATTAGTCAGACCTTTTTGATTGCGTAGCACGGTTGTTGCCTTTGATTTGTTTGCATTTTCACATTAACAATATTTATCAGACAATTTACGTCGTAAACAAAATATTCCCAAAACGAAACGGTCAGACCACCCAGCAATATATATGTATGTATAATATGTGTGTACATATAAATATATGTATGTATATGCATATGTATAGTAGGATGTTAAGTATGGCAAATATGCCTTGTGTGTAGTATGGTTAAAAGGTTAATTATGCATCCAGAGATGAGAGATGGAGACCAGTGGATATCTTCAATGAAGTTTCCTCATAGAGTTTAACTTAAAGTCCG
This sequence comes from Drosophila sturtevanti, assembly GCA_018150375.1. Lineage (NCBI taxonomy): Eukaryota > Metazoa > Arthropoda > Insecta > Diptera > Drosophilidae > Drosophila > Drosophila sturtevanti. The sequence goes on along the minus strand of JAECWJ010000527.1, from coordinate 3,403,374 downwards.
CTCGTCACTCAGTTCGTCAATCATTTGTGGCATTACATGAAAATCGTGTTTGTATTTTGTTTTGTTTTTTTTTTGTTTTGTTTTCCTGTCTTCTTTTGTAGTTGTTGTGTTTTTCTTTTTGTCCAACACAATTTTCACTAGATTTTTTTTTTGTTGGTTTCTGTGTGTGTTTTTTTTTTACAGCCAAACAAATTTTTTGACAAGCAACTGACAGAAATTGACAAGCGCACGAGCAATGGACCAGCGCAAATGCATGGGGAGCAATACCTCTACATATGTATGTATGTATGTACATCCATCCATCCATCCATCCATCTATCTATCTATCCAACCATCCATTATATATACATACAATATATATATATTTATATATATATATAATATAGAGTCCAGAGAACAAGCTACAAGCCAATGTGAAAGATGGTTCCAGCTGTGAAAAGGTCAACAGACAGACAGAGCCAAAAGACCTAGACAATCAGACATTTAGACATGCTGTGTCTGTCGTGCAGAGTTATTGCTGTTGTTGTTGTTGTTGTTGTTGTTGTTATTGTTGTAGTTGATGTTGCCTCACTTTCGAACGGTCTTTAAAGAAAAGAAAAGTGTGGCCTGAGAACCGAGAAAATGCATTTCTCCAATGGCTCGTTTAGACCAACGAACTAATATTGACAAATTAAATCCAGGTTAATGTGTCTTAAATCTGTGTCTGATTGGTTTTATTTAGAAGCTGAATTTGAGCCTGCTGTGATTACATATACACACATACATAGGTATATGAAGAAGAAGATAAGTAGATCCCATTACACACAATGGGATGGAAAGAAGAATCATTGATCTTGTCCTTGGCTAGAGTCTTTCCTTTAAAATGGGGAAAATAGAAAATTCCTTTCCATTCTATTTACTAAACTTGCATATGGATGAGGCCAACATATGTGTGGCATGTAAAAATATATACAAACATAAGAGCAAATCGTTTAGAACCAACATAAAAAAACACACACACATAGACATATACACTATAAAAAAAACCCCTCTCATATTTTAGACAATTCTAATTTTGAAAATAATTTTTAATGAACTATCTATAAATTATTTGTGGAATTTAATATTGTTGAGAGTAATGATTATACGAATTCTATATTATAGTTAACCCTTTTATATAATTTATCCAATTTCCATCCAATTTGTCCATAAATTGTTATTAATTAAAATTAAAAAAAATAATGAAAATAAATTGAATAATGTGAGCAATATGAAATCTTTTAATTAATATTAATTTTTTTCATTTATCTATGTACATCTGACTAAAGCAATTCCAAAATGAGAATGATCATACTTTAAAAGCATATGTTTCTCTGAGTGTGTGTGTGTGTGCATGTGTATATAACACACACACACACACACACAGAGATACACAGACACGTGAGTTAAAACGGGCAGCCAAAGGCAAGGCAATTCAAAAGTCATTGAGGCGCAAAAGTCAAGCATAAATATATTTGAAATAATGTTTGTTGGCCCCGCTGGCACTGGGTCTCTCTCTCTCCCTCTTCCTTACCCCGTCGTCTCTGTTCCCCCTCTTTGTCTTTGTCTTTGTCTCTGATCTCTGGTCTTTGGGTGTCTGGCCAGCGTTGTGTGGCATAATTTGGTGAGAGTTCGAGTTCAACAGCTGAAAAACAGCCACAACAACGAGCAATAGAGGAGCCGAGCCGAGCCATAGAGAGCACCCAAACAAAACACATTAACTTGAAATAAGAACAACACGAAATGGAAAAGGAGAACCAAGATGAGAAAAATCATCTGGGGAAGCCATGTAAACTGGAGAACGGATAGCTATGGCTATAGCTGCCACAGACTGCCAGAGACTGAGGCGACGTTGTAATAGACGATGTCTACGTTGATGACCTCAGTTAAAAATAAATAATACTTTACATTGTTTGAAATTAGTTGCTGTTTTTGGCTAGATTGTTTTTGCTCCTAGTCAGTCTCTATCTATCTATCTATCTATGTGTCTATCTATTAAATAGTTTATACCACAGGCACATTCACACACACACACACACACACACAGGGGCATTTATATTATATACACATGTGTTGCTCATCTAAAAAGTTCAGGGTGGCGCTCAATTTTGTCCCCCAAACAACGATGATGACGCCAACATGTAGCGCCTGGGAGCATACAAATCATGTTGTCAACTTTACTTGTAGCCCCCAACAGTAACCCCAACAGTCTCAGCAGCGGCAGCTGGAGCAGAAGGTATTTTGTGTAAAAATTCTTGTACGACATTTATCACATAAAGAAATTGATGAACCTGCCACCATATATATATATATATAGAGCTAGGTATGTGCATATGTATGTATATATGCGACTGATTCGTATCAACTTAATTAAAAACTTTATAATTATGTTTGTAACTATTTTTATTTCTTTTGTATTTTTTTTTTTATTTTGATTAGGGCGGTTTCAATTTTGTTTATTCATTTTATTTTTTCAGTCTTATTTACCTGAAATTTGCTGTTATATTAAACACACACAGCACGCACAAGTGTTTCGTTATGGACATATTTACATAAGTACACATACAATATGTGGAGTATAAACAAAAAAAAAAAAATAAGGTAAAAAGAAAAACAAAAACGAGTTTAATACATAAATGCGCTGGTGGTGGCGTTGTAAAAAAAAAAAAAAAAAAAAAACAAAACACAAAAAAAGGGGGCTACAACGATTATAACAAAATTTAACCATATCACCATGGCAAAAATAAATTTTCTGTTTTATACAATCTCCCTCTCTCTCTCCTCCTCTCTCACTCTGTCACTCTTTTAGAAAAAAAGAACGAGTCCCTTCTTTATAATATTAATAAAATGAAATGAAATGAAATGAGGGAGGAACTGTGGGAAAGTGTAAGGTAACAATGACGCACAGAATGAGACCGGAAATTTTATTTCGCTGAGCTTTCAATAAATATGCAAATCAATGCGTTTTGTGTACTATTATTAATTAATATAGCAAACAAGATGATGTTAGTGCCATATGAGAGAGAGAGAGAGAAAAAGGGAAAACAAACATACAGATCGTGTGTACATACATATAGCTAACAAAGACAAACCACAGAGTTTCTTATTATGATTTATGAATCAAAACTGTCGCATTCAAGTGACTCTAACTGGACGGTGATCGGCGGAAGTGGTAAAAGAACCCAACTGATCGGAGATAACTCTGTCTTGAGTGCGTGTGACTGATGGAAATTGAGCTATGGGGCAAGATAATGCTTGCGACTAACTAACAGCATACATATGTATGTATGTACATATGTGTGTACATATTTATTTGTTTGTATGTGAGTGTGTGTGTGAGTGTGTGTGTGTGTATATATAGGTTATCATTATCATTCACAATGCTGGCAAAGAGCAAATGCAGCTGACAAGATAAAGCTCGCTAGGCTGGCGTAACTAAAAAAGGAGAGACAACCGCAGCCCAAACCCAAACGGGCAGCTGGCAATTGCTATCGCTGGCTCTATCAGTGTGTATGAGTGTGTGTGTGTGTGTGTGTGGTGTGGCATATGCCGGTTTGAGTTTTGTTTTTTTTTTTTAGTCTTTTTGTTTTTGCTTTTTGGAGTGAAAGTAACTGCAAACAATCACTAAATTGTATCTATCTAACGTTGACGTTTTTCTTTATATTTTTGGTTTTGTTCTAAGAATCAGATACATGTACTATACTGAACACTAACCAAAACTTGTACCAATCTCCATATACATATAGCTTATTGTATCTGATAGGCTAGCTAGCTAGTATTTACATTAACGTGGTGATAAGCTGATTTGTATTTACCTTTTTGAACGCGTTTACAGCTACTTGGGGCAGTGACGTTGAGAATAAAGATATATTTAATTGTATATATATACATACATATACATATATGTAGATAGATAGCAGATATGCGAGTACAAATCTCTGTTTGTATTTTGGTATAAACTAATTTATTCTCACAAAGCAAATTCAAATAGAATTTTATTCACAATTTTTATTCATTTATGTGTATACATATGTACATGTATGTACATATATATAGGTAGATCTGAGATATAGATATTTTACATGGGGCGTTTCTTTCATTATTTTTTTAATTTTTTTTATTCTTTAATCACTTTATTTATTTTGTTGTTTGCGCCCGTTTTCATTACATTTCAACATGTTTTTTCTATGTGTATATGTATTTATATACATATATATATACATATATGCCAGAAATTTAGTAATCGTAATCAAAAAAACAAAAGGCATACAAAATACACATGGACGTACAACTAACACACACATACACACATGTGGATGTACATATGCATGTATAAAAACACGCACTCAAAGTGTATGGAACCGAACCGAACCGCAAAGAAAACTCATTTTTCACGCACTATTTAGCTTCATATATTTTTGTTTCCCGTAAAATTTACTTTTCCGATTTTTCTTTCTCTTACTTTTTATCTCTTTGAATTTTTGTGCTATTTTCTATTTTTTCAGTTGGAGAGGGCGGCGTGCGAAATTCAAGCTAAAAAATTCTGAGCACAGCATGACAAACGATGCGTTTGTTTTGTTTGCAACTGCAATTTCCGCGCTTTGCTCACTCATACGATCCGATCCGTTCCGATCCGATCCGTCCTTGTCCGTTCCTCCCCCGCTTTATATATTTTTGTATTAATTTTTGGTGTATACGCGCTGTTGCAGCTTTTTTTTTTTTTGGTTTTTGTTTATACTAAATGCAAAACAAACGTTTTCTTTCTTAATAAACTCGACTATCGTCTAGTTGTTTAGTTGGCTGGCTATGTTGCCCCGTTCCCGTTGTTGCTGCTGTTGTTGTTGTTGCTGTCTGTTGTTTATCGATTTCGTTTTTCGAAATATTCGTTCACGTTCTGCGCGTATGTTTGTTTGTATGTTTGTATGTATGTCTATCTCACACGCTGCGCCTCGGCGCTCATTCATAAAACGTATCCGCTAGATACAAATATACAGTGGTGTGTGATGACCAATCACAATCGTATTTCTCGTAGGCGCTCGCACGTTATATCGACCCGTTCGTACGTCTGTAAAGGTTGGCAAGCGATTGCCGACTGGTTGCATGTTCGTAACGCTCAGATCGTTGCGACTTTAAGTTGTGACGAACCATGGAGTGCCACAGTGGTTCATAGGGGAAGAAAAATCGATCAAAAGTGTTTGTACAAGTTTATAAACTAATTGTATCTTTTACTAGATAAATATTTTACCTATGGTTTATATTCTCTTTCCTAGTGCTCTTAAAGAGGATAATTTTGGTGTCCTCTCGTTAATATTAATAATAATACATTTTGAGAATTCTTTTAAAACTTTATTTAGAATAGAACCAGAGGTATTCCACCCAACATAATTAGATAAGTGATTCAAAAAAATTTTACGTAAACAAACTAATTTAATTTAGAAACCCTTTTAACCCTTTAACTTCTCAACTTTAAAAAATCTCTAGTAATAGTTATTTGAACATGTTGAAGAATTGAATCACTGTGCCCAAGTAGCTCATAACTGCGTTAACAGCTCAGTCTGAGTAGCTTACAGAGGGGATCGATGAGAACTGTGAAGGTAGCACCAATGTTCGAAGCAACATGTCGTAGTTCAATGTGCACAGTGGTCAAAAATTATGCGCCATAAGCAAAAACTAATTGATTTTCTCAATGAATTTGAAATTAAAAACAAAAGAAGGAATTTAAATTCGCTATTAAGACTAATTTAATTGTAAAAGCGTTTCCTATCCAGTTGCGTCAATGCTTTCCACTAGTTAAAGAGATAAGTAAAGAGGGCGGGGGAAGGGAAATGAGATATGCACCGGTACCACATCTTGCCATTGAAAGTAAAAACAATGAAGGAAAAAGAAAAACTCCACCTGCGGAGTTTTTGTGTGTAAATTAACACACTTTCCTATGGTCTAACAAGCGGTGATAAAAACCCTCCAAGTCTTTGGCTATGTCTTTATTTAGTGTGCACTCGCATTGTTTGTGTATTCTTACGTCTTTTATGGAGAAGACTCTCTTTCTAAAGGTCCATGTGCATGCATATATGCATACATACATACATACATGCATATGTGAGGAGTATGTAATATCTTTTGTTGCAGCATCCCCATCATTATTTATCGTTGTCTTAAATCTTTCACCGTTCTTATCAGCTCGTCTATGTTATCTACAGTTTTATGGCACTCTAAGCATTTTATGGCCGACCGCAAGTTTCAATTTCCTAGGAAAGCGACTTAACACTTTCCATTGTTTTAATTTGATTAGCGCCTTTGTGTGTCATTAGATTAACAATTTTCCATTGGTTGTAACCAAGAAAGAGATAAGCATGTGTTTTGTATACCAAGGTGTATGAAATTTCATCCAACTTGAAGTAAAATAAGTTCCATTTTGATGAATGAACCTTTAAAATATCTGACACGAATAACAACTATTCATCAGGATTAGCTATGTCAACTCTTTCCTGTTACTGCTGCAATGATGTTTGTTCTTTGGTCAGAATTAGTTATACAAATTCTGCTATTGCTCTCTATCTCCCTCTCTGTCTCTTCTCATACTCTTACTCTCTCTCTCTCTCTCTATTGTGTCAGTTTCATAACTATTTCGAGGTGTGTCGGCCGTCTCATCCTTATCAAAGGTGCGCATCAACGTCACAGAGAGTTAACCGATTCCCATCCTATACTCCTTCTTATTCACTATTCCCAGTTAGGCTGGCTACGTGCCTGCTTTGAAATCGAAACCCCTGAAAGTCCATTGTGTTGAAATTTAAGCAGAGAGAGAGAGAGAACGAGAGAGAGAGCATTAGTGTCCCGCACCCGTGTTGCATGCTTGATCGATAGCGTCTGCTTCTTGTGAGTGTTTGTATTTGCTTTGTTTTGTTTTGTTTTTTTTCTTCCTGTCTTTATCTTCTGTTTTGATTCCAATGAAAGGTAAGTAAAAAAAAATGAAAACAAAAAGATGCCACGCAGATATTTTCGAGCATATTTTGAATAGTCTTCAATGCCAATGCCAATTGCTGATCATCAGTATATGTACGTAGTGTAAGACTATAAGTGTGTTTGTTGTGTGTGCGAATGTGTGCGCTTTTCTCTTTGCATAAATAATGCAAATAAAGCGCTATAAAACGCAGTTATATATTTTGCACACAGCGGGAAGCTGGCCAATAAAGTTGTATGGGGATTTTCCCTGATGCCCCCACCATACCCTCGGCTATACCAAAAACCAAAATCGAGTGAAAAGTGCCATAAAAAAAAAAGCCAATGCTCGCGCACTCACTCAGCGACATCATTCTGTTAATGGTCGCACTGTCCCCGAATGTTGCGTTTAGCCAATTTGCCGCTACTGCCCCCCTCTCTCTCTCAACCCCCTTCCCCATCCCCTGCACCTCATCACCCCTAAATGCATTTGAGCCATTTGCGAGGCATTTGGTGGCTGATAAGTCAACGTTTTATGGACGCGCGCTCACTTAACTTGATTATAAACGACGGCAGGCGGCCGGGTAATATAAAATCGCTTTTCATTATATACCAGGCATGTGATATTAATAAGCCCAGCCAGAGCCCGGCAGAGAGCTCCATACCATTTGGATAGTAATTTCAGTCAAGTTCGTTGCCTAAGTCTTTTGTTTTGCTTGGTCCATTTTGATTATTTTTTTTTTTTGTCTTTTTAATTTATTTCAATATTTTTTTTCTTCTTTCATTATTGGCTAAAACAACTCCCGCTGTGTGTGTTTGTGGGCAAACAAAATCAAAGACGCCTTAAATGTTCATTAATTCAAATTGATTCTAATCGTAACGCATTCATTAATCTAAGCGCCACCCCACGCATGTGGCATGTGGCATGTGGCATTTGCCAAATGCAATTTCTATTGCCTGCAACATTTTTATTGATGAGCTGCCTGCCGGTATGAAGTTTTAGTTTCTTCTTTTTCTTTAGTTTTGCTCTGCCCATGACCACAATGGTGTGATTAATGGTCGGATACACGAAGAGACATGAGAGTAAAACGGAGTAGGGCCGCCATGTTCTATGACAAACGAGCCCATATTTATGACTCTATCCAAGGGGCAGGTAGTCACAGGCAAAGACACAGCCACAGACATTGCCACAGACACGTTGATCATTCCCATAATTCCAACTTCTAGCTCTGACATTGAGTGCGTGTGTATTTACATTGGATCCTTTTTTTACTTCCGCTTTGTTCGGCCACTTGTTACTTTACAGGTAAACAACAAAAAATTTTAAGTGCTCTTTGTTTACCACATAAACCAGACTCATCTCAAGAGTCAGATCCTTCAATTACAATAGAGCTATAAATTGACACCTCTGACTCTATGAGTCAGTGTTTAGGATTAAGCAAAATAGAACAGAAAACTATACTGTGTATGTATATGGCCATAAATGAAAATTAACAATATGAAATATGCAAATTTCATCAACATTATTTAACCCACAGCTGCCGTTATCTGCAATTGCAAGTTGAGGATGCATTTTGGCGTCTTATGCAAGCAGCAAGCAGCAAGCTCAAGGTTACCACCAACTTTGGGTCAAGACAGCGAACAAACTGACCGCCGCGTGAAAATCTTGTTAAACATTAAATGCCAATGAGCAAATATAAATCAACATGACAAATGACCAAAATTTTCGGTGTTCCAATGAAAAAACAAAGTAAATAAATGTATACAACAACACAAACAACAACAACAACAACAACAACAACAACAACAACAACAACAACAAAACCAAAAAGAAAAAGAAAACAAAATGAAAAGAAACAAGCGTGTTGCTTGTACTTGCTTTTGTTGCAGTGCACAGTTAGTTGGTTGCTGGTGCTTATGGTGTTGTTATTGTTGTTGCTGCTGCTGTTCTACAATCCATTGTTGCGGCAAATGAAATTTGCATAAATGGGTCAGCAGTCAGCTGCTGCTGTTGTTGTTGTTGCTGTTGTTGTTGTTGCTTTTGCTGCTGGCGGCAACTATGCCTTTGTGTACTTGTTATGCCCAATCGATCTGCATTGAAAGTGTTTCAGTTTCATCTCTCTCTCTCTCTCTTTCTTTCCCTTTCTCTTTCCCTCTCACTCTCTCAATCTTTATCTTTTTGTTTCTTAAGCAGCAGACTGTGGTTATACACTTGCAGAAATGGGTATATTAACTTTGGTTGAAACAGTTGTGTAACCATATGAAGAATATACATAAATCGGATTGCCTAATCAAATTAACTAAAAATTTAATATTATCCAGTTGCAACTTTACTAAATAAAGTTATAAACAATAATCACAGTATTTACTTTAACGAATTGCTTTGCTCTTATTTCCTTGAACAAAAATCAATTTTAGATTTAGTTTTTAACGATATTTAAAATTATGAAACTAACAAGAGGAAAATAAAATATTTTCTTCTTTAAAAGACAAACAATTTAGACATTTCTTTACCTTTTACACTCAAGAAATTTATATAAATCAATCAAGACAAGTACTCAAAGAAGCAGTAAAGGGTATAAAAACTTCGGCATATCTCAACTTGGTCTGGCCCAGACGTTTTTCCTTAAAGATCTACTGACAGCTGGTTTGATAATAATAATCGAATATGAAATGTATAGCTCTGATAGTAATTTGAGATAGGAAATAATCGAAAAACAGTTTTTCCACACAAAAGATATGGCCCGACATTGTTGTCTTAGTTGCTAAATAAAACAGCCAGTATATAGAATGGAACTAATACCTACCTAATTAGCTAAGAATTTTTCATTTTTTTTTCAACCTTTTTTTTTATCTAATGAATCATTACGAATTCAAATATTTAAAAATAAAACTTCCCAGTCAAAGATTTCAATTGCTCATGGCTATTTAATCTATTAATTTACAAGAAGATGGCAAAAATAACTTGTATAATGATTAACAATTTCTCTTGGGACCCCCACCCCCGTTTGTTCGAGCAGAAGCAGAAGACCTTTAGATTAAAGTTCCATTTATTGCACGTTATTGCCACATTGGCCATATTTTGATGGCAAACAAGATTTCAGGAAGCTCATATTTCTATATATTTTATAAAGTGCGAATCTGTTGTTGATGTTAAGTTCAGAACCGCCATGAAATTGCTATATCCTATTGGCTGTGGAAGATATGCTGCTGACAACGTTCCAGTCCCTAGAACGAGGCAACCGATGACGAACAAATGCTCGTGGAAATGTGTGAGAAACAATGACAGTATGTGTTGCAAGTATACATACATACATATATGTATATATATGAGTGGCAAGATGGATAAATATTTGAAATGTCTTTGGTATATATGTGAGTGTGTGTGTGTGTGTGGTGAAAACTATTGCTCCAATAGTTTAAATTTTACTTTTATATATATATATATATATATATATATATATGTATAGCATAAAAAAAACTTTACTGTGCCGCCACTAAGTCTACGATGACTGGCAGCAGCCCCACTCTAGATCTCCGGTTGGCTGACTTTATAATTATAGAGAACGCTAGATGCCGCCGTGTCACAGTTGCCACATAAATCAAAGCTTTGGCGGAAAAGTCAGCCAAAGTTGCTGTTGTTGTTGTTGTTGTTGTTGCTCTATGGCTTGCCACGCGCGACTTTGCTTTCTGAAATCATAATTCAAGACCGAGATCTTCCCCTTACCAAAAGCAAGTTTACTTCTTTTTCATTTTGATTTTTTCTTTTTCGTTTTTCTTTTTTTTGGTATCTTGAGCTTTTCGCACGGTAGATGACGGTAGCTTGTCCACTGGCCCGCAACATGAAAAGATGTAGATGAAGTTGAAGGCGAAGACGAAGACGAAGACGAAGAAGGAGACGGCGGCAATGGGAAAAATACACCGACTCTCTTATGGCATCCGTCTTAGTAATTAGGCATTGATAATTAGCCAACCTGAGCGATTTTTTTTATAACAATATATATACATATATATACATATAGATATATATATATGTATACTTAAGAGTTGTAGAAAATAAAGGCGTCACTCTGGCATTAGAAAGTTTGTAAATTTGTTGATTATTAGTGCGATAGCATTTAATTAGATTTTTACCAAGCATTCCTTCAAGTTGGGATTGTGAAAGGCAACTTGGAATTGGAATTGAGAGTTTGTTTGCTGGAGTCTCTGGCTGGTGGAGATCTCTGGGCATAGTCACAGCTCATTAGGCGTGCCAATGTCGAGTGGGATTTGTTTTTAGCATATGACCGTTTCCGTTTTGAAAAAGCAAAAAAAAAAAAACAAAACAAAAACAAAACTAACTTGTAATTTATTGTACTTAAGTCAAGCTAAATCGTTGTTGTTGTTGTTGCTGTTGTTGTTGTTGTTGCTGTTGTTGTTTTCAGTGGCCTTGATCGCCTCCATTGAAGCAAAACGAAACGAAACGAAGCAAAAATGTTGCAACGTTTATTCTACTGATTGTTTTGTTTATTATTTGTCCAAGCACCACCAATACACCTATATATATATATATATATTAGTTTTTTCATTCATAGATTTGTTTTCGTTTTCTTTTTTTTTTGCATGAGCAAAACATAATCATAAAACTGTAAACACGAAATGCATAAATTTTCAAGTCGAGAGCAGCCGACACTTAACCCAGATTTGTGGCATGGGTTTGCCATAGCCAAAGCCAAATGCTGATGGTGATGCTGATGCCCAAGCTGATGCTAAAGCCTTCTTTGCGTGCCGCATATCCATTGGCAGCTTTGGCAAATCTAGTGACTAGACAAACAAAGGTAGCGACCAAAAACTGTGGGCTGGCACTGCTGACACACTCTGTTGTTCAGGTGTCACACTATCAACAAGCCCTAAACAAAAAAAAAAAAACAGCTGCTGGTGCCACCAATGGGAGAGGAAATGAATTTCCCACACGCAAACACATTTTGATGACCGTATATTACAACAAATCAACAAACTTATCAATGGCATTATAATCTGAACACCGCACCACCAGCAGCAGCAGCAGCAGCAGCAGCAGCAACTACAGTAGCCAAAATGACAGCAGGATGCAACAAAAGCACAACACAAACACACACACATATCACACACAGTGACACAGGAAGCAACTGTGGCGGCGGCTCCAGCTTCACACATGCAAATGCCACAAAAACACAAAAAAGAAGAAAGAAAAAAAATAACAACAAAGACGCGACGCGACTTCATCACCTGCGGGCTGATAAACGGATAGCTTATGGACCAGACAATTGGGGCGTGGCTAAAGTTTGCTGGTAGTGCCTGTTACTTGGCTAATTTCTATACACAAATTTTATACCTTGATGTACAGTTAGAGTGAGGGGTGGAGAGTGGGGTGGGTGGTTGTAGGGGTGGGGGATCCGAGGGTGGTTAGTTTAAACCGTGCGCCAAGTTGTCTGCAAGTGTTGCACATCGCACAGATGCCAGCGCCGCGATACAAGCCAAAAGGCCAGCAACAAAAACAAAACAAAAACCGAAACGTACAATAACAAAAACAAAAACAAAAACAATGGTGGCAGCTGGCTACCGCGCCGCCACAAAACATAATCTCTGGCGATATCTTGGCATTCGTGTGGCTTCCTTGGCCCCCGCCTAACTCCCCCCTCCCTCCCAATACACCTTCGCTTACTATTTATTTCTTTTTTTTTTTAAATCTCCTCATCCCTCGGCAACTGTCTAAGTAGCTTCAGACGCTGCCTGTTTTTATTTTATCTTATTTTTTTTCTTCTTCTCTTTTTGTTTTATTCATTTCATTGCCGGGGGGCCTATGATTTAGTTTGCTTTTTTTTTGTTTTTCTTTCTTTTTTTTTGGTTTTTTAGTTTTGGCATTTTGCCGTCCCGTAACTAATAAAAATTTCAATTTGTACGCTAAACGGTTATTGACGTATTACCGCTTGGCCAGCCAAGCAGCCAACTAGCCAACTAAACAGCCAAACTACCAAATGGCCAACCAGGTAGCAACAACGCCTTTAGTTATTGTTTCTTTTGCTGCAGAGCAACGCCTTCATAATGTTTTATTCATAGTCGAATGCATCCATCTAACCATCCAGTCATTCAGTTGTGGCTTTCGCCAAAAACGTTGCAATAAGCCAAAACAAAATGTTGGCAAAGAGGAAAAAATAAAGCAACAAAATAATGGACATAGGAGATCAAGTGAAAAGCATAGACATTATTGCAACATTATTGAAACAAGAGTAAATTGAATTAAATTTTATTGCCACAATCTTTAGCCACAAAATACGCCCTTGACACTCTTTATTATAATTTTTTTCCTTCTTTCTTTCTAGTTTTTTTTCTTTTTATTATTTTGTTTTTTAGCCGCACCTGTCAAGAGAGGAGAGACTGAAATTATAAGCCAACTATAGACAGAGTTTCGCCTAATCATGTCAATTTCCATATCCGGCCTATAGCATCATCTTAATGCCACATCTTACAATGTGCGCGGCTCTCTTTGGGCCAAATTATTATCTATCTTTTATGGTAATTACAGTAACTGGCTTAATTACATAAGCAAACTAAAAAAAAAAAGAGAGAAACATAAAATTCGAAATTCCATATAATTTGTATTAGACAATGTGGCATGAAATTAACATCAAGTACGCCTTAATGTCAAATCTCAAACTTCAAGGGGCTTTTGTTCGTTCCAATAGCAATAGAAATAGAGAGAGATAGAAGAGAAGAGAAGGAAAGAGAGAGAGAGAGAGAGAGACAGAGAGTGGAGGAAGGGAAAATGCGTCATATCTATGTATCTATATAGATATAGTCAATTTTGTTTGCTTTTTGCTGTTTGGTGATATTTGGCCATAATGGTAGATCACTTGTGAATATATTCGTCGTAAATTGAAATGAATCAACTATTTGTTGTACCCGGAAAAGACTTGATTAACATTATTTCACTTGACTTGAATTGACTTTTTTATGTGTGGCCGCCAGCTCATCATCAGACACAAAGGTTCAATATATTGCAGTCCTGTTTCCACTTCCTCTACTCCCACACACACACACGCACACACACAAGCACACACAGAAACTAAAAGAGAGAGAGAGAGATAGACCCACTTGGCAATTAAGCTTGTTCAGGCTTGTTTAATAAACATATATTTTCCATTTAATTAACTTCCTTAAATGTTTAACATGGTTTTTTTTTGTTACTTTTTATATAATTATTGCAAGATAAGAGGAGGAGGAGGAGGACGAGGCACAGCTACAAAAGCAAATTAAATTAAACAACAACAGCAACAACAACAACAACTGTTGCAAGTTATGTAGGTCACCCACCACAGGCCCAAAACGAAAAGGAGCTAACGATCTGCCAGACAGTCGAGTCCACCAAAAAAAAAAAAAAAAAAAAAAAAGAGACAACTGGCCATTTGGACAGACAATGTCGACTCGACATAAAAGGCTAAACACATCCAACTGTACAGTCTCATAAAGATCACGATTAAATGAATGCACAATTGGATCAAATTTGCACCAAAAAGCCAAGTCAAAACTAAACGAAGACAACAACAGCAACAAAAACTATGGTTGAAGCTCGACTCTCAGGCTGAGTCTCTGTTCAAAAGTCTCATAAAAGTCCAGGGAGGGAGGGGAGAGGAGCGGAGGGGAGGGAAGAAGGCTGGCAGGCTCTCCTCTCCAAAGGAGCAAGGCAGTAAAATTGAATGCGTGTGGGTTGCAATGTGACACATACTGTCATTATTACCAAAGCAACAAACCTCTCTGGCGGCCAACGGCAACAACAAAACGACCAATCTCACAGAGTCCACAGAGTCCATACCAGATACCAGGCTCATATTACACCCGTTGTTGCTGGGTTCGTTACAGGAAAAACTTCGTTTTTCTTCTATTATTTTTCTGTTTTTTTTTTTTTTTGAGGGAGGAGGGGGGAGATACAAACACATATGCCTCAGATATTTATGGATTATGCAATGTGGTTAAGTCGAGCAAAATACTCGTATTCACAATTTAACTAATGATTAGAAGGTGGATCAATGATGATCCCAATGTTTAATACCGATAAAAAAAACAACAACAACAACAACAAAAATAACAACAAACAACTTTAAATTGAATTTTATGATAAGCATGAAAAATATTTAAAATGCAAATGTTGTTTTAGCTCTTTATAGTCACAATAATACACTGAACTGCATAGTTGAAGTTAACTAATAAACAGGCGATAAATACCAAGAGGTATTTATAGTGAAAATAGCTTGGAAAATGACTCAGAATAATATAACGTATATATCAAATGACTTGGTCTTACTTAATAATAAGCAACATATGTGGGGGATTGTTAAGAAAAATCAGGAGCGGTTGCTTATTTTCAAACAGTCTACTTAGGGCTCAAATATTTAAAGAGGAAAATCCACATGAATACCAACTATATATTCAATTTATATTCACTGAACCTCAGACTCTATTTTAAATACTTATTTTAATAGATTCTACACAAACTTCTATATAAAGAAAGAATTTACAACTTAGTCGGAGATTCAATAATCGTATTAAGATTCCTTTTTGGACAATTTTATTAAACTTAATTTGGAAATGGAAGATTAGAAGATATTTAAATACTTATGCTTTATTTTCGGATAAATTACTAATAGTAGATTTTTTACATGAACATTTCCTTAGAAGATCTTGACAACTGAAATGAACTAAAAATGGAACTTTTTCTTTTTTTGTCTATTTCTCGACATTGTCGCTTCGATTATCCCTTTTAGTTAATAAGAAAGAGGAAGCACATCCTCTAAATGAGCTATGACACTTTTTCCTTCTACAACTTGAGAGACCTTTGAAGGAAAAAAAAAACAGATGGAACGAGATGAGGAGACTTGAAGATTGAGGGCAACCTCATTTCCAAGGAAAACTCTAGGGCAATTAGGTTTTTCTTTTCCCTTTTCAATGTCAACTTGTGTAATATGTATGGAAAAGTTTCCGGGTTCTAAATCTTATTGAAATTGTTTTCAAATGCCACCCAGTGCTAGTTAGTTGAACTAATTTAAAAGTTATGCCAGCCGGCCGCCGGACAACAAAAATAACAACGAACGAACAAAAAAAAAAGTGCTCCTAATTTTTCTAGTGAAAGCCAAGAAGGCAACAGACTGTAGAGCAATAGCAACAACAGCAACAACAGCAACAACAGCAACAACTGCAACAACAACAACAACAACTGCAACTGCAACAAACGGCAACAATAATGAACATTGCCACTGATTAGCCGCCAGTAGCCGCCAAGAGTCTCAGTCTATCGCACACAGTCCGCGTTTGTCCTCTCTGAGGTGCAAACTTGGCCCGCACCTTGGCAAACGGCAATAAATTTTGCACTTGAAATAAAAAGTAATGCTAGAAATTGTAACATAAAACAACTGTCACACATAAAAATATCAAACTAGCCGGCCAATCCGGAGTTTGTAGTAAACTCCGACTTGGAAGCTGAGTGAGTATCTATGTACATACATATATATATGTATATATCTGAAGTTGAAACTGAAGCTGGACCCTGGCCGCTATGGTATGTTCAGTTGCAATAGGAATTGGAATTGTAGTTGTTGTTGTATTTGTGTTGTTGCTGCTGACTGACTTGCAACTGTCACTTTTTAGCCAAGTCGCATGTCCATGGCAATTGCTACCATTTTCATTTCGTTTGCCGCAGCGTTGACAATTTTGTTTCTCCTTTTTTTTTTTCGTTTGCAACGTTCACCCATCCACCGAGAACCGGGCGGCGACAATCCTGCGTGGGCTGAGCTTAGTGAAAATTGGTAAAAATATTTGGTCAAAATGTAAAAGTTACAACCAACCAACCAACCAACGGCAACAGCAACAGCAACGGCAGCAGCAACAGGCAACAGCAACGGCAACGGCAGCGTCTGGCAAATTTTAATTTACGATTTCAATTTGGGGGCCACAGCAGCGACTGTTGCCACATAATTTATGCGCCTTAATTGAGCAGCCTTTCGTTGAGTACAAACAATGTGATAAACTAGTGGGTGGCAGACTAATGGGCGGGTAAGAAGAGGGGTGAGAGGAGGGCGTTCAAACCAACTTGAACTTCAAAGAGCTAGCAAAGTTATGACATGAAAGTCGGTTAGTCACGTCTGCAACGGCTGCTGCATGCTGCATTTGACACACATTTCAAATCGACTTGCAGCAGCAGCAGCAGCAGCAGCAGCAGATGTAGATGAATTACCCCCGGGAATGGCCCGGCACGGCACTAAACTCTGTTCGACTTGGACTGTAGCTCAAGGTCAGCAGCCTTTGCCTGCCTCATTAATTCTCAAAAGCTGCCATGACGTGTACTATTTAGATTTCAGCAAACGGACGGATGGATGGACAGAAAGACAGGACAGACTACAGGACGGTTGTGTTGGTTATTCGAGTCTATTGCATAAATGAACCGAATCAATTGATATGAATTTAAGTTATTTAGTTTGTTGGCTAATTCAAGGGCATGCTGGTGGCCTGTGGCTGGTGGCTGTTGGAGTTTCAATGCTGCCAAGAAAAGAAATGAAAAAAAAGACAAACAAACAAAATAAAGCAATTTATTTCAATTAGAAACTCGTGTGTGTCAGGGTGTGTGTTGTGTTGTGGGGCAATCTTAGTTGACTCCGAGGGTTGCAATTTAAAATAGTTAAACGACGCAATCTGATCATAGTTAGGTAAAGGAGAGGCCAATGACCTAGGTTAGCAATAGTTGGAAGAGTATACAAAGTGTGGTCAGTATTACAAAAGGGGGCTACATATATAAATTTATCCATTCTTAGTTAAATATTCAACTGGGAAATTGATCAAGGATGAAGGATCAAGGATCAATCTAAATATAGATCCACTGTGATGAAGTGAATTTCAGTCTTGAATCCCCCTTAACTACTTAGATTAGCATCACATACATATAAGCTAAATGTTATCCCATGCTTAAAACTTAATGATCTTGGCTATTGAAATGATTTAGTTTCTGTTTAGGATTGCCATTTATATGACAATATCCAACATCTGGAATACCTCTGTGGAATACCTTTAAACAACTTTCTTTAATTTTCAAAGCCAGTCGAGTTGGGGGCCAGACACAACTATGGAACACAAGTTCCTCCTCTGGCCTCGGTTATGGGCTCATTCAATGCAATTTGAGTCCCAACAGGCAACACCTTTCCAACCTTTCGCTAATGGCACATAGCTGTAAGTTAGTCAGGCATATCACAATCGTCGATGCTTTCGAAAGTCTATAAAGCAAACAGATATACAGATATATATACATATATACTTATATATGTATATAAAGGTATGAATACAAGTCCCTGCTAATAAGGCCAAAAGAAATGGCCAAAATGCCACCTAAGTCGAGCATAATAATGCAAATTTGGTCATAAATGATGATGCAATGTGAGCCCCCAAATCAGCCATAAATATCTGGTCAAAAGCAATGCCAATGCAAAGGTAAAGCCAAAGCTAACGCTAACGCTAACGATATGACCATGGCCAATGTCCTGCCACTGGCACACAATAAAGACGCAACCAAAGTGAATTTCGGATTTTTGGATTTTGTTTGGTTTACATTTATGGTATGAATGTTGGTTGGATGGATAATGGCCCTCTATTATGTTAACTCGATTTCTGGACAAACAGTTGGTCAAATTATTGTTATTATGCGGAAATGCTTACAACCAAATAACAACAACAACAACAACAACAACAAAAGCAACAACAATAGCAAATTGGCAGCCAAAATATATATAGGAAAATTGGCAGTCGAAACAATCTTTCCATCTCCATCACCCACAATCTCTTTGGGCCCATAGACATATGTTTAATGTTAAATGGCAAATTTTTTTATACTTTATTTATAAGTATATATGTATATATATAAACATACATACATACATATATACATTAATATTTCATCTTTTTTTTTGTAAGCTCGTTCATAGCTGATACAAATCAATCATTATACTTTGAGGCAACATAATTTGTACCCTTTTTGCTTGTTTTCACTTCCTATTAAATTATATTTGGCATTTAACGAAGCGGAGGTGGGTGCAACAACTACCACAACAACAACAACTACTAGCAACAACAACAACAACCATTGACATCAATTACACGACAGTCGACTCCTGTTACCAGCGAAAAAAGGCCCTCCTAGCCCAAAAAGGCGCGGCACCGACGGTTTTTTTTTTCTTTCAGTCTTTCTTTCTTTCTGGGCTCCATTTTGACGCACGCCCGTTACTCGATGGCATGGCTTTTCTTTCCATTTCCCTACCCCCTACAGCCGGTTGAAACCACCCGACAAACTAACCCGCCCAATCTCTCACATCCACCACCAACGTGATTGAGTAATTTCGATTGTCTTGTGGCAGAAGTTTATCAAGCCAAATAATATTAACGACATGACTCGGCTGCTGCTGCTGTTGTTGTTGCTGTTGCAGAAAGAAAGGCAAATAATGCAACCGCTGCACGTCATTTATGGGTGGGTTGGTGGATAATTTTCGGGTGTCGCTTGGGTAGATGATGCTGGCGCAACATTTTTAATTATGTTGCTGCATGCAGCTACATCAGCAGCAAAAAGGCAAAAGGCAAGGAAAAAATTTATTAATACCAAAATAACCGGCATAAAATAAATTGGTTTTTATTTTTATTTATTTTTGTGTTTTTTTTTTTTTTTTTGGTAGGGAGTGAACTAAAGTCCGGAAAAAGAAAAGGTTATTTATGCATATAGCAGCGTATGAAGATTGGCCATAAATCATTTGTGTTGATCTCTCTGGCTAAAGAATTCTGATCAATTAGTTTTGCAGAAAAAGGAAAGAAATGGAAATGCATTATTTATGCCAAAAAAAAGAGTTAGTTAATTAGACTGAGACTGTAATATAGAACAACAATTCACTAGTTGGGAACTAAAGTAACATGAGAGGAATTCGATAACCCATAAACTCGATCGGCGTTCTGGTTGTATCCATTAAAAAGTGTTGCCTAAGGTAAGTTTTTTCCTTTCTGATAACAGGAGTCACAGGAATATTTTTTACGATTTCCATTGTTCGTATACATTTAACATTCCGTTTTCACACCTATATATTATATTTTTTTTGGTTTGAAAATTTATTAAAAATATCTCGGTCAAAGTATGGCTATTTATATATTGTTTGACCAGAAGGTCGAAAAAGGACGAGCACTGGGATTGACTTAATCCTTACTAAAGTACTTAGTAAAAACATTTTCAATTCGGTTTTCTAGCAATTTATCGCTCTTCATTCTTCTTAACTCTTCTCATTGCTGCCAAAACAGATTAGTCTCATTATTTATCGTTTAATTCTTTTTTTGGGCTTGCACATAATTTTGTTATCAATGTAATTCAATATATTTGCCAATTAATCAACATTCTTGAATAATTTTTTGCTTTTTTTTTTGTTTTTTGGTAGTTTTTTGTCTCCCCTTTTCATGTTTTATCGATTGCCCTTTGTGGCTTATGCAATTGACCGATGCCGCTTGCATCCAACATGCTGTGCATTTTTTCAACAACAACTGTGCGTGTGTGTGAATGTGTGTGTGTGTGTGATATAGTGTGTGTACATTTCTTATATCAAATTTCCAAGAGCCTCCACACATTTACACCACATACCTTTTAAAGCCTTTTAAAAACCATTAAACTTGCTGCCCAAATTAATGAAGTTAAGTGGCCGAAAGTCTTTTTGAGCCATCCATCGCACCGGCAATTGTATGTTGTATGTTGTATGTGTGTAAGATTGAAAGATACAGTTAACAACATTAACGGCAATCGGAAATCGGCAGATGGCAGTAGTTACCAAGGTCGCTCACGTGAAATTATTAATTAAATCATTAATGTAATAAATTATTGATTAAACGAAACACATTTACAGATAAACTCAAACATTACACGCATGAATCATTATTTGGTAACCAAAAAAAGCATCCCGAAAAAAAAAACAAATGGCAACAAAACGGCCAACAAGTCAAGTACAACAAAAAGCTGCCATTGTGCAGAAAGAAAGAAAAAAACATTGCAATTAGCATGTGGATGGAAGCAGGGGATAGAGAGGGTAGATGGTAGACAACGAAATGGGGAAGGGGAAAAAACGCATTCACAAAACACTTTCCCAATCATCAAAGTCATTCATACTGCCTTTCAACTGCACGCGCATGCAGTATTGCCCCTCCATATGAATATGCTCGTAAATATATACGAGTGTGTGTGTGTGTGTGTGTATCTGCAAGATATATACATTGTGTTGATATATTAATGATGATTTCTCGTTTTTCGTTCGTGTCTATTTGAATTGCATGATTCAACACTCAGCGACTGCGACTGCGACTGCGATTGTGGCAGCAACAACTGCGGCTAATGTGCGACTTGGCTATATCTATATCTGTATCTGTTTACATTGCTTGGATAGTATCTCCACCATCTGCATCTGTCTCACTTCACTTATGTATACATATATATGTACATATAGATGGATGATGATGACGATGCTGCTGCCTTTATATCTGCATCTCATGCACGTAACTTTCAACCATTTGGGGGGCGTCAATTTTGTAATCCAATTAACGCGCCCGCTGCGCAAATGAACCATAATTTTTGAAACCCCCCCATGCCACTATTACTCTCCTCTCTCTCTCTCCCCCTCTTTTTTTATTAAGCTAATATTTTCTATTATATTAAATATTTGCATAAATTATAATGATATGGGCAATGAATGATCTGCATAACCGATATAGAGGATGAGAAAGAGGAAGAGGAAGAGTGGGCGTGATGGGAAAAGTAAACGGTAAAGTGACTTTTACTTGTGGCAAATGAGTGTGAAATTTTTATGGTCATTAATAGATTTGCCGAGTGTATGCAATGACAAAATATTAAAATTGTTAATGCAACATCAAATGAATGAATCAACAATTTGAACCAAGAGCTAAATATGTACACATTCATTATGTTTGCAATTGGCCAATAAGCTTGACCAATTTTATGTTAAAGACCAAATATAAGCTTACTGCCAAATGAAAGTAAGAGAAATACATAACTAATTATTATATTTGATCCTTTCGATTAGATCTTAGATCTAGCGAAGTTCCAATCTGTATATAAATGAAATTGAGCAATATATATATGCATCTTTATGTTGTCTCACAACTAATTGCAAAAGCAAACAGATCTTGCTTAATCCAAAAATAAAAAACTTGGCAACTACCTGCGAAGGTCGTTCAAATCAAAATTAGAAAAATGCATTTTATATACATCATACATTCGTATATATATACATACATACATATATAATTTTTTGTTTACAATCATCACGCTCACCCAGTCAGATCGAATTATATTATCTTTTTCAGTCAAAAGATCAACATAAACATGCCCCGAAATTGTCAATTTGAATTGGCAAAATATAAAGCTCTAGGGTAAATTTATTATCCCACAATTCCCCGCGCATAGATATATGAGTTATATATATATATGTATAGATGTATAGAGACAGGCGATGAATTTTAAAATGTTGTTGCCGATGCCAATGATGAGGGGATGAGTTTAGTGGGTGAGTCATTCAGGTTATGGCGGCGACCGGCGTGAGTCGCTGAATGATTTGTCGTTTGAAGATTTATTCATGCCGCGAAAAACCAAACCAAAAAAAAAAATATATATTTTCCCCCTGTGCGAGACATTTGACGCTAAATGCAATTTAAAGGCAATAAAACAAAGCGAAAAATCTCATTTAAATAAAGGCTCATTATGCATGCGGCGTCATATCTCAAGAACACCAAGGGGCAATTGCTCAAAAAAAAAAAAAAAAAACACAAAAACTAACATACACATACACACACACACAACAGACAGCACAAGGGAATGCAATGATAACCAGAAAACCATTCGAAATCGGTATACTCTTAAAAAAACTTCGATTGAAAGGTTCCAATGTAATTCTAAAGACTTATAAAGACTTCAAAAATAAACCCCCAAATATCATATCTCGTTAGACTTTCCCAGAAGAATCTCAAAAGATGTGATTTAAAAGATTCAGTTATAGGGATTCATTAGATTCTAATACTATCTCAAAGTTCTTATCCACTCGAATATTCCCTTGTCTCTTGCTAGGGTATTTTAAGAAAAAGGTAAATTTGCATACAAGAGGCCACAGATCCAATACAATCTGGGGTCTGGGAGCTGGGGGCAAGGATTGGCTGGCTGGCTGACTGTGTACGGATCTGTACCATGATTCTTGCAGCTCGACGCCCAAAAGGTGTCCGTCAATGCTGACACACTGACACTGACGGTGACGGTGACTGTGACGCTGAAGCTGACGCTGACGAAGCTTAGACTGACTACTGAGCCTGAGCGGGACTTTTGTGACTGACTGAATCTGAGGTTACGCCTAATTGATTAATTGCAAAACAACAACGAAACACGATTTGCATTTGGATATTCGATTGGATTTTCTTGATTTCATTTGTATATTTCTGTGTTGTGTTTTTTTTTTTTTTTTGGTTTTATTTATTTAGAATTGCAATTGGAACTGTCAATTTGCATTTAATTCGGCGAAAATAAATTGCCGACTGACTCACGATTTTTGTTAAAGCAATTTGGATTAACAACAACAACAAAAGCAACAATAACAAAGAAAATAAAACGGAACGATTGAGATTATCTTCTTTTTTTTTCTTTTGTTGTTTTATTTCCTTTTTTTCTTTGTGATTTTAATTTTGATATATGCAATAATGAATTGATGCATTTTTGAATATATATAAAAAATTAATTTTCAATATTGAAATGCTAATTAAATTGTGTCTCGAGACATTAATAATTTTATCATTTTCATTGTATTTCCATTTATGTATATATATTGATGACCTCTCTTCGGAATGGCCTTGCCATAAAACATGCGCTTTAATGATGCAAAATGTTGTGGATTACAAGCAGCTTACATTGTAAGTATTTGTATATACATATGTATGTATGTATATATTCATGTTCATATCACGTCAGTAGTAAGCAGCATAAGTAATGAAGACAGGCAACAAAAAGGGGGGCGACAAAATGAGGCAGATAACTGCGGTTTTTAATCAAATCAAATGCAACAACAACACAATATCGCATACAGGCAAACAGGCAAATGAACAACCGTAATGTAATAGCAACAAGCACAGGGGCGTGGCAAAAGTGGGAGCTAGATTTCCCCAACTAAACGAAACTGCATATAAATTTATACATATATAAAAGAATTTCTATATTTAAAAATGAAATGAACTCATCTCCTGACTAACTCTATTTTCCGAGAATATTTAAGGGCATTTTACAGTCTATAACAAAAGTATTCGCCTTTTGCATTAAGTTAACTGTTATTCTAATTTAAATTCCACAATATTTGAATTATGATATTGGACAATTAGATGAATCTGGAATTGGATTTGAAAAATGTTGAAAAAATAAAAGGTTCTTCCTTTTGGAAGAACTATCGTTACTTGACAATGTGATTAAAATCTCAGATATTCCAGCTGGAACTCTGTAAGAGTCGGTATATAATTAACAATCATCATTAGTTGCCTCTTTTGGGGGTTAAAGTAATAAATCAGATGAGATAAAATCCTGATTTTACAGAAACGAAACTAATTATTATAAAATAAGTTATTCCTTTTATAAACTATTATCTAACACTTTCTATACGATTCGATACGATTCTGAGTGATCTCTTCTAATCTCTATAGGTTTTCTCTTGATTTAAGTAACAGAAGAATTAGTTAATAATAGAAACTAAATATTATTGAGCACTTCTTTAAAATCACTTCAAGTTAAAGGTGGTTAATCTATGTATTAATAAAGATATTACAAAAATATAAATATGCACTCACCCCTTTTTGTAGTTATCCAAATTTTGCAGTTTTTCAATTTGTTTTTGCTGAAATTGAAATAAAATCGTTAAGAAATCAATAAATCATTGCTAAAGTATTTTTATGGTATTCAATTGCAATTTCTCGGATAATATATAAAGTTATTGCAACCCCCTCATGTCTACTACGCCTATGTAACCGAATGGAAAGTGTTAAAAATCAGATAATCATGCGGTGGCGCTGTATTTTTTATTGTTGTTGCCTTTTTTTTCCTTTTTTCACATTTTTTTTTTTGCTCTTGCTGCTACTTTGTTGTGATGTTGGATGGCAGGTAAATGAACCCACAAAACTATTTTTGCATTGGGATGCGTTCGACGATTGTGCAACATGGAAAATAAGTTGCAATAATGTGGCCTGACTTTATCAATTAAAATGCCAACAGATGTGCAAAATATTTATTACATATGAGGAGGAGGAGTAAGAGAAGTAAGATCAGAGAGAGATATGCGTAGGATAAGTACAAGTAGCCGGATAGATGTAAGGAAGGAAGGATCTGACCGAGTCCAATCATTATATTAAACTTTCACGCCCATTAATTAAATGACTGACTTGGCGTGTTTTCTGTTTGCTGTTGGCCACCTTTTTTCTTCTTTTTTTTTTTTTTTTTTTATAGCATGTAATTCGTCAGCAGCAAATGAGTAAGTACATTTTTGTTGACTTGGCCATGAAGCCGGCAAAATGCAGCGCCAGGTCATAAAACAACATCGACACTGGGAATGGGAATGAAAATGGGTATCATCGAACAGTTGAACAAACAAAAGTAAAAACACTTTCACTGCAACCTTGAGATGGAATGGGGATGGACATGGACATGGGCATGGAAGAAATATGTTGGCCAGAGCATGTTCAATTAAATGCATCGACTTGGCATCGACTTGACATAATATATATATATATATATATATATATATATATATATATATATATATATATAAACATATTGTAAGATTATGCAATTTCCCCGAATGTTCTGTTTGTTAATATTGCATGCAGCATGCAACAAACGCAACGACAACAACAACTGCTACAACAACAACAACAACTATTGCACATTTCAATGAACGAAATTATTAAAATCATATATCACAACTCAGCAACGACCTCCCAGGCAGTTTAAACCAAACCCAGCCAGGCCAGGCCAGGCCAGGAAGATGCCAACAAGCCAAAATGGAGACATGCACAGGGCCAGATTGAGGCCGGTTTTGTTTTCTTTTTTTTTTTTTTTTTTTGCTTGTTGTTTTCTTGATTTATGCCTTGCACCAAATGAAATGAATTGTGTAACCTTTTTCTCCTCGCCCTCTCCAACTCTCCCTCTCCCTCTACTTCTTTCATAACTGACAGCCAACTTGTATCCCTCGACTGACTAAAGGAGTGGGGGGGGGAGGAAGAGAGAACAACTTAACGCGAATTTTCTTGACTCTTAATCGTGGGCAGAAGCTGCATTCATAAGAAAGGGTTAACAGGGCTGCTTATCACCATCAACTGATCGCTGGCACGTTGAGGCCATAAAGCAAATCAAATTGCAACAATTGTTGGTAATATGTTAATAAATTGTTTAGCTGCTCCTCAAGCGGCGCTGCTTTACTTTCATTAAATTATAGACAATATCAATGCGAATTGATCATCATCACATCGTTTAAACTTTAGAGATCTTTCACATATTTCATCATTCATTCATTCACATTGATAATGATGATGACTAACTTCAATCAAGGCCAAATTGATTAACATTGCACAAGATTTAGTTAATAGTCAATTGTTTACACAGAATCCCATCTATTTTATTGTTATTGTCGTTTGCCAATTTATGTAATTGCAAAAAAAAAAAAAAAAAAAAAGGCAAAATGAATTATAAAATCCACATGTCATTAATGATTGCCGATGCCGCCGTTCAAATGCCGCTTATAAGTATTCTCTCATGCCTGTCAATCCGCAGCGCGACAACATTTTGAACGTAACCAACCACAACTTATGAGTATTAGCCATGAGTCTGGCTGGCATTTTGGCCAAATATGGTGCTGGATTTTGTCCAGCAATTTATGTGATTTGTGCATGATTTTGGCAAATGTAACCAACCATCCAATTGACTTGTCGTTGTCGCTGTCGCTGTGAATGCTCTCAACCCCAATCCCAATACCAATCTTCAACCACACCCCCACACTCTATAGATGTCTTTGCCTTTGTCTCTTCTGTCCCTCTGTCTCTATCATTTGCTATTGGCTGCTTTTCTAGGCTGGCTAATACAAAAGTTTATGGCATAAATCGCATTTGTTGGCATCAGAACAGAGAAAATCAGCTTAAGACCCCAAGCAGCTTCACACACAGTAGCCAAGTCAAGTCAAGCCATAGAAACTCTATACAATATGTTGCCCCCCCCCCCCCCTTGCTCTACAATCTATTTGGAGACACGCAGTGGCAGGGCAATGGTCATAAACTTGGGCATTAATGTGCTTATAGCGTGGGCTGTTTGAAATGAAAAGTTAACTAAAGCCAAAGTCTGACTTAGAGTCCGATTCAACGACGACTCTTTGTCAGTTGTGGCTTAGGTCAAGGCAAAGACTTCACCTGGCCCTAGCTGGCTGGCTTTAGGTTTAGCATTAACTCATTTTTAGTTATAAGTAGTTAGTGCAAGTACGCGATGATGACGAGTGACCTTGGGGTTGCCATCCTTTAACCATTCTGTTCACGCACAACAACTTAATTTGTTGTGCCCATAATCAGCTGCTGCTTCCCAAACAAGCGTTGCTGATTTTCCACAAAAGCCATCTGTGCATCCTTTCAGCGTAATCCTATAACCATGCATTATGCGCAAAAAAAAAAACAAAAAAAAGAAAAGAGAAAAAAGAAGAACTAAAAACCATTTAACAAAATGGGCACACACAGACCATAATCATTGTAGAACCTTGAAGTGCATTTTTAATGCCAGTCCTTGTCTGATAAGATTAAGTCATGAAAAACCAGGGACAGGGCTAAGAGTTGGGGGACGCTTTTGGGGATTGGTCTTAGGTTCGGTTTGTTGTTCGGTTAAGGGGGTTAGGGGTTAAGGGGAGGGAATTGTTAGCGCAGTCTGTCTACGCGAAAGTGCTTAGCCTAGGTCTCAAGTGTGTCTACATGACTCTCACTTTTAGGCCAGGTTTAGGCAGTGTTAGGCGGCAGTCATTTAGCCAGCCCCCAAGACTTGGCCAGAATATGGGCAACCACTTTCCATGGCAAAGGCAAGGCACGACAACAGCAACAGCAACAGCAACAACAATAACAATAACAACAGCAACATCAATGTGGTTAATGCACATTTAAATGTCGATTTTGCAAATTGTTGCCTGTTGTTGTTCAATTCCATTTCAATTATGTTGCGCAATGCGTTTAAATTGCGCGTTGTTAGCCACCAAACACAAAACAAAAACATAAAAAAACATAAAAAACAACAACACGAAAAATAACATAAAAAAAAACTATAGAAATCGATAGACAAACATTTAAATTGCCAACTTGAATATACCCTGTAAAATGTGGTTAAAATTAGCTCTAACGATCTTCGACATAAGAAGAATAAAATGGCAACATTTGCAATTAAAAAGTCTAAGAGAATATCCTTGATAGATATGGATATATATATACGCGATTATTTAACCGACTTTAGGTGGAAAGAAAGAACAGAATCTTGTATTTTAAATTCAATATTCCTTTTATCAGTTATATATTTATATATGAATTCAATGACTTCCAATTGCTTTTCTTTATCCTATCAAACTTATTGTGACAGCAGCATCAATATACCCTAGTTTAAACTGATAATTAAAGGGTATGCGAAAAGTTACTCTGACTAAATCAAAAGCTTTGTTGTACTGGCGGCACTATAAAAATTGTTTCCGCATCTTTGCAGCTTAATTGTCTGAAACAACATAATTTCGACTTATTTACGATCAAATAAAGACAAAGACAATTTCGCTTAATTTCAATTACAATTTCATGTTAGTTAATAACAATTTGTTGGCAAATTCTCAGAGTCAGTCAAATCAGTCAGTCCAACGCAGAGCAAAAATCCCGCCAGATATACAAATAATGCCAATTCATGCAGTTTAAAACATTTGTTCGACATTTCAAAGCGATTCGACCGCGACCCACAAAAGAAAGCCATTCACAAAACCAAATAAAAAAAACCAAAAAGGGAAAAATAAAAATGAATAAAAAAGAAAAGAGCCAGCCAAATAATAAAAAAAAGGTCTTAATCAAGGCGCAAGAAGGTTACTGACCCTCTCTGGTTGACGGTCCATCGTCTTGGGAATGGAGGAAGTGGAAATGGATTGCGACTAACTTTACTCACAATTTTATCTGTAAGCGAGGGGAGAGGGGGGAGAAAAAAAAAGCAATTAACTTATTTTTGCAACTGATGAAGACAAACTGTGCCACTCTGATTGCAATCGTTGGACTCTGTTTTGCCACACAAGTTGCTTTTGGCCTATTTACATTTTGCATCTTCATTTACAGCTAACTCAACTAACTCAAAAAAAAATGTTGGTATCTCTTATGCATAGTACATAAATAGCCAAGTTCTAGTTGCGACTTAATCTTCAATATCAGACAAAATGCTGACTAACCCAACCAGCAACCAGACAACTGAGAAGCGGCCAATGAAATGTAACCAGGCATCATTTGGAAAGTACTCGATTGGCAACGTTTTTGTTGTTGTTGTTGTTGCTGTTGTTGTTGTTGCTGTTGCTCTTGTTATGTTGATTCAATTTCCGCGAAATGTTTGCCATGATTCACTGAACAAGCTAACAGAGGGATAAGGCGAGAAGGGGGGAGGGGTAAGACTTGTACTCTTGAATCTGTTGCTTGTAATTTATATGTTGATTATTCAGTCATATATATATACAATTTGATTTGCAACTGTCAATAGCTTTGCTTGGTTACTCTGATGGAAAGTTTTCTTTTCTTTTTTTGAAAATCTTTTTTTTTTGTTTTGTTTAGCAATAGTTAAGATATTTTCACTAATTGATCATTGGAGCAACGTTTTAGTTATCACTAGATGACCTCTTCCTCAACTCCTTCAGCAGCATTATCATTAACAATATTAATGTTGTTGTTGTTGTTGTCGTTGTTGTTGTTGTTGTTGGAGTGGTTGTCGTTGCAGTTGAAGCAGAGATGTTGCCTACCTGACTGCCTGCCGCCTGCCTTCGCATAATCAGGCAAGGCATTTATTAAATATATATATATATGTATATATATAGATATAGTATGTATATGTTTTTATGTACTTACTTATACAATATTTTTGTGTGCACCCACGCAGTTTGAAGTCTGGGAAAGTAATCTCTGCATGTGTATGCGTGTGTGTCTTGTGTTTGTTGATTTGTCGCGTTGTTTTTTGTTAAGTGGCCATCATTAGTTAAATATGTGCATTTTTCTTAAAGGATTTTCGCCTTGAAATATGAACAACTCGTTAATGTTGCTTTCAAATTGCCATAATTCAACATTCAATTGCAAAAACTTTCCTTTTTCTTTATGCCCCCTCCACACACACCATTTGCCGCACAGCTCCTTGGCAATGGTATTGGTTAGAGTTGTTGTTGCTGTTGTTGTTGTTGCTGTTGTTGGTTCAATTATTACCTTTAAATGTGCTGAAAAACGGAAGCGCATCATTGAATTAGTTGTTAGTTTATTTAGTTAAATGAAATTGAAAGCCAATTAACCTGATTAGCGTATGGTTAGCTGGCAACATGTTGCCAGCAACATGTTTAGCACACCAACTAGTCAAGATCATTAATCAAAGTCGTTAGACTGACTACACTAGTACGTATACGTAATTTAGTAGCCATAAATAAAAAGAAACTTCAGTGAAATTGAAATGTTTAAGCGATGAGACAAATGTTCGACTTGATTGGCAAACAGTTTATTTTATTTTACTCTATCTCTGACTAGCTCTCCATCTCTCTCTCTCTCTCTCCCTCTCTCTCTGTCTCTGTCATACCGATTACTGTTGTTGCTCGAGCTAAAATTAATGACATTTTGCATGCATTTGGATGTTGTTTATGAAAACAGCATTCAATTTGCATTAACTGTTGGCAACTGATTGATGAATCCATCGAACGAAAGTGGTCCCCTTGCACATTAATGAGATGCCCACGTTTATTTCACACAACAATCATAAAAACAAAAGTAAAATAAAACTGCTAAACAACAACAACAAAGTATCAAATCAAAAACACAAAAAAAAAACAAAAGACTTAGACAACGAACTTGAGCCATGGAATATTATTGCTATTTGATTTTTCGCTTCGTCGTTTGTTTTTTTTTTTTTTTTTTTTTTTTTTTTGTTTATGACATCAATAGAACATAAAATTAACTTACCTAAAACAAAGAGAAAGTGTTTAAATGCCCTGCGTGAAACAACATTAGTGGAAAATAAAGGAAATAAATCACATTTAATGATGTTTCGTGTGGCTTTTTCAATTAATGTTGCTTATAAAAATACAATTTTTTTGCCTTCTTTGTTTTTTTTTTTTTTTACTTTTAACTATTTGACATTTAATTAAAGCCATGTGATGGCATTTATGATGGGTGGGCGGTGAAGGCGGCGGGTGTATCATGTCATGCGTAATAAACAAAAGCGGCAACAGCACCAGAAGCAGCAGATAGTGAGAAAAAGTGTGAAAGAAAAGCCTGAAGCTATCGCTATGAGCTGCGGAATTTCTATAGAAGTGAAATTTCTGCCATTCCAAGACAGGCAGCAAAATGTCTGCATAACTGTGTGTGTGTGTGTGTGAGTGAGTGTGAGTGTGTGAATGTGAGAACCGTAAGGCAATTAATTTGTTGAAAATACTCTACAAACAATTGGGTGTTCAGTCCTACCACAAAAGCAATGACGACTGGCAACAATCGATATAAATTTAATTCTGAATTGTAATGAAAATATGAAACTGCGATTATATAGATTTATTTTCTTCTTATTCTTCTATATATTGTTATTGCAATTATTTTCATTTTGATATTTTTTATTTACCAAAGACTTGTGTGTTAACTTAATAAAACAATTTGTTTTGATTTTATTTTATGTAACTTTATTTATTATATATAAAAATTGTAGGGCTTAGAATTTAAGGCTTAAAGCTTTAAGTAATCCATCAAAGCGAAGGGATACAGTCATAAGCAAATGCAGGCACCTTATGTATATCATTATATGTAGTAAAATGTACATCATAATAAATGTCCTTGAATCCTGTTAATTTCATTTGTTAACCATTATTTCCTTATGTCTACTTTTTCAAAATGTTGCCAATAAGATCGATCGATCGTAACGATTTCATCTCAACTATTTTGAAAGTATTTCTCCGCTTTCCCCATGTATGTAGAGTATTCTGCTAGTCGGTCTCATTTAACTGTCTGCTTTACTTTTGTCTTTTATTTTTACTGTGCTGAGTTGGTAGCAAAAAAAAAAAAAAAAAAATACATAATAAAAAAAAAACATTTTATAAATTAGAGCAACACTTGCTGCTGCTGCGGTTGGGTTTGAGGCATCGTCTATGCTTCTGTTGCCGCACCTTGCATGCGAAAATCTTTTCACGCCTCGAGCTAGGCAACATGCGAAAAACTCATTTTGGAGCCACACATCGTTTATCTTGACTCTTTCTCTACCCATGCCGGAAGATGTTTCAATTTTTTCCACTTTTTGTGTTTTTTTTCTTTTCGTTTTTTTTTTTTTTTTTTCATTTTGTTGTAAAAAATTGCAATAAACGATTCAGGTGGCCTGATTTCTAACAGGCAGGCCCGGCCGCCCAATGACATCATTCAAATTGTGAATTTAAATCTATATAAAAAAGATTGTTTACAATAACATTCGAATAGGCATGGCAAATCAATCAAAGTGTCGAGATAAATTTACACAAGATTAGAATTTACACAAAATGAATGACTTGGACAACGAACTTGCCAAACTTGAGCATTATTGATGAATTTGACTAAATAAAGAAAACATCAGCATAAATAAACTGGATAAGCACTAGCAATAATAGCAACAACAACAACAACAACGACATCCAAAACGCTTTTCCAGCAGGTGAAATTTTCATCATTATTAATGATGATGACTGTTTGGCGCTGGAGTAAATATTTGACCAACACTACAAAACGAAACCGAAAAGCCAGATGTATGCAAACTGACCCACTAAGCTGCCACTGGCCCAACACACACACACACACACACACATACAGAGAGTCCAACACTAACTCAGCAGCAGTTGGTTTTTCTACATTTTCCGAAATGTTAAATGAAAAACTGCACATTACACACTGTACAATATATACATACAGTGGAGCTGCTGCTGCTGCTGCTGCCCTGCGGCGACCTGGGGCAACAATAATTTAGCAATTTCCAACACTTGTGCAATTTCATAAAGCATTTGTTGCCCCCATAAAAGAAAAACAGTTGCCACACATTTCCGCATAATCATCATAATTTTTCGTATTTTTTTTTGCTTTTAAACTCAATTTTTATGAATTTGCTGATTTAGTACAGGAGCGGAACACAGAGTGGTAGGGGGGAGGAGAATCGTGTACATTTACAAAGCACAGAAACAATTTGGCACACTAAAACCAAACACATTTCAATTCAACATTTCGAACAGTTCAGACCAAGACCCAGACCCGACAAAGACGACCACGACGTCCACGACGAGATGAAGGCAAAGGAGACGGCGGTGGCAACGGCGGCGGCGGCGGAGACGATGGCTTCATTTTCACCGCCAACTCGTTTTTTTTTCCTTCGACTGGCAAACGTTTTCCTTGATTTCTTGATTAATGCTGACCAATGACTGGGCTGGGCAAAGTCATACAACGTACCTACAAATGTACATACATTTGTATATATGTATATATATATATGTGTATGTACAATGTAGTTCTCCCCTTCTTCTGACCCTCCTCTGCATGGTCTGGGTCCATCCTCTTGCTCCTCTCCATCTCTCTCTCTCTCTGTTTCTCTCTCTTTGTAGTTGTCAATTATCATCATGATGATGTCTTGGCAGAATTATTATGTAACTCTTTTTGGCATATTAAAATGATTTATGGCCCGTGGCATTGGCCATTGGCTCTCGCTCTTGGCTTGCTCTTGGCTTCATTTTCATCTATGTTACATATATGTGTATATATGTATGTGTGTGTGTCTGTGTGTAAGTGTCTATGTATGACTTCCTGTCCATGGCCATGTCCATGTCTAGTGGAGAACTTTTCACATGCGGGACGCTATGAAATGATGTCTTGAACTTTTGGGGGCGCAAAGTCGCAGCCATTTATTATCGGCGGAAAAAGTTTTGCTTTTTTTTTGCCTTTTTTTTTTTTTGTTTTTTGTTTCTTTTTAGCTGAAACATTTTACAGTTGTGTGTCATGAACTTTAATGCTTAGCATGTTGCAGTTTTCCATTGCGCCTGTCGATACGTTTAAATGTGAGCAGTTCATGGGAACAAAAGGCGAGAAAGCAGTGATTATTGTTGTTGTTGTTGTTGTTATTGTTGGTGGTGTTGATGTTGCTGTTGTGGGTGCCAAAGTACAGCAACGTGATGGGGTCGAATGGCCAATAGCAGCCACAAGCATAATTACACGTACAAAATCTTATGTCTGACATTTTTGGGTTAATGCGACAAAAAACCAAAAGCAGAAAAAGGAAAAATAAGTAAGCCGTTTGAACTCAAGAGACCAGATGGATGGATGGATGTTGCAATTAACAACTCATTTAATAACTCAATCAAATTATCGCCAGATAAAAACAACAAAACAACAGCAACAGCAACAGCAGCAGCAACAACAACAACAGCAGCAACAACAACAACACGACGACCCTCATCAAAAAGTCTTGAACGACAATTGATATTGATGGAGATGTGCGAAATGCAAAACCTTATGAACAATTTATAATTATTGTTATTGCCTTTTATGAAAGTGTAAGGCAAACATAAATCGAAACACAAACACAATTTCCATTTACAGAGAGACAGACAAAACTATTAACAACTGCCGCGTGTATACACAGATATATATATATATGTATGTGCGATATACTTATAGCATATATACATATATCTTCAACTATATGGCGTGTGAACATGATCAGCCGCAAAATATGTACAAACGAAATGCGAGGAGGCAGACGTGTGGCGTTCACCGCAAAAGGTAAACTTTTTGTGATCTTAATTTGAAATGTAACACAAGTAAATTGAATCAAAATATCCGATTAAAACTTTTTAATATAAAATCAATTAATAAATTTCTTATACTCTATCAGCAGTCAATAGAATATGATGTATATTTATCCTCAAATGAGAATTTGTATTTTATTTATAAAAAGGTTAAGGCAGATGGACTGGACTCTAAGAAATTGTTGAATGATTTAAAGGATAAAGGATTTAGTTTAATTTGCCCCTTTATTATAAACTTATTGTAAAGTAATAGTAGAAATAATATTCTCAAATTGAATTTTATTATAATTAAAGACCATTTGTCTTAAGGCAAATCATTAACTAAATTTTTATTTCAACACTTGAAAATTGTTAACAAGCAGAAGTTAATGATTTTTCATCTTGTCAATGCTTTTAAGAGTTTTCTCTCTGCATTTACACTTATGTATGGGCATAGTTGTAAAATGGAAATGGGAAAATTTATTTTATACTCTGCTTAATGTTGACAAACAACATTTCACAGTCGTAAATACCAAGTTAAAGAGAGCTAACTTGAAAATTTCCCACATGCTTTTTGTAATTTAAACGCATCACATAAACAACAACAACAATAACGAAAACAACAACAACAACAACAACGATAACAACGACAGCAAGACCACAAACTAATTACAAAGTTTAAATGTGATACTTTTTTATGCATTAAACAATATTTCAATTAGTTTGTAGCCAAAGGTGAGATGACACCAAAACGAATCGCAAAAGGCAAAACAACAACAACATCAAAAAAAATGGGGTGGAAGGAGGGAGGGAGGGTGGAGGTGGGGGTTTGAAAAATCATCAACAATTTATGTGCAGAAAGAAAGTGGCAAGCGCCACAATGAAAGCAAAAACAAAATGCATTAATGTTGATGTCTGTTTGTTTAACCCACCTCACCCCTCTCCCCTCTCCACACACTCCCTCCCCATGCCCCTTGTGTGAGCGGCCAAATGGCAAAGAAAGACAACAACAACAATAACAACAAAAAATCGAATATTTGGCCAAGAATTTATGAACTTTAAGCTGCATTTATGCGTGCGGCTTATATGCAATAAAGGTAACTTAGTGCCAACAATGTCATAAAGGTCGCTGTCACATAAACAACAACAACGACAACTACAGCAACACCAACAAGAGCAACAGCAACTGCAACTGCAACAAATTTATATCCAAAGAGAGCCAAAGAAGCGCATCAGGAGCATTGCCAAAAGCGAAAATAAAATTAATAATCACAAGAATTTCACTTTTCACACAGACATCTGCAATGCAGTCGCTCGCTCGATTGCCATGTCACCCACAAGAGAAAAAAAAAAGAAGGAGGAGAAATAAAACAAGCAACAGAAAGTCGACCCAAGGATATCCTATATATCCAAGGGGTAGCATTACCATATACTTTTGAAATAATCTTTAGTAAAAGCTATAGAACAAGATAATTTCTTCAAGTTATCATTGACTTTTGAAGGTTCCAAGATATTTGACATCTTTTATTGAACTTTGTAAATTATTGTTTCGTGGAAATCTTAACTGAAATCATATTTATTATTTTGAATTTAATATACATACATAATAGATGTGTAACTTTTAAGTTATGCATATAACTATGAGTAGCATAATTATGCAATACATAATTGCATTTTCTGCATTCCTGTAATTATTAATTTGTTCTAGAGACAATTATAATAAATCGTTAAATCTCTTAAACCAATAAGATCTATGAAGGACGCTGATTTAGAAACGAATCGTTTAACTTTTTAACTAAGTTTTCACAACTCCAATATTCCTGGATCCTTGTATCCCCATATACTCTACAGGGTATACAAAAAAAATAAAAAAAAATATTGAACCGAATATAGTTGCATAAATTTATTGAAATTTACATATCGGTTTTCGATATTTTCGTTGATGTTGTTGTTGCTGTTGCTGCTGCTGCTGTTGTTGTTGTTGTTGATGATGTCGCTGGTTTGGCCTATAAAATATATGGCATCGATTGATCGCAACGCCAGATATTTCAATTAGCGTAAATACATTTTTGTCGTTGTCTTTTTTTTTGGGTTTTATTTATTTTTTGGGTTATTGTCGGACGCACACGCACAGTGGCTCTCCATGAAAGAGAAATCGAAGATGCTGACAGACTCAGTTTTCATTTTTTTTTTTTTTTTGCCTTTTTTTGTGACCAGACGATGCGTAACTAGCTAAGGTGGAAATTCAGTTGCGGACTTGGACTATAATATAACGAGCTTTAAAATACTTTGCCGATTTTGCATAGTCGACTGGCATAGGTCATAAATAATTGTCTTATGTATTGCAAATCACACACAAATGTAAAAATATAGTTTTACAAATTTTTTCAATACTACGACGAAAGAATGAAGGAAGAAAGGAAGAAAAGAGGGAAGGAAGGAAACTTGAAAATGCTCACTTGTGGCACTATTAGGGATCCTCTGGTGTGATCGTGACACGCATCTGTTTTACTCCTCTTAGAATAACCATATCAAGCTGTTTGTCACCACATGCCAGAGCATCGTATACATCTGACGAGTTTTTAATTTCTTTCTTATTAATGTGGGTAACAATATCCCCTGGCTGCAATCCACCACTGTAACGAAAAAGAATATGAAATTAATAAAAAATTTGTTAATCAATAAAAGCTCAGGCGCTTCTTACCTATGCGCCGGAGAGCCAACAATGACTTTCCAAACTAGCACACCATGCATCAGTGTGCTGGGCATATTCTGACTACGTGACTTTAGCTCGAACAGTATATCTGGCGTAAGGGTTAGCATGGTGATGCCCATGTAACGCTTTACTGGATAACCCGTCTTGTAAGCGGATCCCTTTTTACGGCGCTCGGCTGCCCGTTCTAGGAAGACTTTTACATAGTCAATGGGTATGGCAAAACTAATCCCAGCCGTAACCTTCATGGAGTTGACACCAATCGCCTCACCATCCAAATTAACCAAGGGCCCACCGGAATTGCCAAATGTAATGGCTGCATCCGTTTGCAAGTAGTTAATGTCGCGATTTCTCAGACCCAACTCCTGTGAGGCTCGCTGCGTAGGAACTGATTACTCCGGCTGTAACGGTATTACTCAGGGCCAGAGGACTACCCAGGGCCACAACCCATTCACCGGAACGCAGAGTACTGCTTTTGCCTAGTCGCATTACGGGCAAATTGCTAACTTGAATGCGTAGCGTGGCTAGATCAGAAGTCTGGTCAACATCCTCTATGGTGGCAGGAAAGGTACGACCATCTGATAGACGAACCTGGACCATAGTGTGTGGCTTATTGATCACCACGTGAGCATTCGTTAGGATGAGGCCATTTTGTTCGATCACAAAACCTGAGCCATTAGATGCTGTTATGGGTTGACCACTGAAATAGTCAAAATGGCGGGTATCCTTGATCTCAATATAGACAACAGAGTCGGCGCAACCGGCCACCACATCTGCTATAAAGTTATATTCCTTTCGCCGCCCTGTTGGACGAGCAGCCGATATTCTGGGTGACAGTTGTATATCATCGGGTACTGTCAACAGAGTTGTAGCCATTACCGCACCCAGAGAGAAGGGGACAAAGAAACGAACTAGGCTACGCCAATAAGATTCCTTGTTGCTGTCGCTCTTTCCGTTATTATTGTTTTTATTATTGTTGTTGTTGTTGTTGTCATTTTTTGGGGCCGCTGTGGTGTAGCTATTGTAGCAGTTGTAGTTACCGATGCCGGTTCTTTTGCTAGAATAGTATAACGTGGGAACACTACTTCGTTTAATGAACAATTCCAAAATGTTGATTCGACGCAAAGCCATCGTTTTGTGTGATAGTTGAAAACTAATTTCGAAATATTTGTTACTTCTTTTTGTTATTTAATCTGACTTTCAATTTTGATCATTCCGTCTCACATTTTTTGCTAACTCTGGCATCCCTGTCATAAAAAAAGAGGCAAAAGATAGCGCAATAAATTTGATACCGTTTACCTAAGCAGGTTCCTACGTCATTAACGAACTTGTGTTCAAGCAGCCACATACACAGAAGATGTATTATTTAAAGCAGCCTTTAGCAAGTACGGCAGCAAAATTCATAAGTTAAAATAACATTTTAATTTTTTAAATTTAATGTAAACCAAACTACTTTGTTCAAAATTTTTTTTGACAAAATTATTGTTTAGCGCTATCTGTTGTCATTGTACTATTTTATGAACAAATATGTCTGGTCTGACTGGCAAAACAGCTGTTTGGCAAACAAGTTGGCAGCACTGTAATTCGTTTAGTTGCACAACAGAAAAGAAACAATTGAAATTTAATGAATTAAAATGTCCAAAGCAGCCGGCAAACTCAAATCCTTGAAAAAGGTTGTAGACCGAGTAACGCACACGACTAAATTGAAGACAAATATTCCTGCAGGCATGGCTGCAGCTGGCCCACCACTTGGACCCATGCTGGGCCAGGTTAGTTTCGGATGCTTGTTTTTTGTCAAAAATTAACATTCGACTTACCATTAATTTGCAGCGTGCCATCAATATAGCTTCATTTTGCAAGGACTTCAATGCAAAGACCGCAGAAATGAAGGAAGGTGTGCCATTGCCGTGCCGCATATCAGTGAACAGCGATCGATCCTACGAGCTGACCATACACCATCCGCCGGCCACGTTTTTTCTGAAACAGGCTGCGGGCATTCAGCGCGGAACAATGACACCTGGCCGCGAGGTGGCCGGTAAAATAACCCTCAAGCATTTATATGAAATTGCCGCCATTAAAATCCAAGATCCGCCTAATGTAATGCTCACTATGCAGGTAAGTCTAAGAATGAATCCTTTTTAATTGATTGAGTAATCCAAAAGTTCTCTGGTTGTTCCCCAATATAGCAAATGTGTGAAATGCTTATCGGCATCGCTCGCACTTGTGGTATCAAAGTGGTTAGAAATTTAGATGCGACAGAATATGGCGAGTTCCTGGAGGAACGTAAACTTATTGTGGCACAGCAGCGGCGCGAACTGGAGGAGAAACGCGAAGCCAAGATGCTGCGTACGGGTTAACAACGTGCAAATCTCTTGTTTTCCTTTTCAATTGTTAAAATAAATTTATAATTAAATTGTATATTGTACTTGTTGCCTATTCTATTCCAATCCGCTTGCGATCCTTGGCAGCATTCTTTTTGCGCCGCTTTTCCAAATGTTTATTCAGCTTTCCAGTACTCTTAAGATGTTCATATTGGGCCACCAACTCTTTCGCACGACGTTCCTCTGGAAAAAACAATGATTATAGTGTGATAATGTAATAGTACAAGAATAAATAAAGACTCACGCTTTGTGATATAGTGCGGTTGACGGCCCTCATTGTGGGCCTTTTGAATCTCGGACTTTTCCTTCTTTAGAACATGCTGCTTAAGGTGCCATCGCTTGTCCTCCACATTCTTGTTGATCAGACGCTGCATAGTGTGTTTAATTTTCTGCTTCTCCTCTCCATCGGGCGCATCATCCAACTGCTTTTTTAACTGACCCACTTCCTTGTCGCGTATTTTAGAGACAAATTTGTAGTTTTTCTTAAACGTCTCCAGATTAAAATTGCCTGCCTTCTCATCAAAGCGTGGATCACGCAACTCGGTAGACTTTTTACGCTCCATTCGGTGTTCCGCGCCCAAAAAGGGCACCTGTCGCTTGGAGCTCATTTCTCGTGGGCGATTTTTGTTTAAACGTTTCAGCTCCGTCTTGGATTTGGTCTGTTTGACCCTCGCCTTCCCAGTTTTGCTGCCAAGGACCGCCTCCTTGTAGACCTTGGCCCCAAGCTGCTCCTTCAGCTGCATAATCTCTTCAAAACTCATGTTCTTAAGATCCTCGCGAATCGTGGACTACAAGTAAGTAAATTAATGCAATTGAACAACGTATGCAATGCGGAATAAGTACCTGTTCCTCCTCATCACTGCTAATCTCTGGTTCGGAAGCGGAGTCAGATTCACTTGAAGACGACATTTTCATTTGTTTACGAAAAATGGAGCATGTTCCAACAGAGATGCCAGACATAAACTAATCAAGCAAATTCTGGCAGCACTATATTTTACAAGCGTTGCCACATGATACATTCCAGTGCTGTCAGTGTAGTCTCCGAAGTGCCATTGTTCAACACTGTATAAAGAAAATGGGCGCGCTTTTTGAATAGCTTGCTAGAATCTTATATATTATTATTATCTCAAAGAGGCATGTCCAACAGTTGGTTGTCTAGTGACCACCGCTGTTCAATGACTTCGCATGCCCAAAAGCATTGACCCTATACATTACTCCAAATGAAAAACGTAAACATGAACATCATTTGGTGGTTGATTTTTATGATGTCCATAAGTTTCACCAGCCGCAACATATTAGCGCCATTTCGATGGCCAAGGCTCGGCCCCACATTACATCTGCGATTTGTTTGCATTGCATTGAGCGCGTTAAAAAAAAACGGATGAAACCTATAACTAGTAAGGTGTTGACATGGACGTGGCTAAGGGGTACGGCAGGTGAAACAGTATCACAAGAATCTATAGATAGATATATCTTGTACATTCTTTTAAAAAATATGACAAATTATGATTATTCCCTTTGAAAAGAGAAGGTATCTTGCTACTCTCATGTGGTAAAGGATAACGCCTTTTACTCCCATTAGTTGGAGATGACATTTTAAATTTAGTTGCAATAAAACAATTATAAATCACGAATAATTTGCACAAATTTGTTTATAAATTTTAATTTGCTAGGCTAGCTTGGGGCACGTTTGAAATCGGGCTCCCTTTGTCAGCACGCCTTGCTTGTGTCCTGTCTGAAGGAAGATTGTGTACACATTCATTTCTCGTATTCACGTTCATTCACCAATTACGCGTGGTCGTTCACGCGGCGGTGTCCTTAATTTCTTAAAAAGCATTTAAACATCTAATGAAAGCATTTGGACAACGATTTTTGCTGTCAGTCAAGTTAGTTGCTTTTGGCATTTCGTTCTGTGCGGTTCGATATAAATTGAAAAGGAGCCAGATTTAACGGGCTCGTTCTTAAAGGGTGATTTATGACTATGTGATATAATACATATATATCTATATACATATATGTATAGATATTTCAAATATGGCTAAGATAATCTCAACAAGTATGGCGATCCTTACAAGGATCATTTTTAGTGCCCACAGTTTGTTGGCCATTTGGCAGGTGACCATATTTAAGAATGATATCCTTTACTGGGCATTATGTTGTCCACTTTTATTGCTGCTTATGGAGGGCATATTCACCATCATGATCAAGAAAACTCAGGAATGGCGATGGTAAGAAATAATTTGGATGCTTTGATCCTTTAATTATCTATTGTGGTTAAAGAAAATGTAAACAAGAAGCGGCTGATGTTGACGTCATGTTCGAATTTTGATTTTCAATTAAAAGTGAAATCATGTGTTTAATGTGTGGTTCACTAACTCCCCAACTGCCAAACAATCACCGACCGACCACACCTACCCACGCTTTCTAGTAGTAAAAAACTTTAATGGAATTTCACCTGACCATAGGTGGTGGCGGTGGTGGTGGTGAGGGGTTTAACAGGAAAAATAGTTTGGGGAGTAGCATATAAGTCTGTGTCTTGTTTACCTTTTGTCGCATCACTTTGACTTGTTGTTTATTTTGGCTGTCCCTTAAAATACCCTATACCCCCTATACCCCCTATACTCTATATTATATACCCTTATGGATGAAGTTGTCAAAATGTATGTAACAGGTCTGTAACCCAAGGAGCTCGACCCATCATTCACATCCTTTTTAAAATTTTTATTTTTGGGAACACTAGAGAATCTTTTAATAAAGGATCTCTATTTTGTGTAGGTTCTGTCCATCGGTTTTTCTTTACCTAAGCAGTATTGTTCCGGCTATATGGCTGCTGGAATTGGACAAAGTTGAGCGTAGGGTACGACAAAAGAACCTTTTGATATCCAACACAAACATCAGCAGCATCATAAGCGATAACAATAGCAGCGGAACCATTATAAACCTTAACAGCAACAGCAGCAATTTGGTTCCAGTGGCCGATCTCTTGGACGATGCCGGGATTAAATTGCCCACTATTAGTACGGACACTTGGACCACTCTGATTGAACAATTTCTAATGCTTATATTGATTGTGGGTCGGTGGTTACTGCCTAAGGGAGATCTAACACGGGATCAGCTTAGCCAATTGCTATTGGTTTATATTGGAACGGCTGCCGATATAATTGAGTTCTTTGACTCCTACAAGGATGAGTTGATAGCACGCATTGGATTTTTAGTTTATCTCACTTTGGGCATTTGGTCATGGAGCCTAATGCAATTTACAATTGTCTTATCGGCCACAAGGGGACGACGACCTCGTGGAAGTGGTTCAAATCAAAAAGAGGAGTGAGTTTCCCTTATTTTGCACTCTCTCTTAATTGTTCTCCTCATAAGGTATTTCATTTACACTGAAGGCACACGGATTGCTGCCAGAATTGTTGTTGTGGCATTG
Source organism: Drosophila sturtevanti (assembly GCA_018150375.1). NCBI lineage: Eukaryota > Metazoa > Arthropoda > Insecta > Diptera > Drosophilidae > Drosophila > Drosophila sturtevanti. The sequence continues at coordinate 3,359,784 of JAECWJ010000527.1, read as the reverse complement.
ATGTCTGGGGCATTGTACTCAATGTTATACTACAGGATGCTCCATTTTTAACCTTTCGTCTGCTGATTATACTTCAATATAATATTATCAACTATATGAATGTTTTTTTCACATGTAAGTGAGATTGATTAATCCTTATTAGAATTCTCAATATTATTTAATTAAAATTATTATTATTATTATAGGTAAAAATTCTCTTGTTATTGTTTTACAACTCTATCGGCTTTATGTGGTTAATGCCGAATTTTGGAAGAGTCGAAGGGAAAGTCGTATGGCCAAATCACGTCAATATCAATCACGACGTCGTGTCCATGATACCGATCAGAATAGTATCTATATGATATCGAATGAGCGCGGTGGTGAAGTTAAGAAGAAGATCAAAAAGTATGTAGATTCAATAATCAGTAAAAAAAAATTTCATTTAATTTGTATACATATTCAGAGCTAAGGACAAAGACTTTGGAGAGCAGGCGGAGGCTGCGTATAGTTCCAAGAAAAAGGATAAGAAGGATAAGTATGTAAAAAGCAGCACAATAGATGCTCATTATCAAATAATCACTTCTAAACTGTCCAGGAAAAAACGCAAACGAAAGGATACCGGCTACTCTACGGCAAGTTCCCAGAATCTGTACTCGACCAAGGCAAGTGGTACTGACAACGAGTCACGTCGCAAGGATAAAAAGGGCAAGAAATCTAAACGTAATTGCAATAGCTCTCCCAGTGACTGTGACTTGACGAATGTCAAGAAACAGAAACGCCTTAAAAATGCTGCCGAGAAAAAGGACAAGAAGTGGGTGAGCGGAATATTGAATAAAATGTAAATTAATTTAATTATGTTTCCATAAAATTGCGCAGAAAAACACGGAAAATCGAGGCCGTAATTGAGGAATCAAGCAGCACCAGCAGCAGCAGTAGCTCTGATTCCAGCAACTCCACTTTGCCCAGTTACGAGGTGATTGACGAGAAGAAAGCACGACGACGCAAACATGGCCATAATAGTGGTTCCAGTTCCAATGATAGTAGCTCGGAAAGCTCCTCCTCATCATCATCATCATCTTCATCAGATTCATCGTGAATGGGCAATTAATTTTTTGGGACTAACATATTAATGTTAGATTAATCATTTTTATCTGGCAGCCATTGATATTAATGTTTGAATGTAATATCAAGAGTGCTGTTAAAACCAATTTGTTCGTGGACCCATTTAGAGGTCTTGGGAAAAAATATATATATATACGAATAAGCATATATTTTGATATGTTTGCTTAATCAAAATGTATTAAAATTTAAAATTAAATTTTTGGCGCCATGATGGCAGGCCACAAAAAATGGTTGTTAATCTCATTCTTAAAAGACAATGAAAATGATCTAGACCACATATACACTATATCTCATATCACTATATCTCATTTTGTTTACCTATATTCCAATCTGAATTATTATGCATTCTAGAATATATCATTCCTAAAAGATTTCTCATAGTCATCCAAGGAAAACTTTGTAGGGTATAAAAAGCTTTTCTTCGCACACACAGCCAAATAGACAGATTACAGGCAAATAGCTATTGTGTGAATGTGTGTAGTGTGTGTACGTATAATGTTTAAAAATATTATACTAATATATGTACTAAATCATTTCAATAAGGCATTACATTTTAAGTAATAAACAGAATTTAACCGCCAATAGAGTTCAAAATTAGTTCCTCTTTATTGCTTTGACCAACACTAATTCAAGTTTAAGTTCAGTGACTGACAAAATCTGATTGCTATTAGAATATTGACATAGGCTTGTTCGTTCTTATGCTAAAGTCGCATAAAGAAAAAAAATAATTAAAATTCTTCTTTGCAATAACTTTTATAATTAACTAGAATAATTTACAATAAATTAAAATGCACTTGATGTGCCATTAATCTGTTTTAAAAACGTTAACGCAACATTTTCCAACACTGACTACGTTGAGTTTGTTTTTATACCCTTTCAGAAAGTACAATAAAATTGGTCAGATGATTGTAAAGCATAGAAGTAAACGTATAAAACTCATATGGTTCTATTCATTGAACGAATATTCTGATCAAGATTAAAAATTAGTCGGACCGGATAAAAAAACAGGATTAGAAGTACCTTTGACAAAGTTTGCTTGTTTTTTATTTTTGGAGCTATCTCAACTATTTTGTAGACAGATAATAATTCTATCTTTTACACCGTACTAGTAAGTTTGTATCAGAACGGATAATAAATACCTTTATAACTAATAAAATCAATAAATTAAACCTCAAATAATTCCGTCAATAGCAAATGCTTATATACGCAAATAGTGGACGTGCGAACCTCCAGCTTGGTGGTGTAGTAGGTAGAGATCAACCCTACAGACGAAATGGGCACAGGTTCGAATCCTGTTGTAATTTATTGTTTTTTTTCACATTAAGTTTTATTTAATTTTTTTATATTTACAGAAGCTTTAAAATCTTGAGGACGATATGAGAAAGGTATTAATTGAACCGTTAGGGTATACAAACTTCGGCGAGGCCAACGTTAGCTTTTTCTGATATTATTCGTTTAAAAACCTCCCCCCTTTCCATTTGTTTCCATTCATGAGCGCAAGCGACAACTTTTAGTTGTTGCTCAGTGTTCAAACGGTACGGTACGGTTGTTACAAAGTTTTATTAAGCTTTTTCTTTATTGTTGTTGCTCTCGTTCATTGTTGTGTGTGCGCGCGTTTCTGTGTGTGTATGAGTTTGTGTGTTTTTGTGTAAATGAGTTTGGCATATGTACATATAGTGTATACATATGTACCATACAACATGAATATATAAAAATACATATATCCATTAGGAAAAGTCTTTAGGGAGAGAGCGCATGGGACAGTGGTCCACCACCTCCACCATCTCCACTGTATCCTTTTCCTTTTCCTGCTTTACCTTCCACTCATACTCCTTCTTGTGGTAGTACACCCCCCGCCCCCACACTTTAAACGCACGTGTCAGGTGCAAATCTGGGAAATTCATTGTATTGTTTACAAGACAAAAACATAAAATAATAAAATAACAAAAAACCAGTTGCTAACGCTGCTGCCGTGGTCTTTAGTTGCGGCTGCCGCTGCTGGTACTCCTGCTGATTAAATATTTAATCATAAACCATCAGCCAGGTGAGAATTGTTTTAGTTATAAATCATGCAAACATACATACATACGTACATACATTTAACGGGATTTAGGAGGAAAATGTCTTTCTAATCAATTCATTAAAATCTGACACATAAAATGGCAAATCACATAGAAATTTTTATCAGACAAGACAAATTGGATTCTCACCTCATTTCATCCGCCCCATATCTTTACCTTCTACTTGAAACATACACACACCCACACACACACACACTCAAATAAACACATTTAAGCCAACACCGACAAATCAGCTGATATATGATATTTTATCTCAAATTTCCAGCGTCGTAGGCAAAAGTTTCTTTTATAGGGGGAAAAGCTTGTTTATTTACACAAGAACCAGAGAATATCATGCTGAAATTTTCCACAAACATATATGTATGTATGTATTTCTAATCAACGTCCAAGCAACGTCACCACAATAAAATAAATTGTGTACTGGTGACTACTTCATATATGTATGTATATATGTAGTTCACATTAGAGCAATCGGTCATTAGCACAGACTTTTTAAAACATTTTCCTAACAAAATGATGGTTATTCAACTATAAACAAAATACTCATTCATTTGATGTTTATACTATATACATCTGTATATAAATACATGCATGCATGTTATATTAAATTAATTGAATAGAACAGCAAATACATTAACAATAGAACTGGTTATCTCTTTTCATACATACATTTGTATAATGTATGTATGTATATAGAAGATTTGACCCTGATGGGTCAAATATTGCTAAGCTAAATTTTAAGAGACGAAGAATAAACGATAAACCAATATCAATTTAAGAAAATAAAAAACAATTTTTGGATTTGTTTCTGGATTTGTTTCTTAAATAAAAATTTGTGTGAACAGCATAAAAAGTTAAGTCTGTTTGGAGATTATTTCAAACACCCCCAAAGTCTCCCCCCCATTGTAAAAATTCCATTCAACTGCCCCTCATTTTGATGTCAGAATTGTGAGGCATTCAAAACACGTTTCCAGTCTTACGGATTCGCAAATTATTTCATTTCTTTTGGTGAAGGTTAAGGCGGCGTCGGTCGTCGCCGTCGTCGCTGTCGCTGTCATCGCTGTCGTTGTCTTTTGCAACCACGACCATAGTCAACCTCAACTTCTTAACTAAAAGAGCTGCTCCCATCTCTTTTTTTTATAAATATATATGTATGTATATGTATATATATATATGTACGCCCACGGCTCACCATATAAATGCTTTCGCTCTTTAGTGGAATTTTACAACGAATTCTGCGGCTCTTCTCTCTTAACATTGTTTTCATATCTGCCGGTTCAACAGAGAGATAGAGAGATTGAGATTTGGAGAGTGTTTGCCTTGCTCCTCCCCCATTATGTTCCTATATATACATACATACACATGTTTGTATATAAGTTTCCACTATACTATGTATATTTCGATTAAAGTCCAAAGGTTACTCAATCATAGAAAATGTTTTTATTTACACCAAACAGCATTAAATAATATAATGACTTCAGGTGAAATAGGTGGAGAAAAGACATATCATTAGCAATGTCAATTGTCTATATTTATATATACAGACATAGAAAAACAAAAGAAAAAATTACAAAAGCAAAGTTGCCCCAATGTAAATCGGAATACCTTCTAACAAATTAAATACACTTTATAGAATAAAAGCGGCTTTTATTGCCATTTGATCAATCCCAATATACCCTTTCATTAAGTGGGTATCACAAGATAATTATGCAACCCAAAAATTGTCTGATGTCTGCTGATTCTTCATTAAATAGTCAAGGCTCTAGTTCTAATGGCAAAAAAAAAAGAAAGAAAAAAAACTATATATAAACATAAGTATGTACATATGTACATACGTATAAAAGGTGTATGGTCTGATCTTTTATGTTAAATTTTATATTTGCATAACGAGTTTTTTACTTTTCAGCTTGTGGGGTAGTGGTCGAACAGCTATTATTAGGAAATTTGATTTCCAAAAAGTGAAATTTATTACATTTTCTTTTCTTTCATTAAAATTTTCCATAATTTAATATTTTATTGCTCATGGAAACAGATGACAGATATTAATAGCTTAACCCAGTATATATAGTTGTAAAGGTTACTTATCAGTTTTCTCTCTCGCATAATTAAAATAATTTATGGTCATAATGTAAGACAAAAGGATCGTTCAGTTCGTTTTTGCACTTTCATTGCCGCTTATTTGCACAGTTGGATATGGAAAATGTCAACCACATTTGACCCACTAAAAGCTGGTGACCTTCCAGCGAAAATTTTTATATGGATGGGGGCTGGCTGGGTGTTGGTGGGGTGCGGAAAGGCGGTTTAAATTAATGCGTTAATATGTTTCATTTTGTTTTTGTTTTGTGAGTTAAAAGGTATTCATAGTGATATAGATAACCATATAGTACATATATTTACACATGGTAAATCTGAAATGTCTATCTTATCGGACAAAGGAAATAATGAAAGAACTTGAACATAACAAGAATCTACATCTATAATATATACATATATCTGTACATATATATACAAATGTTTCAAGTATGTATATGACCAACTCAATTGGTTCCACAAATCAATGCCAATAATGGAATATTATCCTCTATTATTGTTTGTTCCATTGCCATTGCTGTTGACTATGATGATGATGATGATGATGATGATGATGATGATGATGCTGATGACGAATGTTGTTGTTGTTCTAGTTTATTGTAAACATTTCCCTTCAAATGATACAGGTTGGCTGACCATTCAAGCATGCAATCTCTATACATATGTATGTATGTATGTGTGTGCATGTATTGTCATGTGTGGCACGTGGCAACCACATGCGACAGGTTTAATTAGCATTCCGAGCACCTTGCGTGCATCTATGTTGGGCCAATTATTTTGCATAATCATACCCAATTTCCACAGTTAGCAGCTTGTTGGTCAACACAATCGTTCATTTAATAATCTCAATAACAAATTTCTATGTATACCCCTCTTGAATTTATTTTAACGAGTGAAAAATTTAATATGAATTAAAAGTTAATATTTCCAGTTGCAAAAGGAGGCATTAACTTTCAAAATTCAAACTTTTACTATGGATGTATCTTTAAAATGTATTATGTAAGTTGTTGGATCGTAAAAATGTAAACAATGCAAATTTTAATTATATTAGCTTAACAAATGTGAGACAATTTAATTAACTGATCCATGCATGTAAATTATATTAACTAAGATCGTCATGCTAATTAAGAATATATGTTCTATAAATATTCACAGGTGTTTGTAACCAAAAAAGATTTGCCTATTAGCCAATTGTATTTAATAAAGTTAAGGCAAGCAGCAAAAGGGAAATATTTGCGTTTTTATGAATGCCTTATATCTATATTATATCAAAATCTATAACTTAATTAAATTGTTTCAAAGAAGATAGTGTTTTTTATAATTGCATAGTAAAAGATATGAAATGCTGTCAAATAATGAATATGATGATAGTAAATAAATATATAAATATTTGAACTTTACACACATCCTTAGCATTTCAATATGGTTACTAGTTTTGAATTTATAGTTTATACGAGAGCTTTATAAATAGACATTTTTATATAGACGGTTCCCTATTGGTTTTTGTCTTATCTGATTATAATCTTTTTTAGAAGTGTATAAAAGTACAATGCAGTAATCGATTCATATGAGGACCCATTACAAAATCGAAATTGTTGTCAAGTTACCATATATTTTGATAAATAACCAAACAAAAGGCCAAAGAGAAGATACACAAAGCGACAAAGAGAGCAAGATAGATAAAGAGAGAGAGGGAGAGAGAGAGAGAGCGAATGCATTTGGGTTGAAGATAAATTTAAACAACAAATGCAACTGGGCAAAGTCCATGCGGAGCATTAGTAATCTGCGTGCTCAGTCGCCCCATTGGCAGCAGCTGTTGCTGGCACAAGCATAACCAAAACATGGCTAACTTAGACATACTCCGATGCCTACCCCACCCCCACCACCCACCTCTTATAAGAGTGTGAGCGACACTCCCTGGGTCCGAGTGTGTTTAAGTTTTTGCATAATAAAGTTTTCTCACCAATTGCCACTTGATAAGATTTGCCTTATCCTTTCCTCTCTCCGCTCTCTCTTTCTGATTTGAGAATAATACTCGTATTATGAATATTTTTATATCTATTCAAATAGAGTTCATAACCCTTTTTAGCTTAATCATTCGCGATTGAACTTTGTTCTCTTTCGATCTCAAGTAATTTAATTAATAAATTTTATTTATAGGAAATAGATAATCCATCCTATATCAGTGCTTGGCATTTATGAATATTTATGAATTTCTCATTTCTCCAATTTGCGATAAAGCAAAAAAAAAAAAAAAAAAAAAATTGGTACACAATTGACTGATAAGTAAAGTGGCAAATGAATTGAACTTATTTTAACTGTCTGTTCAATTTACGTATATTAGACACAGACAAACAGTCAACTAGCCAACCACTTGAATTGGAACCAACTAACAACGAAACGCGACAATCGACTCAAAGAACACACTCTATTCTCATCACACACACGTAAAGTGCACTCGAAAACCTTTTATATAGGAGAAGATACAAAGACATGACAAAAAATAACATCAACCACAGTCAGGCCTCGACTCGCCACAAGGTGCAGTGCATCGAATGGAAGTCTCGTAGCCTGTTATTTCAGTCGCAGTTTCATTTTGATTTGCATAGTGAGCGGTTTATGCACAACAACAAAGTTTAAATCATTGAAACGTTGTGTGTGTGTGAGAGTGTTTGTATGTGCGTGTATGGGTGTGGGTGTTAATTTTAATCAAGATCGAGATTCGTTTTACATTCGTATGCATACATATACGTAGGTATATATTTGTAATGGGAATATCTATCTTTAGTATGTGTAACTAGTTCACATTCACATACACATATATACATACGTAGTACAATAATAAAGGCGGAATTTATTTTGCATGTTGGCGCATTTTGAACTATAAATAGGAACCGCATTGTGTGATGGGCCTTATGCCACTGACATGCAACGAAGCTTTTGGCTTGCTGCTTCCCTACTGCTTCTGTTTGTGTGTGTGTGTGTGTGTGTGTGTGTCGACCCTCAACTTGAACCTTTTCTGCCAACACTCGTGAACAAGAGAATGGCATAACTCTGGCAGGTGGATTGTATGCCACCCATACCAAAGGTGGCACATTACGTTAGCAATAACTAAATACAACGTCACTGACATTATGCGGCATATTTGACGTGTGGCAGGCATCGTATAAGCAGTTGTTGCCTCATCATCTAATTGGATTGCCAAGCGAAAGCGAAAACAAAAATTACATATACTCATTCAGATAATGAAATTTATATTGTATACTATAATACAAATGATATTCTCCCCGATTTAAATGAATGATTAGGTCTGTGTTTTCATTAAGAAAATATAATACAAACAATTTGTTTGTTTAAAATGTTTAAGTGAAAACAAAAGGTTTATATTATATGGGAAAGCTTTCGAAAAATTCAGGAAGATCAGCTCATTCATATACTTGTAATTGTAATGATGAATGATGTGATATACATATATATGATTTCAACTATATATATGTGTATGAAATTCGCCACTCCTTAAAAAAAATAGTTTTCTTATGTGAAACCTTTTCAATTTAATCTCTAAAAGTTAAACAACTAAAATAACTGATTAATTTGGAGAGTTTTCTTGAAAAACAAAACATTTGAAAAACATTTTCCAATTCGATTTCTTTATATAAAGAATAAAACAATAATCTGTATACAGTATTTGCCCTTTGATGAACCTTCCTAATGCAAGAGTTTCCTTATGATTCATAAATAATGAATTTATATATTTTAAAATATTCTGATCAACCTCTGGGCATATGAATAATGAATATATTAACCATACCCCATTCCCCTCTCCCACATCTGACGTCCTGTTTTGTTTTGTCTTTTTGGAATATTTAATGCAGGATTCATCTTTTATATCAAAGTTGCCTCTTTTTTAATGCTCGATTGATTGTATCTTTGCTTAAATTCGATTTTGTTGTATTGTTTTAACATTTAACATTTGTTTTTGTTTTTAATTAACTGTTGTTTTAGATGCCTCAAGTCGCCGTGTTTTAAAAAAAATAAAAAAAAAAATAAAAATTTCCCTTGAATGGTGACATTGAAGGAACCCTCATTGCCTGCGGTCTTTCGTGTCGCTTGTGCGCCTGGCTCACATGGCGTATGAGTGATTTACTGTAGCAACATCGTCGAGTCTTGATTTTCATTTTATTTTTAGCCCGAGCAATTCATTCTACTCGGTTCTCTTTTTTCCTCCTCTTTTGTGTTACAAACGGACGGACTGACGGACGGACGGACGGACGGACGGACGGACAGTGGAATAAAGACGAAATTGTCATACAATAGAGCACAACATTTGCCATCTCCTTTCCCATATTGTATTTTATTAAAAGTAAATTTAAATTCAACTTACCTTACAGTAAGCCGATGGATAGCAGCAACATGTTGAATTTCATATAATTGGCAAGCGGCCAGTGAGAAGAAGAACCATCAGCAACAGCAACAGCAACAACAAAAAGTAACAACAGCAACCAACAAAATCAGGACCAAAAGTAATCATCTTAAGAGATTCGGGAATGTTGAGAAATAGTGTCGAGTTAACCCATGATATCACAGCTGATGGTAATTTGTCGATTGAAGATGATGATGACGCGGATATAAGCAAATACGACAGCGATAAGAAGAAACAGAGGAACGAAAGTGTGGAGAGCGGTTCACCGCTACGGCAAATCGATGAGAATTACGTGTGTGACATAGCCATGATGAGAATTGCCGAGGAGAGTAGCCAGAGGCTGAACAAAGCACTTGTCGATGAATCACCAGAGCAACCAAATTGGTCTGGACACAATGAAACGAACGAGGTGGAAATCAATCGTCAGGAAGAGGAGCAGACGGTCAGTGAGCTGGTCCGTTCGAGCAGTGGTGGAGCATTAATGGAGATGTAAGTGGGAAAAAAAAGGCAAATCAATCAATTCTATCTGACCAATTTATCGATGACATTTCCACATTTCCACACACACACACACACGCACACACACACACACATAGTGATAGCAAAAACAGCGGCAGCATGCGTGTGGTCTTTGGCATTCTTGTGCGTCTAGTTCTCCCTCTAGCCAATGGGGTGGCACGTGGAATTAAGGGCATTCGAGATGTACGTGTATTGCGTGTCCTACAGAATCTGGCCTCCAGCAGACAGGCTCTAACCAATCTAGTCGCATTTGCGGCCAACACGGTTTCATTAAATCTTTCCTCAGTTCAGGGTAAGTAATGAGATTTGGCAATTTGGGTTCAGTTTTATAACCTCTCGCTCTCCTTCCATCTGCAGTTTCAAATCGTTTGGGTCCTCTGCTCAATCTTCTTAAGTTACGCAAATCCCAGGATGGTCTCGAGAGTTTACCGGATACGTTATGTGCTTCCACTACGCCTTCTATACCCAGTACTCCTGTTCAGGGTTTAAGTTCACCCATGTATGGCATAGGCAGATCATCAGATGCTCCCAGTTGTTGTACTCTCAATATATTGGCGGAACCGCCGCCTGGTGAACCGATTCGTGCTGACATTGTACTTATCCATGGACTCCATGGTTCCTTGGTAAACACTTGGAAGCAGGGACTGTGGCAAAACGATCGCCAACCTGTGGAATTTGAACGTCCGCCGAGGCCACCAGTGCGTCCGCCAAAAAGACCACGTCACTCACGTAGTGCAGCCGTTCATCCTGCTCCTAAAGAGAAGCGGGCTAAATTTGCATCATGCACCCGATCATTGGACAGACCAGAAAATGTCCAGTCACAGCAACGGGCAAAATTAATACGAGCATTGGAAACTCAGACACAGAAATTTAATTTCAATCTCTCTGATTCCGATGATCAAATGGAGGAGTAAGTAGATCTGCTTCCATTTTATATGTGGCTCATTCTAATGGTTATCAATATCGTTTAGCTATGCGTATGTATGTGGTGCTCCTGAGGACATACAAATTTGTGAAGGCATCGAATACAGCTTCCCCACATTCCGTTTGCGTATGCATGACAAGAGTCGACTATTGCAAGCCGAATTCGAATCCATGTTGGAGGCCGAAGAAAGTGAAAGTTTGTCATCATCTTGTACCAACAATGCTGTACCCCAATCCTCAACGGGGGAAACAAAGCGCAAATCATCAACCAGTAAAAAACAGCCCAAGCTATCACCAAATGATTCAAATTATTCCAAATGCTGGCCAGGTGATTGGTTACCTCTGGATTGTCCTGGTGTTAGAGTAATTGCTGTAAACTATACAACCGACCAATATCTATGGCGCCCATTATGGAAGAGAAAAGAGTCTCGGTCAAGTCTGATCCAACGTTCAAGGGAAATGGCAGAATTGCTTATCCAGCAACGAGTTGGTCATGGTCATCCTATCATCTATGTGGGTCACTCAAAGGGAGGATTGTTTATTAAACAACTCATTGTTGATGCTTGGGAATGTGGCCGTCCGGCCATGACACCACTTTGGCGTTCGGCTCGCGGCTGTTTTTTCTATTCAGTGCCACATCGTGGCTCCCATTTGGCCAGTATCAAGGCGCCGCTGTTATCACGCTCTGTGGAACTGCTGGAAATAGAAAAAAGTGGGAAATATTATAGCATTTCAAGTGGGAGAGTAGATTAATAAATTTCATTATTTTTCTTCCTTTTCATTTCCGAATTAGATAACAAGTATTTGTTGGATCTGCATCGACGTTTTGCCGGACTCTATCATATGGGCCATTTAAAAATTGAAGTATTCAGTTTTGTAGAGACTGCACTGACCCTTATGTCAGTTCTATATTTGCGTATTGTGGGCGTTGATTCGGCAGGTCTGATTGATATATATATAATTTATAATCTATATTTTATATTGAATTTAATTTGATTATTTACAGATCCTGGCATTGGTGATGTCTGTGGCATACGGCTTGATCATCGAGAGATATGCAAACCAAGGGGAAGGGACTGTATTCTCTATACGGAACTAGTTAAGATGATTAAGAAGGTGTGCTAGGGAGCATATATTCAGTCAATTGATGATTATAATGATATGATACATTGTACTATATTAGGACCTGACCTAGTTGGAATCGATATGTGAATAGAAATTACAACTCTAAGAGTTGTAATTACGTGTACCTAAATGTTAAGTCTCTCGGTTATCTCAGCCGTGAACTTGCTTTGTTCTACATATAGAAAATAAGTGCATAGCATATAATGTATAATCTTTTCTTTAATTTTAAATTAAATGTTTTTCAAGTTAATTTTACGTCTGCCATTATTAGTATTTAGATGATAACATTAATTGGTAATTTTATTCAATTTTTTCCCTTTTTTTTCTATTTGCCAATTTCAAATTGTGATTGACTGTTGTTTGGGTTACCTTTTTGTGGATTATCCAAAGTGTAACACACAACAAATGTTCATTCTTATACAAACAAATTTATCTATTATTTATATGTATGTATATCACCGCTGTAAAACGTTACCAACGATATTGTTAATATAATGCCGATATTGATAAAAAAAAAAAAAAAAAAAAACAATTCCCCTGAATTTAAACCATTCGATATTTTATACCTCTGTTTAGGTGTTAAGTCTTCAAAACTAACTAAAAATAATTAATAAAAGGAAAACGATTATTTTTCTCAACCAAAGAATATTGAACTGTTTCTATTTATATATAATCGATGAAAAGAAAACGCCATATTATATATGTTTCTCATTGTAACTTAGTTTTAATATATTTTTCCAATAGTTAAGTTTGCTTCATTTTTTCTTCATCTTCATCTTGTCACATCTCTCATTCATCTCAACTTGTTACACATAATAATTTTAGGGATTTAACTCTTGAGTAGCGACTTCTTATTTTCTTTTCTTTTTTTTTTTTTTTTTTTTTTTTATTTTTATTCTCTATGCCAAATTCAATATCACTGAAAACCATTAACACGACTCATTGGCAGGCAGCTTAAGTGCTACACTTAATTATTTCCATTCCATTCTCATAGCATACAAAAACAAAATATGTATATAGATGAAATACATTAGTTTCTGTTCCATTTTGTTAAAATCGAAACAATCGAGAGATAGACAGATAGAGAGAGAGAGAGAATTTAACTTAAATATGTTTACATTTTTGTTAATTTTATATTTAGTTGTTGCCGCTCTACTAATGAGGTATACCAAAAGTGCGAATTGAAACGCAAAACTTAAAACAAAAATATATAACATACTAGTAAAACATAAAGTAGAATCGAATCGTAATCAAATCATCATTATCGCCACATCATTGGCATCTGCATTATTATTATTATTAATATTATTATTACTTTAAATTTGCTTAAATCTTTAGTGGACTTGCGTCAAACTTTTGCAAAAATCGCATTATTCTTTGTAATATATGCCGTCTAATTAATTAATTTCTTTTTATTGTTTTCGAGCTTAAATAATTTAAACATTTATCACATCCACTTACACGGCGATCACAATCGCAGTTATTTCTCTCGGTTTTCATAATTTTTCTTTCTTTTCTTGTTTTTTTTTTTTTTGCATTTTCTCTTTTTTTCCAATACATCGTACATATATTCAAGTCTTAGTCCTAAATAATAGATTTATATATATGTATATCTATATATATATATTTAATTTGTTCAATACACAAATTTTGCATTCTTGTTTTTAGTTTTTCTTTTCTCGTTTTCGTTTTTCTTTTTGAAATGTTGCTTAAAATTTGCTTTTGTTTTTAGGAATTTTGAGTTTATTTGCGGAATATTCGGTTTTTTAAATGCATTTCATTTTCTTTTCTATCCTTTTGTTTGCGTCTATTAAAAAAGTTCCATTTTCTATAATTTGTTGTGTATGTATATATATATATATATATATATATGTATATATAATTTTGTTTTATTTGTTTTAATCATATTATTTGTTTGTTTGCTATGGAACACCTTATATAAATCGTTAAACTATACATTTATGTATGTATAAATATTTCTTTTATCTGTTTTGTCGTCTTGAAAATGCATTAAAATGCTGTTTAGATCATGAACACAAATTAGATTGGTAGAATCGAATGAATAATCGTCGAAATTCCTCAAATTCGATTTAAAATTTTCATTCGCTTTCATTTATCATTTAATCTTAATTTTTTATGGAAGTTTTGACATTGTTTTGAGAATGGTTTTTTGTTATTTTGTTTTTGGAATTAGGTATGGGAATCAAGGAGAGAGAAATACGATTATCTAGGTGTTATTTATATGGGCTAAGCTATTAACATTCAGGCTGTTTTCATTAATAAATATTTTCAACAATGTATCTGCCGTTGTCCCTGACAGAAGACAAAGAGACAACATATTGATAGACTCATTGTTGCTTATATGGAAAGGTACTATTGTTTATAGTTTGTTTTGTTTGCTTCTCATTTTTCTTTTGGGTTTTTCTTTTTTAGGTTGTTGGTGTTGGCTATATAGGTATGTATGTATGTATGTATGTATGTATTTATGTTTCTTTGTTTATATGCATGTCTGTATGTACTCGTATGTCTGTATGTATGTATGTATGTATGTGTGTGTGTGTATGTATGTATTGCACTTAGACTCTAAATACGTATACAGTTACAGTTTTCAAAAAACACTTTTTTTTCACATTGACTCATATCTATGTATAAAATTAGGTTTTTCTCTTATATATGATGCGTACTTTTTTTTTGTTTTGTTTGTTTTCTTTTGAAAAATTGCCTCTAATTGGAATAAGAGTTTCATCAATTATAATTTTATTTATATATATATGTATCTGTTGATGTATGGGTGTGTGTGTGTGTTAATGTTTGCTCGTCTGTCTGTGTGTATTGTATACATATGTATGTACTGTGTCCTGGAATGTTGGTGTGAGTGTGTGGCTGTTTATTTCATAACAATTTTCGCTTTCTCGTTTCACATTGAACAACAATTCACAAAATACATTTAATACGTTTAAATACTCGTCGTCTACTTAAACTTTCTCTATGCTTATCAAAAATAATATCAATGGAGGATATATTCATAGATTTTATTGTTAATGCATATTAATGTATCTCTGTATGTGTGTGTGTGTGCGTGTGTGTGTGTAGGTGTTAGTGTGTATGAGAATGTGTCAATGGCTGAGCTACAGGTCTTGTTTGTACAAACGAGGTACAGTTGGTTAATTGGATATACATACGGTTGCATTACAAATGATTGGTCTGTGTGTATGTGTGTGTATGGGTTTGTGTGTGTGTGCACAACTCAGATTGTAATAAATTTGCATTAGACTATTTACTATAACTTCAGAAATTTTGTTCTCGTGATCAATAAAAGAGAGGTATCAAATTAATGATAAATATTGCGTATACGACATGCTGTTCGAAAAATTTCATCGTTTTGATTAACAACATTTGGAAACGCTTTCCAAAATAATGAAGTATATATGCATGTACATATATTAAAAAGACTTTAAACAAACTGTACAAACCATACAAATTTTGGTAATATATTGCATTAAAATCGTATAAAATGAAAAAGTAGAATAGTTTTAAAGCAGAGACAATAAATTATTAAAATCTTTTTTATATAAATTATAATCAGTATTCTAATCATCACTTTAATACCGGTCCAATGCAAATTTATTTCTGCTTTTGTCTGCGTGCTTGTGTGTGTGTGTTATTGTGTGTGTATTAGAGAAAAGCGAGAGCGCAAAACGAAATGCTAAATGAATATAATCAGGTACATTTGATATATCGGTTATATTTAAAAAAAAATTATAATAATAATAAACAAACAAAATGCAGCAATCAATATATATGTATGTATATGTATGTATGTATATGCGAAATTGAAATAATTTGTTTTCAACAAAAAATAAAAAAATAAAATTAAATTAAATATGTATGTGTATATGTGGCTATATAATTAGGCTTTAAATCGAAATCGATATGAACACTTGTGACTATTGTGGTTGATGTGGCTGTGTGTTTGGCTGTGTGTGTGTGTGTATGTAGGTTTGGGCTATTGCTGTATGTGTTATATACTTTCAGGCTGCGCTTGTAAATTGTTGAAGCAACAACAAATTAAATGTGTATCTATGCTGTTTTGTTGAATCAACAGCAAATTAATTATGTATGCATATGTAAGTTAGCGTGTATATATGTGTGTATGTGTGTGTTTGTTTGTCTATTTTTGTGTAGACTTTACAAATAATAATTAGCCTCAATTACTGAAAACAAATACATATAGATAGAGAAGAAAAAATAACTAAACAAATACGAGACATTCATTAAAAATGTATGTAAGGAGAAAAAACTATAGCATACAACTTAGCGTACATGTTAATGTATGTAGGTGTGTGTGCATCTGTGTGAGTTTGTATGTTTTATATGTTGCTGTTGCTTGTGGATATAAATATCAGCTTATTAACTCATTTCTCCCATAGTTCCACCTCAGTTACAGTTAAAATTAAAATTACAATTACGCTTACATATATCAAATATTTACATTTATAAAATGTAATCTTTATAAATGCTGCCATTAACTTCCGATCATGATCAAGATCGATAACCTTTATACGGTTTAATATAATTGGTTTTTGGAATGTTTCGAGTTGCGAATGTGTGTGTATTGGTTAGTGCATTAGCTTTATACATATAAATTTATATATATATATGTATATATATTTACGTGTGTATAAATAATCGAACGAATATATAAAAAAAAACACTGAGAAATACTTTAACTTGCCTGGCGAGGACAATTTCAACCGTTGGGATCAACCTGGGCACGACGATGCAGAGCTGTTGCTGTCGCCGCTGGCCATGGCTGTTTTGAGGATGATGTTGTTGTCATTGATGGCGTCGCTTTAGCTGCTTTATTTGTTGTATTATTAACGGTTACGGTGGCATGATGGCCCTGTAATTCGTTGGCAGGAGGAACTATGGATGCATTGTGGCTATACGAGATCGCTAGATTGCCATTGCCGCGCTGCTTTTGACTGTTGTTGGTGTTGTTGCTGCTGTTATTGTTGTTGCTGCTGCTGCTGTGGCTGCTGCTGTGGCTGTTGCTGTTGCTGGCACTGCCATAACGTTTTGTGGCAACTGATGGCGTCTGCATGTCGGCAGGCAACTTGAAACCATTGGTGAGACAGACAGCAGCATATTCCTGCTCTGAGGTGGGAGTAAGAGTTGCTGCCGACTCTTCTTCGGCCAAGAGACAAATGCCATCATTGGAATTCGAATGCCGCACAAAGTTGGTGTGGAATTGTTTCTTGGTACTGCCGCCATTGCTGCTACTACTGGCGCTGCTACTACTTAGACTGCCGCTACGACGGCCATTTGAGCCACCGCCACCACTAACACCCAAGCCTGGCATGGTGGCTACCAGAGGAAGAGAATTGGGCGGCACTATTATCTCCTCGCCGTTGGTAGAGGAACTTTGCTTATGACTGGAATTGGAATTGGCGGTTGGCAAAGCAACCGCATTGGGCGGTGTGTGGCGATAGGGAATATAAAAGGCTTTGGCCTCTTGGAGCATGGCATCTTGCACTGTCTTGCGTTCTGGTGAGCCAGTGAAAAGCGGTAACTGCGACAAATTGTGTACACCAGCAATGCTAAGTTCCCCTTGGGAACTATCTGGTTCCGAACGTCTTACAATTTGGCCATTACCATTGCATTTGGCCAACTGTGTGGCAGCCGCTGAGCTTGTCTGATACTCCAGAGTATGCTCCGGCAACAATTCAATGTGATAACGGGAGCGTGGTATAAGCGTTTGCATTTCATGACAATCCTGCTGGAGGGTACTGCCACTCAGACCACCAGCACTGTCACCTGGCATGCCAGAGGCACTACTCAGATTACCAAAATTGATGTCCGTGGGCGTGGTCAAATGGGTGGGTCCCTGGGCGCGTGCCTTGAACCTGCGCCGCTGATAAATGATAAAAAAGGCAAATCCAGACACACAGGCGACAGAGAGTAAAGAGCCAATGGCAATACCACTGTACACCTCCGAAACGGAGCTTTTTGGTTCATGCTCTAACAGACTGTGACTATGTTTGGTCATGTCAAAGAACATGGGTGCACCAACTCCAGTTTCGCCCACTACGCGAACTGCAACATGTATTTTATCCGTTTCAGAGACATTAGGAAACTGCGAAAAATGATAAAATAAATAAATAATTTTTTTTTATGACATTTTTTAAGAGAAACATTTGCGAGATTGTTTACCTTATATGAGCAAGATTTACATTCGAGTACATTAGCCTCATGAGTAACATTATCCAATGTCCAAATAATGTTGTAATGATGAACACGTCCATTGGGATTCACTGGTGGCTCCCAAACAAGTTTCAAACCATTATGTATGATTAGACGAGAATTATTGATGGTACCAGGAGCTAAAGAGAAAAGATTTATATAGTTCATTATTTTCATTCTCTATATTAAAATCAATTTCTTACGATCTGGCAGAGTTTGAACATCTTGTTCGCCATAGAAAATCCGTGTCCTGCAATTGTAGAAACGGAAATTATATCGCTCATTGGCACTCAGTCCAATGACAAGTAGAACAGAGTTAAAAATGGTACGCTCCTTGCACTTGTCCTCCTGTTTACGCAATGACAGCTGTATAAGCAAATGGCACTCGTAGACACACGTTTCATTGAGGCTATCCAAGAACTTGAAGGCAAGAGCACGCGACTCCACTGTGGTCAGACGAAAGGGCATATTCGACTGCTCTGAGGTGCCATTCTCAATCTATAGATATATGATATATGTATGATAAATAGTAGACTTTAGTATTGGAACATAGTCTTGGATATAGAGTTATGTCAATTGTTTGCCACTACAGTACAGTCTACTCACAGTTTTCCACTGAACATAACGAAAATCTTGTCCAAGATATTCATTCTCACTGGTAATGATTAGCACACGCATTTTGATACGCATAAAATGTTGTAGAAGGATTCCCGTAACGTTGGCATTTACTACTAAACTAAATATATCCTCCTCCATTTCCAGGGTTACATCATCTACCTCATTGTCAAGTACCTCATGCTCAGCGTTACTTAATATAGTTGACGCAGCTGATTGATTCAATGGTTGAATTATGGTCAATGCTCTTAATACCTCATCGGCCTTATCCTTGACAGGAGTAACAGTGCCATATAGGGGTCCATTGACTAGCAACTGGGAGGGATGTGGATGTGTATGGTTTATAGAGAACTGTAAAATAAAGTACTTTTTGTTGTCAAGTTCAGCCTGTGACCATTTCACAAAGGTGTCGTTGCCAACGTTAATGGGTCGAAGCATCACTGTAAAAAGAGAAACGATGTTAACTTAAATAAAGTCCATTGAAAAATGGAGAAGAATTTCTGTCTACTCACATCCTTGAGTGCAACAGGTGACAGGAGGACTACGCAGCGAACTGAGAATCAATTGCTGCGGTACCGCTGTACCGGACATTACCTCGGAACTGGGATATAGAAATCGTGTGATTAAAGCGAATGGCCTATAGACTGGCAAATTCGTTGAGATCACCACAAATGAGGTATGATTGAGCTTCATGGGTGCAAAAGATGACCAACTATGGGGATTATTGCGCACAATATGGACCACGAACATGGACTCTAGGACACGGCTATCAAAGGTAACATTGATGGTATGGAAACTATGCGGATAGCATCGTATATTCTGAAGAGGATTACTCTGCTCCGGTTGCTGTTTGTAGCGCATCTCACCAGTCACCGAATCCTCACCAGCGACATTACGTGCAAAACACTGATATATGCCCTCTTCCTCCGGATCAAAGGAATGTATGTGTAGGTCGTTACCGCTGATATAGCGTGTGTATGAGCTATTGAGCAAGGCGCCATTATGATACCAGCTGATGCTTGGACGTGGATGGCCCTCGGCAAGGCAGGTCAGTGTTTTCGATAAACTGATGTACACCAACTCAACGGGCAGCATGCTGACAATTCTCGGAGGGCTTGTCACTATCACATGAAACGTCTGCGTCTCCATGGGAGTAATGCAGCTGTAAAAGCCCTCGTGTCGACTCGAACTGGCATTCGAGATGGATAACGCGACACTGTTGTTGCTCAGCTTGGTCAGCGTATTGTTGGGATGACGCAACCACCACTCAATGGGCACAAAATCCGCAACAGCACGGCATTGTACCCAAAGAGAACCGCCAGCGGCCACATAGAGGGTGGCATTCTGAAATGCGGGCAACAGTTGAGCCTCTCCAATAGCAGTCTGTTGTTCCCCAGTCGATTCAACGCGCAGCAACCACACAAATTGCCGATGGACCTTGCTTGTATTCGGGTTCTGGGCAACGCATCTGAAATGGATAATGTTTTATGCGATAATTGCACTTGGAAGTAGAGTTGGCTATAATTATTGCAGCCAGCCGACTGCTGCTAAGTGTTAATTAATGCACACACACATACACACATACTTAATACCAACAACAGGCATAAGACTCTGCCACATTCCCGAGCAACAACAATATTGGCCACAAATATGCGTGAATATTTACCACGAATGAGAAGTTGAGTTGATGTTGGGAATATGTTGATGATGGCTTGATGGATTGTCGGATATGCTTGTGTGTGTGTGTGTGTATGTGTATGTGTGTGAGGACTAGGTGTTGATATTTAACACCAGCAGCCAAATGGAAAATCGTTGGCAAGGCAAACATTAATACATAATTTAAGATACGTGGTTAATTAACAAGATAAAAATAATCAACTAAATAAATTGACAAACATTTCCTTTTTTTGGAATATATATAAATTCGTATAGCCAATTTGGTTAATATAGAGGGAGGCATTTGTTATTTTCCAATTTTTACTCACTTGTATTTGCCAGCTTGATCCAAGCGCAATTGTCGCAATATTAAGGTGCCATTTGTTAATATAAGAGCGCTATAAAAAGTAAAAAAAAAAGTAAAGTGGAGGATTAATATCTAATCTGGCAAAGATACAAACAAATGTATCTAAATACATTTCAACTAACTACAATTCTACTTTAATTTTCAAACTCTAGTCATTCAATTCTTATGATGAGACGATGGCCATCCAATTCTCTACTTGTTACAACACTGATCTTTACTCGCCTGTTATCATTTGCCAGAGACTCGTTGCCATAATACCAACTAATCCTTGCAGCTGGCACACTAAGAAATGGACAGCTAAGCACCAAAGGATGATTCTCCAAAGCGGTTATATTCGCCGCCTGTTGCTGGCCAGGAAAAAGACGTTTAAGCACTGCAAAACCAAAAAAAAGAGGATTACATACGGAAACTTTAATATACAAATATATATTCAATTTATTTACCTGGATATTCGACAGTGATACTATCGGATATTACGCCCATTTCATCGGATTCGATCTTACAGCGATAGACACCGCTGGCACGTTCATTGGGGGGTAAACGCAATGTTCCATTTTCATAGATGAAAAAGTCATTTTTTCGTATGGATAAACGTTCAATGACCTCATCATTGCGATACCAACTACAGTAAATGGGCAGATTATCTGGAAAGGGGATGAAAAGATTCGTACTCTGCGTAAATGTTAAATCTTTTGTAAATTTACCTTGATGATATTCATAGGGATTGATTATGGGTATGCATGGCAGATAGTAGGGGGAATGCGGTTTGGTGATTATCAGTCTTCTGATGGCATGTTTTTTGATCTGCAGATACGGTCTGAGTAGAGATGAGTTTTTAGGTTGTGTAATGGCGGCAGCAGCAGCAACTGGAAAATAGAACATAAACAGATATATAGATAGGATTAAAAATCTGACAATGTAAATTATTTTGCCAATAAACTACTTCATTTTTATTTCTTCTTCTTTTTTTTTGGGGTCGGACCGGGGGGTTTTTCCTGACAATAGACAAAGTAAATGCGGTTGCTAAACATAAACCAACCAAAGAACAAAAAATAAAAAAATAAAGAGAGAAGAAAAAAAATCAAAATGTTATTTATATTCTGGTGTAATCTATTGGCTGTTATAAATTTCACGCTTTTCACTTAACACCGCCTTCTGTGTGTGTAGGATGAGTAGTGGGGGAGGGCGAGGGGGAGGGGGTAAGCGAGGGCAATTGCATTGAGGTTTTTCTTTTTAGCAACCAATGGCCATAAATACCCAGGGCACACAAAAACGTAAAAATCTGAGAGAAATAGAAAATGGGCAAACAACAACAGAAACGCTAGCAAAGAGCTTCGAAACGGAGACGTGCTGGGCTTTGTCTCTGCCGCTGTCGCCTTTTACCCATAGTGCGCGCTTGTTTTGGCTCTGGCTCTGTCTCTGTCTCTTTCTCTGTCTCCGGCTTCGGCTCCGGCTTTGGGTCTCTCGGTCTGACTCTCTGGTACGTGCTGCAGGCGTGTCAAGCTAGCCTTGGTGTGTTAATTAATTTTTCTGCTGCTGTTCCCTGACCAAAGGCGTTGCAAAAAGGGTAGACTAGACAAATAAACATAGTTCATAAATAGGCAAAGGACCTTACAGAACTTAGTTTCATCAATCAATCAATCATTAACAATATGTACAAATACATATATGTATGTATCTTTCAACATCTGAAATTATTAGGATCTTTAGGAAACCTTTTATTAACAAATCTATTGGACAATCAATTTATGTGAATTATATTTAAAGATTTTCATTATCCGATTATTTATCAGAATGAAATAGTTATTGAGGTACCTAACCCATCCCACTCATGACTACGCCCCTGTCTCTGCTATTGACGCCAGCGTGTCGGCAGCTGTTGTTTCATTTTTATGTTGTTTTTTTTGCAGCCTGATTTTTGGGCTGTCACTCAGTTAGATAAAGCGACTTACAGTGCGTATACGTTATATTAAGCAGTTAAAACAATTACATGGTCATTGACCATGATTCGCATTTGCATGCAACTTCATTTGAAAGTGCATCTAACAATCAGTGAAGATCTATTATCTATTCATTCCCAGAAATGGGAATGGCATGGGATTCTTGGGTTATATGTAGGTACATATACATAACATACTACGCCAAATGACTGCTGAAAAATAGCAAAAAACGAGCTAACGAATGGTGGAATGAATAAATGAATGAATGAATGAAGTAAAAGCATTCGTTGTTCTTTTTCACAAAATAACAAATGGCAAAACATTAGTCAAATGCGTTGAAATTTATGCTAAAAATGCAATCAACTTGCGCGTTCCGCTCGACGCTTTTTCCCTTTCAATTGGCCTATTGCCACCCAAGTGGCGGCAAGCACATAGGACAGACATGTTGATGGACGGACAGATGGACGGACAGATGGACGGACGGATGGACGAACAAACTGAAATCTCGTTAACCGGGCACAAATTGTGGCATGACAGCAGTGAATGTGTTTGGTTGAAAGAGTATTTGCTTACTTAATGATAAATGTTTTTATATAAATTAGATAATTGCCAGACTGTAAAAGCTCGAATGATATGCGGTCCGTTTTTCTATCTTCTTTAATTTTGTTTTTAGTTTTTTGTTTTTATTTCTGTTTCTTTTTTTTTTCTTGCAATTTGTAAGTTTTTCCTCTTTTTCTTCTTCCTTTTTTTCTTTTACGTTGCATGATGGTACGCAATGTGTTGCAATTTTTATTGCCACAATTACACGCAATGCACATCAGGCGGCAATTTGACGCATGGAAATGCCTTTCGAATCGCCGTTTGAAACTGCTGAGCTCAACTGCCACGTCAGCAACAGCAACTGCAGCAGCAGCAGCAAAAGCAGCAGCAGTAACAGCAGCTAAATGCGGCAAATTTACAAACACATATGAGATTCCCTTCTCTCTAGTCCCTGTCTGATACAGCAACTGCCACAGGAGTCAAGGCAAACGGATTGTTTCGGATTGCATGTGCAGCCGGGGCGTAATTGTTATGGCGTAATTGTTTCAATGGCGGGGCGTTTAATTGCGCTTCGGAAACTACTCCACTAGCAACTGGGACTACCATTGCTTCCTACACTCACTCACTCCGGGAAATTGCCCGCTGGCACTGCATAGTCAAAGTTCAGCGTTTTTTTTTCCTGTTTTTTTTTTGCTCCTGGTGTCATTCTGTGCACACCTTGCCAGCCATTTGTCATCGCCCGGCAAAAGAGATGTCAACGCCAGTGTTGAGGAGTCATTAGCAAAAGTGTAGTTAGGGTGTTTCTCACAGTTACTTTAAATGGGAAAAAGGATTTAAAGTGAAGTGCCATTGGAATATTGCAATTTGATTTATTAATAAAAAACCTTAAAAGATAATCGGTAACTAAGCTTTATACATGGCAGAGACATTGATAAAGTATAGTTGGAAAGATGAAATGACAAAGCAAAAGGAAACGAAATAAAATACATTTATTTTTTCTTTTTTTTTTTTGGGAGTGTAAATTTTTGGTTTCATTCATTCTTTTGTTATCCTTTTCTGCTATTTGAATTGGTTATCTTGAATAAAGTTTTGTTAAAACTTTTTGTTTGTTCAACATGTCCCAAAAGTGGGACCTGACCAAAAGATACATTCAAAATGGTTAAAGACAAGCATTTTCTATATGCATATACACACACATACAGACAAATGATGGTTAAGAGACTTTCATCTCAAATCGGGTTATCTTGCATATATATCAATTTCTTTTCTACTTGCTAGCAATTATCTTGCATTCTTTTCATAGAGTTCAGCTTTCTAAACCACTTTGACAAGCATCCTATGATCGTTCTATATATATGTATATATATGCTTACTTGTATATACGATATATATATATATCATGCTCCCACAACTGGGTTTCCTATCAACATAACCATTTCTTTCTGCCAACGCTGGTAAACCCATAACTCAACTCAGTTTCAACAAGATCGGTAATCTCAATGATTGAACTGTCATGACATCCACCTTTCGTTCAGACAACACTTTATCTTTATTCTCTTTTCTTGCTCTTCACTTAACGCTTTGCTCCCCCCTCCCCTTTGATTGCCCCAGCAGCATCCTTTCATCTTTTATTTTTATTTTTTATTCTTCCTTTTTTTTTCATTTTTCTTTTTATATAATTTTAGCTCATTTATATTAAAGCCAAAGCAATGCAAAAGTCGCCCAGTCCAGGCGTAGTTCAAGTCACTTTTATCCATTGGAGAAGAATGTTTCCCAGAATCGTGCTTGAATGCTGTTTGACAAGAAGCAGACTCACACACATACGTACACACACACACACACACACACACATCAATACAAACTTGGCAGTTACTAAGTTGTAGCAAGTTGCAAGTCAATGGAATTGGAATGGGGTACAAATTTGCATAGTTGAACGCACGTCGTTGGCAGTGCATTCCAGCAACAGTTGCTGCTGTTGCTGTTGCTGCTGTTGCTGTTACTGCTGCTGCTGCTGCTGGAACTGCAATTGCAATAGAAATGAGCCAATGGCAAACGAACATAAATTGCCGCTGCTGCGATGCGATGCGCTTATCAAACGGCAACATCTTGTGCTTAGATAAGCCTCCTGCTTCAGCCGGCCATGGAAACGATAGGCAAAGGCGCTGAAGTAGCGGGAATAGCAATGGCAACGGGAATGGGAACGGCAACTGTTTGGCTAGCTTCTGCTGCTGTTGCCGCTGCTGCTGCTGGGCCCCCATGGAATTTCACAAATTCAAATTGCCTGGCATCCTTTAATGGCCATCGCTGCTGCTGCCTGCCTCAGCTGTTGGCACACTTTTCTGCAGCAACATTTTATGCAAAATGCAGCGCGCATGAGATAATTTATCGCCTAATGACGACGTGCTAGTCTAAGGTTGCCCGCGTTGTTATAAAATGCAATAATAAAATGCGCACAGCCTGCAGGAGAATGGAACAAGAAAGAAAACAGAAAGAGAGAAAGAGAGAGAGAAAGAGATAGAGAGAAAAAAAGTAGGAAATTTAAATGAAATTTAAATGCCACACGAGTGAATGGGTTAGAAGGGGTAACTATCTTTCTTTTCTCTCCCATTCTCTAACCAACTAGCTCTTGCTCTCTGACTAGCATAGAGAATTCTTTTGGATGGGATGCTGCTGCTGCTGGTGCTGCTGCTGCTGCTGCTTTGGGGGCGCTCAACGAGAATTTATGAATGTGCAAATGCATACGACAATTTCGCGCATAAATGTAAAGCTCCTGCAATCCCCTCCCCTCCCCAAATCCCACCGCTCTGACTCACTTGCTCACTCATATGCACACATATACATACACACCCACCACAACTTTGCGGCAACTTAGATGAAGATATAGAAAGGGGGTTGGGGTAAGGGGAATGGAGGGGTATGGAGTAGTAGATGGCAGATCGTATGCCAGTTGTCGAAGATGCGTGTGTGCACATTCCGTGGCATTCCATGCAAGCTCATGTGGGAAGTTCTACGGTTGCACAGAGAGTATCTTGTAGCTCAAGTTGCTGTTGCTGCCGCTGCTGCTGCTGCCGTTCAACTTCAACAATTGCAACAACAGCAACAACAACGAGAAGAAGCATGTCTATTGATTGCATGCAGTTCATTGGCGCAACTTGGATATGCTGTAAAGGATTGAAATTGCGTTTTCTTACCCGTTCACCCCCCCCCAGTACCGAATGCATTGGGTGGGGGAATAATCTTTTTTGATGCTGGAGGAGCTTATTTAGGTTAGCAGTTCAAATAGTTTTACGTGCTGTTTTGATCAAATTTTCAAATGCCAAGTCGCGAGAAAATTTATTGAAATTTCCCTACCCACCCGACAAAGGCATTTCAATAGAGTCCAAACGTACAATCGACAGACAGACAGACAGACAGACAGACATACAGACAGACACTGACTACCATTCCATTTCATTGTTTGCCATTTCGCCATTACCAAACCGTATGGAGTTTTTCAATTGATTGTGTGTGTGTATGTGTGTGTGTGTGTGTGAGTTTTTGGCTTTTTGTGTAATTGAGTGGCTCCAAATGCTAGAAATTTGTGCAAACTAGTTAAAACCGTTCACCACCACCGTTCAAATAACTAACCAACCACCCACAATTGCCAAGCAACTGGCCGACCATTTTCCATCGGCATAGACAAAAGCTGGCAAAGCAAAGTCAAAGATAAATTGCTTTTTAACCTACAAGCTTTGCCTTTAGTTAGATTTGGTTGTTTTCCTGATTCTATTGCCACACACACACACACACACACATGCACAAACAAATACACACCCACACAAAGCATTCAATTGACATATTTGGTTAACTTTTCTATCTAGTTGGAATAAATTTGTCTCTCTGGCAATTTGCATTGCATCACGCACAAACCCCCCCGCCCCCCACCCACTCCTTATTCTCAAAAAGGGATGAGAAACTGTGAATATGTAAAAAAGGGAAGGCGAAATAAGAAGAATGAAAATAGGAATGAAGTGTTATCTAAATGTTGTTGAGGGCATGCCAAGGGTCTCCATTGTGAAAGTTTGTTAGACAAAAGCAGAAGCAAAAGCTACAGCAGCAGCAAAAACTCTATACTAGATATTCCCATAATAAAATTTGAAAATGCCATTGCAAATACAATATATGTTTGACAAAGTTTCAGCAGATTTTCTTAAGGATTAAATGGTTTTTGCGCCTAGACTGTCTAGAGCAAACATTAAAAACCAAAAGGATCAAGTATTAAATCTCTTACAAATACATGTTTTAAGTCCATGTACTTAGTACATAGAGAAATTTCAGTTCGAAGAAGTAACTCTAAATTCTCTCAATGGAATTAAAAGAGCTTAGTGTAAAAGTACATGAACAATTCCTCTCTTTCTCTCTCTCTCTCTCTCAGATTTTTTGATTAACATGGTCTCTGCCATAGAATTAAGTTATTTTCCAATATACATATAAATAAATATGTATTGATAAAGTTCGTTATAGATATAAATAAAATAATATGCATAATTTAAATAGCGTTAAATGAATATGATAACTCAACTGTATATTGTGAGTGCTATTATACATACATATATATTTACCTTTATATTTGGACATTGAATAATATTCATTTTGCATTTGAAATTCATGAATTTTTACATTCATTTCCATCCAATTAAAACTAGTTATTATTGTTAGTGATCCCATTTGTCCCACAGCCACCCCCAC
This sequence comes from Drosophila sturtevanti, assembly GCA_018150375.1. NCBI lineage: Eukaryota > Metazoa > Arthropoda > Insecta > Diptera > Drosophilidae > Drosophila > Drosophila sturtevanti. The sequence goes on along the minus strand of JAECWJ010000527.1, from coordinate 3,331,431 downwards.
CACACTCCATATGCATGACTCATGCATAAACAAACCCTAATTGGGCACTTCACAACCGGCAGGGCTGCATCATACAAATAATGAATATACCTTCCTGAAGCGAACTCCACTCATAACTCCCGAATTGGTGGCAGTTGGACCATACTAGTCCTCGATGCTGTCACAATGGCGGATAACCAAAATACAATATGGTTCCTCCCATAAACGAATTCATTTCCGTTGAAATTTTTTGGCACCAACTTTGCTGCAATGCAAACATTTTGCTGCTGCTGCTGCCGCTGCTTCTTCCGACCAGACCAGACCAGACCAGGACAGAGTATACCAAACCCGACCAGTCATTTGCTTCTGCCTCCTTCTCTTCCAATAAATCATATTGTAAAATTTCCGTTCAATATTTTTCGTTTGCGGCATAAACAAACAGCATACAAACGGGAAAACAACAACCACAGCAACAACGACAACAACAACAAATTGAAACACGGAGTGAGTAGTGTGTGTATGTGCTCCATCGATGATGTTATTTGTTTTTGTTGTTTTTTTTGTTGTTGTTGTTGTTGTCCGCCTGTTTCTACATTGTATGCTAAATGGCAATGGTGAAATGCGGAATGTGCGTTTACCGAACGACATACAGCAAATGAACACTTTTTGGGGCATTGGTTATAGCTGCTGCTGATTCTGTTACTCCTCATCCGCCAATGCCAACCATCATCTCCATCTCCATCTCCATAACCATTGCCAATCTCCTCTCTCTGCTCTTGTTGCATGCATTTTTAAATGGGTTAAAAACGTAAACCATTTACCAATGACTCAATACAGCTTCCTGGAACTATTCCGATGCCAAAACAAGTCAGTCCTACAGAGACCCAACATGCATTAAAACGAAATAAATAAATAAACTGCTGAAAAATGCTGAGCGAGAATCCAAAAGAGAGGAGAAGGAAGAGAGAGGGAGAGGGAGAGAGAGAAAGAGCGCAGCTTGAGGCGAATACCGTGGCAAAGTGCAGGGGATGCCGTGTCATGCAGGAGGGGGGGATTCAATAAGGGATAAGAGTCAATAGTCAATGGGCAAATAGCAGAAAATAACAATGTTGCCAATAGCCAACGAACCAAACAACAGCAACAAAAACAAAAGCATAACAAAATCCATTACTTAAAAATTTAAAATCGTTTTTGAGATACCCTGCAATTGGAAAACCAAATGAAATTATAAGTGAAACATTAAGAGATTTCCATTCTAACTAAAATCGAACATTTTCACTTGAAATTGGAACAACGAAAAACTAACTGAGACTGGATTAGGTTGAACTAGGTCATTTAGTCAATTCAGGATCATGACACGGCAATTAAATACAAAAATATAACTTTGGATTTCCGAATATCCCCCACATATATATAGGTAGCTACAGGGTATTAAAAGAAAGAATGACCACA